>CM056376.1:137167719-137590246 GCA_029718625.1 Synaphobranchus kaupii | reverse complement strand
TACCATTGGTGGACCACTGTTGTGCTTGGTGTGATTTGACTGTTGTTTCAGTAATATTTTGCTTGGACCACTGGTGTGCTTGGTGTGATTTGACTGTTGTTTTCAGTAATTTGTTGCTAATTTCCACATGTATTGTGAGAAGAATGTTATGCCCATAAAGTGCCTATCAGTAACCCAGAATAAAATGGTTGTGGCTAAGGATGACGTCTTAAGACCGGACGAATTAATGGACACTACTGTTCTTATGTTCTGTTGGTAGACGAATGAAATGATATGCTACCTGCCTTGCCTTTCTGTTGAGAGTAAGGTTGGTTTTATTTTAACGCTGAATCTCATGGATTATTTATCACACTGAGACCTTGAGCAGGACGTTGAAACGGCAAAATGTGAAATTGTGACTCTTATTAACGTTTTCTCCAAGATAGGAGTGGACACACTAGTGGCATTTAAAGGTTAAAATCAAAGCAATTTTGCGTGTGTGTGTGTGTTAACATGTTGTGTGTGTGTGTGTGTGTGTGTGTGTGTGTGTGTGTGTGTGTGTCTGTGTCTGTGTCTGTGTCTGTGTCTGTGTCTGTGTCTGTGTCTGTGTCTGTGTCTGTGTCTGTGTCTGTCTTCTCCCAGGCATGCAGAGACATCATCCTGGTCCTGATATTTCCAATTTCTAACCCTCTCTCTCCTGGAGGAGTTGGACAAATGACCCCCACCATTGGGATGGTAAGTTTGGAGTTTTATCCTGTTCCTTTACGTTAATCCACAGTTCATTGGGGATAAGAATGTGTAGTGAAAAGACCCAGCCCAGTTGGGGCTGTTCCAAAGCCCTATTCATTTGAATAGTAATTTTTTTTAACTCCTCATTGGCCCCCAACCAAAGGCTCTGATGATAGTATTTGCTGTTTTACGTTTTTGAAAAGCGCAGCTGCAATGACGCTCCAAAAGGTCTCCATGCTTCATAAATGGGAATGTTGGTGGAAGCTGCCATATCTGTGCTGTCAGCAAGGGCTATGGGCATGGGTGTTCTGTCCAGATCCAGTCTAAAATGGGAGGGGCTTGAGAGGCGTGGAGAGCTGGTGTTCATCCGTGCTTGTTGTTTTTCTCCGGACGCCCAGGCCAAGGGCCAGCCTTATGTACCCCAGTCACAGGTGGATTTAGGGATCCCTACTCTACCTCTCACCCAGGCGACAGCCATATCCCCAGGTAGGTGGGCCTGGTCTGGCAGGCTGAAGGGAACGAGCTTCCTACTCCAGCCCGCCCCTAACCCCGCCCCCCCTGCCACACCCCCTTTCTGCACTGGCTCCTCCCACCACTGTGCTTGACTGTTGGGGAAGCTGTACCTGAGCCTGGGTCACAGCTCTGTACAGCAGGGAGGGATTTGGGCTTTGGGTGCTTACATGCGGTGACCTGTGCCTTAAACTTTGGATTTTTCACGTGGTACTCCTACTCTGTCTCTGTCTCTGAGAGAGAGAGAGAGAGAGAGGAGAGAGAGAGAGAGAGAGAGAGAGAGAGAGAGGAGAGAGAGTAGAGAGAGAGACGAGAGAGAGAGAGAGAGAGAGAGAGAGAGAGAGAGAGAGAGAGAGAGGAGAGAGGAGAGAGGAGAGAGGAGAGAGGAGAGAGGAGAGAGGAGAGAGGAGAGAGGAGAGAGGAGAGAGGAGAGGGGAGAGGGGAGAGGGGAGAGGGGAGAGGGGAGAGAGATCTGGCTTTCTATAATCTGCGTGGCTGTATTTTGGGTGATAACTCGAATAAATTGCATTAGCACTCTTATGAACTTCACCCAAGAGGTTTTAACTGAAATATGAGAATGGCTCTGCTGAGGATGGGCCTTGTGAAAATGAGGAGCTGTTCATGAACACTACAAATCAAAATAACAAATCCAGGTTAGCATCCTCAGATACAGCACTGGATTGGACTTATTTTGTGGTGAAGTAATTGTTCAAATTTATTTCTGTGGTACTTTAAAGCTGGAGTACGCAACTTTCTCAACAGTCCCGTTTGTTGTCAAAACATTTCAAAGTCATAACAATCCCTTTGGCCCCGCCCACAGAGAGAAAGAGACACACCCCCCACAGACCTCGTCGTGAACGTGCAACCGGCTGATCTCTTCGATTGGTTTGCGTCATGAGCCACTTTGTTTAGGAGACAAAAGTTTGGGCCGAATCGCTGGTTTTAGAATGCAGAATTTGAGGGTATAAACACAGTTTATGGTGCTGGATTTCTGCCAGAACAGTTCTTTCTATGATTGCTACCAACTGAGCATGACCGCTCCCTGATATTTTTCTTTAAAAAAAAGTTGCATTACTCTAGCTTTAAATCCCAAACCTGGAAACTGTTTACTATATGTAGACATGCACAAGACCGCACATGCCTTTTCGTGTGCTTTAATTAGCAAAAATCTGTGATGTTTGGGTGATGTCGAAGGTGCTCTGTATATCTGTGATACTCCCTGTCCAGCCTGCAGCATGTGTGGTGTTTCTGTAGCGTAAGAAAGGCCGCTTCCGCTCCCGTCTCGCAGCTCTGTCCCCATGCAGTCGCCTCTGACCCGGGCTTCTCTTTTCCACGCAGTACAATTCCAGCTCTTTTCACCAACGGGGTTTTGGGGGCCACGCCGGGCAGAACCCCGTTTTTCAGCATATGCTCTTTTTCAGGTTTTTCGCCCCATATGGTGCCGGGACCCCCGGTCCGCACGCTACGGGAATCCCCCACCCCGCCATCGTCAACCACCAGGTCAAACATGAGCCCCACCACGACGGCGACTTCATGCACATGTAAGACCGCCCCCCCCCCCCCGCTGCCCCACAGGCTGGTTTTCTGGGGTTAAAATTAAAGCATCGGTTTGCTTTGTATGAAAAAGTTCATAAGAAAAGTTACCAGTGATGCCTTATTGTCTCAGATGAACTAAATTAATGAGTAATGTATTAAAGAGAAAGAGTTTGGACTGCTGGGTTTGTCATCCTGTTACGGCAGTGTTCTACCGCACGGATGGGCCCCTGTCCTGGTGTTTTGCATATGTGCATAGCTCTTCAGCTTTTAATTTTAGCCATGAACTTTTACAGTTTTGATTTTAATTCTGTTGACGGACCCAAAAATTCACAACCGTTCCCCCATGCTGCTGATAGGAGCTGAAAACTTTAATTCCCACAGGCGCACTATGTACCAATAGAATGTGTATCTCTCCAGAGAACATTTCACTGCGCAGTGTGTTGCGTAAGTCAGTAAATATGGCTGCCTTTTTAAGTTCTTAAGCCGGCCACGTTTCACGGTGAGGCTTTCTTACCACCAACCTTTTCCCCTGTAAAACCACGATGCGCAGGCATGTGTTACCTGAGGCTCTTTCATACAGTGCTCTGATTGGACAGGGAGGGTACTCAGGGTCTTTGCTCTGATAGGGCCCAAAAACCACTGTTGCCGGGTGCAGTAGGCCCCCGCCCCTCCACAGTCCCGCTGTTCTTCATTGGCTCTTTGGTGCGTCACTCATGTTCTTCCCTCCCCCCTCTGACTGCTGTGCAGGAAACCTCATCACGAGCAAAGGAAAGAACAGGAGCCCCAAAAGGCCTCACATCAAGAAGCCGCTGAACGCGTTTATGCTCTACATGAAAGAGATGCGGGCCAACGTGGTGGCGGAGTGTACGCTGAAAGAGAGCGCCGCCATTAACCAGATACTGGGGAGGAGGTGGGGTGTAAGCCATCGCTCGCCGGCCTGCCACACACCTGCACATACTTCTGCTAGCAGGTCTTGCAAGTTTAAGGGCCTATTTTCACCAGCAATGATAACTATAACTGCAACTGCAATGATAAACTACAAGTCATCCACTAGCATACACACTTGTTGGTATAGACAGCAATGATTGGTTAGGCATATTTTATCACTGAATACCGTGAGTGATATCCAACATTATCCCTTTGGCTCATTTTTATAGTTACTTTGAAGCATGACACTTTTAAAATTGCATTTGAAATTGCAACAATTTTTGTAGTTATTATAGTTGTCTAAAGACTTTACTGCATTAATCTCTCAGATTCATTCTGGGCAGCACTATTCAAAATAGCACCGTCACCTATAGTGCTCGTAGCCTATGTAGTGTTTTCATAAATGTAGGCATAGATGTCCTGACCGCTTCTGACACCATAACTTGCAATTGGGTGCCAGTGTTAGCAAGTGCTTCTGTGACTGATTATAAAGCATTATGAATGCTACATGACAATTTATACTCATGTGCTCTTAAGTAGCATGACCTCATCACAATGGGTCTTCATTTGTCACTTCCGGTGTTCTCAAACACATTATATTCAGAAGATTCTTGTTAGGTTTATTTGTACGCAGTGACATAAAAACCTTGATGGCTGGGTAACATTGAGTAATGGTGTAATAATAATTGAGTAATAATCTGATTGGCAGTGTACAGTAATTCCTCACTGAACAGCCTTGTTAAATCGGAAACCAGTGTTTTGTTTTCAAATAAATCTTTTGCTTTGTATGTTAATCTGTTCGTCTTTTTTTGTGCAAATTGTTTGGAAATTAAAATGGATTTTTTTCCCCATGCATTAACAGGCTTCTCTTTGCAGGAAACTACAAAGTGTGTGCCCGTATTTAACTGCTATTTTTATCTCTGTTGTATTGAAACAGTGGCATGCGCTATCTCGTGAAGAGCAGGCTAAGTATTACGAATTAGCCCGCAAGGAAAGACAGCTCCATATGCGCTGTACCCAGGCTGGTCTGCCAGAGACAATTATGTAAGTTACCAACAGAACAGCCCGGCAGCAGAGAGGGGTGCACGGTGTGATTGTGAAGTGATACCTGAAATATCCCCTAATAATACTCCCTCTGAGTGGCCTTTTGAAGGCCTCTCCTGCAAGACTTCTTCCCTGTTAGGCCCCACCCCTAAGAATACTCCCTCTGAGTGGCCTTTTGACGGCCTCTCCTACAAAGACTTCTTCCCTGTTAGGCCCCCAACCCTAAGACACCTCACTTTGAGTAGTCCTTTGAAGGGTCCCCCTGCAATACCTCCTCCCTCTTAGTCCTCCACCCCTCAGAATCCTCACTGAGTATCCCTTTGAATGCCTCCCCTGCAAAACTATTTCCTATTAGGCCCCACCCCTAAGAATCCTCCACCGAGTAGCCATTTGAAGGGCCTCTCCTGCAAGACCTCTACCCTTTCTATTAGGCCCCACCCCCTACGAATGCCCACTGAGTATCCCTTTGAAGGCCTCCCCTGCAAAACCTCTTTCCTATTAGGCCCCCACCCCTAAGAATCCTCACCGAGTATCCCTTTGAAGGCCTCCCCTGCAAAACCTATTTCCTATTAGGCCCCACCCCTAAGAATCCTCACTGAGTATCCCTTTGAAGGCCTCCCCTGCAAAAACCTATTTCCTATTAGGCCCCACCCCCTAAGAATCCTCACCGAGTAGCCATTTGAAGGCCTCTCCTGCAAGACCTCTTTCCTATTTAGGCCCCACCCCTAAGAATGTCCACTGAGTATCCCTTTGAAGGACTCCCCTGCAAAACCTATTTCCATATTAGGCCCCACCCCTAAGAATCCTCACTGAGTATCCCTTTGAAGGCCTCCCCTGCAAAACCTATTTCCTATTAGGCCCCACCCCTAAGAATCCTCACCGAGTAGCCATTTGAAGGCCTCTCCTGCAAGACCTCTTTCCTATTAGGCCCCACCCCTAAGAATGCCCACTGAGTATCCCTTTGAAGGCCTCCCCTGCAAAACCTATTTCCTATTAGGCCCCACCCCTAAGAATCCTCACCGAGTAGCCATTTGAAGGCCTCCCCTGCAAGACCTCCCTATTAGGGCCCCACCCCTAAGAATCCTCACCGAGTAGCCATTTGAAGGCCTCCCCTGCAAGACCTCCCTATTAGGCCCCACCCCTAAGAATCCTCCACCGAGTAGCCATTTGAAGTCCTCTCCTGCAAGACCTCCCTATTAGCCCCACCCCTAAGAATCCTCACTGAGTAGCCATTTGAAGGCCTCCACTGCAAGACCTCCCCTCTTAGGCCTCTCCCTCCTGAAGACACCTCCCCCTGACACTCCTCTTAATTTCATGACTCAGTAAATTTAACTTAAACGTAAATTAATTAAAGCACGTAAATAATGTGTCAGTTTTGCCTGTCATTACTGAGGGAAAAATAAATGAGACATTGAAATTGGAAATTAAATTGGCTCTGAATTTAGGATCTCCAAAGAAGGTGTGGCGTGGATGTAATGTACGTGTGCGTCTGGGTGCGTGTGTGTGGGTTTGGATGGGTGGATGGGTGGATTTTATGTACGTGTGCGTCTGGGTGCGTGTATGTGGGTTTGGATGGGTGGATGACTGACATCGTTAAAGTGTGGCTCCAGCACTCATATTCACTGCACCGCTGAGGATTGTGGGCCGCCGTGCTTTATCTACCTCACCTTGGACACCTCTGGCCTTTCCTATTGAATTTCACCTGTGGCAAGGTGTTCACCTCACTGAGAGCTGTTAGGTTATGCTAGAATAAAATAGAGTAGAATAGAATAACTTTTATTCTCCCGTGAGGGAACACAAACAAACATATCAAATAAAGACATTCAATAGAATCATTGAATTAATCAAACAAATTAAGTGATGGTATGAGTCGAGTGGAATACAGCCAAACGTCATGATTAAAAATTGAACATCAAAAGCGATAACGGCTCCCCATCCGCCCCCGCTGTCCAGAGATATCTAGTGTCATCAAGCAGTCCGACAGCTGTAAGGACAAAGCTGTCGACTTTTCTCTGTACACGCAGTCTCTGTCCAGTCGAAACAGAGCAGCCTCCCCAGTAGATGTTGCGGTTATGCTAGGGAGTTAGGGTTATGTTAGAGATGTTATATTTTTCATATTCCATTTATTCTAATGTGAAAATCACAATGTCAGCCAGAGGCTATGTACTGTAACTTCAAAGCAGACGTTTGAGATTATTTAAATGTGGACGGTGAATAGAAAGCATAAATGGCTTTGACTATGTTTTCTCCGACTGGTAAAATAGCATAATAAACATAACAAGAAATAAACCTTATACAGTGCTTCTCAGTGCTCAGAGCTAGTCATACTAGTGCTTATACACTATAAATCTTTACTAGTGAATCTTTGCACTACTAGTGCAAAATCACTATGATTTTGTCCCTGGACTAATGGTTCTTGTCTGAAGCATGCCGGTAGAGTAGCAAAGATTAACTTGTGAATAAGTGGATTATCTTTTTTTTTTTTTTACGGTAGGATGCCAAAGCATGCTTCATATTTAAGTAAAATGTCTTTGTGCTGTCCTACCCTTTGCCATTGGCCGTTCCCTGAGATCACAGCGAGCTAAAGTACGTGATTAAATCCGACGCGCTCGCTGGAAGCACGAACACAAAGGCGGACGCCTCCAATCCCGAGTCAGATTTATAAACGTCGTCTTTATGCCCCCTGCACATCCTTTAACCGCAAGCTTTACAGGAAGAGCCCTTGGAATATACTGCAATATATTGTGAACATATGGACTTTTTGTAAATTTCATGATACATTTGGCTTCACAGCAGTGCATTTCAAATGATAATACAGAAATATATGAAATCGCAATATATGGCAAAATGTACAAATTTATTGCCAATATATTTTTTTATATATTGATATACAGTGTGGTTTTATCCAATATGTTGTAGTATATTCCCTTTTCTGTGAGGGGTGTTGGCAGCTGAATTTAGTAGGGTTTGTGGATGGATAGAAGGCGGTAGAAGGCGGGAGAAGGCGGGAGAAGGCGGGAGGAAGGCGGGAGAAGGCGGGAGAAGGCGGGAGAAGGCGGGAGAAGGCGGGAGAAGGCGGGAGAAGGCGGGAGAAGGCGGAGAAGGCCAGAGGTGTCCAGTGGGGGTTGGGTAGAAGGTGGCATGTGACAGGCGGATGGTAGTGGTTCAGTGAATATGAGTGCTGGAGCCACGCTTTAAGCGTTCACCTGGATATGTTACAGGGAAGAAGAAGAAGCGGAAGAGGGAGAAGATCCAGGAACCTGCACCAGGTAACCGACACGTCATCATCATCACCATCAACATATTAAAAACATGCTTCTGCACATCGTCTACATCTGGCGGGCCTGATACATTTCATTACATTACAGGCGTTTAGCAGACGTTCTTATCCAGAGCGACTTACACAACTTTTTAGCATTTTTTACATATTTTACATATCCATTTATACAGCTGGATATATACTGAAGCGATTCAGGTTAAGTACCTTTAGCTCAAGGGTACAACAGCAGTGTCCTACCTGGGAATCGAACCTGCAACCTTTCGGTTACAAGGCCAGTTCCTTAACCATTATACTACACTGCTGTAATAATTCCCTTTACATCTGATTGGCCACATCTCCCTGCCTACACTACCCACTTACCCAGGATGGCACGGCCAATGAGAACTGAGTTCTAATCTATATTTTCAGCACTGCTACAGGAGGAAAAACAAACTCATTTTGATGTGCCTTGTACAGTGGAGGAGTGGTAGCCATTTTCCCCAAACATAGGACGTGGAAATGTCTTCACTTTACAATTCAGAAGTTTAAAAATCCATTTAAAATTCAGTTTGGGGGCGCTGCGGTGGTACAACGGTAAGAGCGCCGACTTTCAGTCGGTTGCAGTTGTGCTCCGAGGATCGGGGTTCGCGCCCCGGTCCTGCCAGATCCGAGCATGGCCGGGCCCCTGTGGGAGCAGCAAATTGGCGGCTGCTTCCAGGTGGGGGGAGGGGCTCGGAGAGAATCGCTGCACGCATAGCGGCCCTGGCCGAGCTGGAATCACGGTCAAGGAGCTCGAGGAGTCGCGCCCTGTAGAGGACGTGGCATCCTCCTTCCTACTACCGGGCTGACAGGGTTGTGTAGCGGTGGTTCTCTAGCGGTTGCTACACGGGGGGGGAATTTAATAGGGGTTCAATTGGCTACTAAATTGGGAAAAAATCAGAAACAAATAAAAAAATTTTTTTTTTTTAAATTCAGTTTGAACCATTCTAGTTGTTACGAGCGACATGCTAGTGCACGTTAGCATACTTATATAAAAACCAGGAATGGCGCTCTCACTGCTGTACATTAGAGGGTGCGATTTGCATCCCTGGATTAGCATTGCGAGGTTTCCTTTAGAAGGAAGTGGAAAACCTCTCCTATTGCCCCCAATGTCCTGTCCCTGTGAAGCTTTGATGGTGTAGTCACATGGTACCCATCGTGCAGGTGCTTCACAGTCATAGTGGCTCTGAGCAGGCACAGCGCACAGCTGTCCTCGCCATCTCAGTTCCTCCCGTCCCTTCCCCCGTCCTTCACACCCTGACTTTAGGATTAGTTTCTGCAGAGGTCAGAGTTCAGAGGTCAGGCATGAGATGGAGAGAGGGCACACTACTGACCCCGGCTCTCTGCGCTGCTCCCATAAGCCCTCAGTCTCTACACACCAACCCAACTCGCATCCAATCGAGCAGCGTGTGTTACTGGACTTGGAATGTTTACATTTCAAAGCAATGAAGTGGTTTAATGTAGGCGCATACATTTAACATCATCAATTTAGATCATCGTTCATGGAGTTTTTCTGCATATACACAAGGTTGGAGACTAGCTATTTTACTGTACAACAAATTAAAAGCTGAAATCTTCTACAGGTCCAGGACAGAGAATGAAAACGGCATACATCTGACCAATGGTAAGAGAGCTTATGTCCCCTTATGCACTTGTAGTCATGACTGATTGCATTTCACAACCACTAAAATACTAATAGAAATTATGTTTACAGACTTAACAGTCATCATTTTAATTAAAAAAAAACTGTTTGGGTAGGTTAGTTGTATTATTAATACCAATGTTTTTTTTGTTTTTTTTGTTTGTTTTTTTGCAGATAGAGGTATGCGTGAAATACTATAATAATGTTATTTGTATGAGAACATATTTTTATAGGTTGGTTTTTGATCTTCATACTTCATTTGAGTTCACCTTCTTTGAACATACACCCCTTCAGCAGCATGGGTCCTTTTCAGAGAATGTCTCTTCATTCTGAGTTTGAGTTTTACTACAGTTATGGATCAGAATGACATTCATAACTCTGCCAGTACTAAACAGTGGAATCCATGTTTGAATTTACTTCAAATGTGACTGCTGACTTTGAGCTCAGGTGAGCCAAAGCCCAGCATTATATAACTTTAAATATTTTTCTACTTCTAGTGCCTGAAGTCGAGTTAGACTTTCTCCCGTTTCAGAGCAGATTTCTGCACAAGGTCACTCCAGATGTGGGGAAGGCCCATATGGCCTCCATGTGTGGTATATGCTGTGCTGTGGCCGTTGTTTCATTGCCAGGATCTGGGTATTTTATCTGCGTTTTTACATATGAAGCCATGAGCCACAAGAAGCTGTGAAGGTCCTCTCTGCAGCACAGCAAAAAATCGCTGTTTGAAAATGGTTTCCGATCACAAATAAGTAGATTTACTATGAGCAGATTAACTGGGGAGATTCACTCTCTGACATGCGGCCAGCATCGGGCTGTCGTTGCGCAAATAGCTAGTTATCTAACCGCATCTAAAAAAGATCTGTTAAAACAAGAAAAAATTATTTTAAAGAATGTAATAAGCCTTGGTAATGTCAGTATATCGGACTGATTTTTAATGTTTACGTATGATTTAGAGTGAAATAATTGATGAATTATTAGATTTGTCCAGCCCTCCAGTCTGTAAATTCAACTCAAACGGTAAAGGGTCTTGTGTTACCCAGTGATTTCAGACCCAGCCTGTTTTGTTTTTTTGTTTCCATTGTCATTAAAGTGCTACCTGCTTGTAAGAATAGCATCCATCCCAAACTATTGTATTATTGCAAGCAGTATACTCATAGAAGTGTTCATTCAAATAAAAGGAACCAGACAATCGGTGTAGCTTAAAAAAAAAAAAAAAAACATGCTCAGAAATGAGAGATTTTTAGTAACGTTTTTTAAGAAAACAAACATGCTAAATTCTGACATCACTTTTACCTAAATACAGCATTTACAGCACTGTACAGTCAAAGCATCTTACTAAAGTCATTTATTTATAGCAGAGCAATGTGATGCTACATCTGAACTTCCTTTCAAATGTATCGGCAACATGGGGCAACTGTCCACTCAAGTGATGTGCAAACTTACCGTCATTTTATTTTGTTTTTAAGAATATAAATGACTGCATTTACAAATTATTCTAAATGTAATAAAGCAGCATTTGGATGGGAATGATTTCATCCTGCAAATTTTCATCTATCTGGGACTACATGCAATATACTTACAAGTGGGTTCCACTGTTTTGTCCTTATACGTCTCTGGAAATAGAAAACATTCATACTCTTGGCTTGGTACTTCATTGGTTCAGGACAAAATCCATATTATATCTTGGTAGGATAACTCCGACCAGTAGTGTGGTCGTAACAAAAACACATTGTTTTAGAACAAATGCTAATAATTTGGTCCATGTGATTATAAAATAATTGTCACAGGTGATGGAGTATGTAGTCTAGACGACTAAAATACTGTAAATCTCTGCAGATGGAGGCAAACACACAATGAACTGAACTTATCAATAATTGGCGGCACCTAGTGGAGTTTGGACTGACACCCGCACCAATTCATTTTGACAACCTTAAACTAATATGCATAATACCAGGGATACTGGAGCAGTTTAAAAGCACTCAATTTATGCATATCCCATGAGCTGGATTGAGGTTAGCTTAGCTTAGACAGAAAACCAGAAAAACATTTCTAAATTAACTTATTTGTTGATTTCCTTTATCCTCGATATTGCATTTCTGACTGTAACATGGATTTTAGTCCATTCGACTGTTTTTATTTCATTTGGAAGATGATGCCCCTACTAACTGACACCAGGCATTTACAGTGCGTGATCATAAACAACCTGTGGCAGATGTCTACTTGTGAAGCCCACTGCACTTTGATTTACGCTAGTCTAGTCTTATAAGATGCAAGCGTCTAACACTAGATGTTTTGCTCTGCTTTAAGTGCAAACTGATTCTATGACTACATTTCCCAAGCATAGCAGTCGAGACAATGCACAGTCCCTACTGATGAATCTTCTTCACTTGACACCAGTGCTGTCGTTTCATACATGAGAGCATTCTCCCTGTCCTACTGTTCATTGTTGCGTGTTGATTTCTTTGTGACGCGAGGCACGCAGCTGCATGTCATGGTTTTTACGCTCCGACACGCTCCGCCATAGTCGCTGTTGTTTTGGGAAAAGGCAGACGCTGGAGTGGGCGGGGCAGAGGAGGAGTCTTTCATGTGCGCCAGCGCCACAGTGGCACAGCGGGACGGGACGGCGTTCATATTTCTTTGTTCATGCGATCCGGTTAACTGTAAAATAATGTCTTCCTCTCAGCTACCTGTGATCTCAGCGCAGCGCTGGCTCGGCGTGTGTGCGTGCGTGTGTGTGTGCGTGTGTGCGTGTGTGTGTGCGTGTCAGGATTCTCGTTCGCCAAATAAGTCACTTTGAAATTTAGAAATGAAGGTTTATTTAGTTTCTCTGCTTCCCTTCTGACCCCACCCTCCTGTGGTTTCCTTGCCGTTTCACTGTCTGTCCCCGATTATTTTGTCTGAAGAAACCTTTTGATTTTGATTTTGATCTTTATCTCCACAGCTCATACACATGCCCTCAAGGTACACACATTTTGCACTCGTGCCTTTTTTTAACCAGTGGAAGTGAACGTACTAAAGGTAGATGATTCATTGGTTAAATTATGCATTTAAGGAGTTGAAATCAGTTATGACACTGAGTGGATTATGACCCGTCATTGTTCCAGGTGTTAGTTGGCTGTAGTCCTGTGGATCTGACTCATATTTCCCTGGTTTCTGCTTTAAAAAGGTGTGCATTGTTACTAGCCAGTCTGCCTTTGTTCCTCTACGTTTGTGTTTTGTTTTGTGCCTGTACAACCAAGCAAGTGCATCCTTTGAAGATCCCACTTATATGTATTGGGCTTTGTGTGTTTCAGAGAATACATCACTAGCAGTGGTATAATAGTGGGGAAAAGTGCCCGTGTCTTTTGAGAGAAAGAAATTGCTGGCACTGCCTTTTAGCTGAGCTGGGTTGGCTGTGTTGTGCGTGTATAGACTTCGGCTGTCAGACTTTGATAGGGGGAAAGAGAAAAACAATTCCCTCCTTGTGCGGGAGAATTCCTGCACCCCCCCCCCCCCCCCCCCACATGCCCCTTAACACTGAACCAAACTACTCCCATGCTGCCGTTAGGTTGGGTTTGCATGCATCCTCTGCGCCTTTTTAATTTGGATCTTTACCTTAAGTCAAGTCAAGTCATTTTATTTATAAAGCACATTTAAAAACTCCAGGAGCTGACCAAAGTGCTGTACAAGGTCTACAAATCATGATAAAAATGCACATTGGCACAGTAAGACAATAAGACAAAACAGTAGGACAGTACAGAAAACAAATATGGCAGGATAACAGCTATACAGAGAGGTAGGCTACATAATGAGGTGTATATGATACAAGGTTAATCGAATGCTAGTGAGTAAAAGTGCATTTTGAGTTGGGACTTAAAAGCATCCACAGAGGGAGCAGATCTAATTGGCTGCGGGAGACTATTCCATAGTTTGGGGGCCACAGCCGCAAACGCGCGGTCAGTGGAGGATTCAGTGATATTTAAGGATTCAGTGATATTTAAGGATTCAGTGATATGCTCGGTGGCTGCTGTTCACTGTATTTCTGACCTGTAGTAGCTGTGAATGAATATACAGCAAGGTGTTGGCTAACAGAAGCACGCTTTTTCATTGTGAGCATTGCAGTGGAGATGACACTGGGAAACAGGCAAAGAAAACGTACGCAGACAGACAGACAGACAGACACACACAGACACGTGTACGCGCAGGCAGATACACACACAGACACACACACACACACACACACACACAAACAGCTCACATCTTTCACCAGCAGAAATCACTATACATTATGCCTCACCCAGACAGCCTGCATAGCAGTCAAAGGATGTAGGCCAGTGAGTTTCCACTAATGTAAAGCTACATTGAAATGTCTACCATTCTTTTGCAGAAAGAGATCTTCAGGAAAAGGTTCCTCAGAAGTTCTGCATATTTTAGTGCAAACAGTCTCACCGACATTTATCTGTCTAGAATATCAGACTACGGGTGTGTTGTGTAGAGTTTAACAATTAATGGTGTATATATCTCTGGATTCAGTGAAACAAAAATTCAGTTGAGTTAAATGATCCATGATGTAGCTTTAGTTTACTGTTAAATCTCCGTCTCTGTGTAGTTTGCCCAAAACTCGGCCTTCCAGTGGTTGCAGGACGGCCGCATTGTGAGCATAAGGAATGCCAGTAAACCAGACCCATGTGCACACTACATCTACAGCAGAACCACCTCTCTCCCCTGTGCATTCACACACTGAGCCATGGGTTTGTCACCTCCCACACGCTGAGCCATGGGTCTGTCACCTCCCACACGCTGAGGCGTGGGTCTGTCACCTCCCACACGCTGAGCCGTGGGTCTGTCACCTCCCACACGCAGGTAAACGGTGTCCAGGTGGAGACGAGGGGATGGAATGGAGGGAGTGGTAAAGGTCTGGGAGGTCTCTACCAAACTCCCCCAGCGTGCGAGTCACAGTCCCCCATCAATCCCCTCAGGCTCCTCACAGTGCGAGTCACAGTCCCCCATCAATCCCCCCAGGCTCCTCACAGTCCCCCATCAATCCCCCCAGGCTCCTCACAGTCCCCCATCAATCCCCCCAGGCTCCTCACAGTGCGACTCACAGTCCCCCATCAATCCCCACAGGCTCCTCACAGTCCCCCATCAATCCCCCAGGCTCCTCACAGTCCCCCATCAATCCCCTCAGGGTCCTCACAGTGCGAGTCACAGTCCCCCATCAATCCCCCCAGCCTCCTCACAGTCCCCCATCAATCCCCCCAGGTGAGTCACAGTGCGAGTCACAGCCCCCCATCAATCCCCTCAGGCTCCTCACAGTGCGAGTCACAGTCCCCCTCTTTGAAGCCCAGCGGTAGCAGAGGGGAGCAGTCGGTCGCCGTTCACTTTGATTGCGCCGCTCTGACCTGCAGCTCAGCGTTTGGCCAGATTTCAGCTCCTCCCCCTCAAACCCCTGACCCCCCCCCAAACACACAGTGACGCCTCACACCTCAGATGTGGGTGACAACCCCCTCCACCCCAACCCCCCAACAGTCTCTCCAGCACATGCTTGCGGTTTTGGGGAATAGATCCTGATGTGCTTGCTCACAGCCCCCCGGATCATATCCCACCGTGTTTAAGGCTCTTTAGCCTCCGGCTTGTATCGTTTTTCTTTTCTTTTTTTTCTTCTTCTTCTGGCTCTGTCGTTTCTGATTTCTGAATTTCACTGCCCCCCCCCCCCCCCCCCCGGCCACTTTTAACATATGACAGTTTCATCGTCTCCAGAGACCTCAGGGAACACTACTTAGTATGTTTATTCAAATAATATTCTACACATGCGATAGAGACATGCCATTTTGGCAAACAGGAATGGACCGTTATCTGAGGTTTCTCTCTGGAAAAACTTGGGACATCTTGCGTGTACCTTTTTTTAAAATTTTGTGTAGCATAAATATGTGCCTCGCACTGATTCGTCGACGACGGATCATTCTGGAAGCACGCCGCTGTGTGACCTTGTATTGGCAGGCCGTTAGTCGTGTGCAGTGTGACTTGGCTGTGATGTAGGAACTCGGCAAAGCGCTGTTCAGCTGCGTTGCCTGTCGCAAAAACGTCACCGATGGCGGCCAGATTCACAGGTCTAGGAGCCGCGCTTGTCTTCGTTTTAATTGGGAATTGAATAATTCCCTGTGGTTTCAATGATTCCTGGAGGTGCTGAGGATCAAGACGTGTTTTGGATGTGTGGTTTTAAACATTTAAATAAGTCATTACTCTCTAAATACAAATGACATTCCTGACTGCGGTTAATTAAGCCTGCTATTCCAGTGTCACTCTATGGGGCAGGTGGAACACGTCCACAAAGGTAATAAAATATTCTGTCCTGTATGTGGGGAGGGGTTGGAGCCATGTTGAGAGACTTTGAATCCACAGATGTTTACAGGAGTTAATCCCCTGCTTTTTATCTATACAGGGAGGTAGACACCATGCAGACTGTTTCACTAGAGAAGCGGCTTGTCAGGATATGCTGAGGATTTTCTTTTTGTCAGGATAGAAGTATAACAGACTAGTTATACTATGCGATGCTGACGTGCCACCAGAATAATTATCCAGCTACCATGGAGTCTTCCTGCTTTCGTTTGGTCGTCCTTTGTGTCAGTGGCTTACCTTGTCGTTTTGGCTGGAACCTGCTTTAGTGTGAGAATACTGCTTTAATGTTATTTCAGTGGTATCCACATTCACACCCCTTGCAGAAGGTTTATGCTACAGAAAGACAGGCACATGCACAGACACTTTATTTAATGAACCACCTGAATTATTGCAAAAGCATCTCCGCAACATAATCAAATAATGTTTGTTCATGGAAATATTAAGGAAGTATTAGAAATTAAAGGATATTGTTGTTTTTTCAAGTTGCATGTTTTCTTGCACTGTGAGCAGGCAGCTTTTCAACTTTTGTACAGAAATAACTAATTGCTCTGATATGTCATAAAGCTGGCCATTCAAAATTGGCAAATGCATCATTATCTTTAGGCAAACGACTTTCTTAGTCTTCTCTTAGAAGTACATAGATCACCTGTGAGTCACTGTGTTGTAGAATTCCTAATATTTTAGTTTATTTTAACACATTCAATAACACCTAATTATAACTTAGTATTAGGAGTAGTGCACAAAAACATAGCCGTTTCAATATTTTTATTATTTAAATTTGTAACCTTAATGACTGATATGCTGTGTGTGGCTGCTCTGTAGTAAGTTCAGTTCTGTTCAGCCAGCAGCCAGTTCAGTTCATATGTTCTCTTCTTTCGGTATTTGCCCACGTGTAGCACGTTGAACTCAGTGAAGCCATTGTTTGCCATCGGAGAGGGGAAAGGAGGGCAGCGCAGGAGAGTGTGGGAGTCTGAGAGTGAGGAAACGGGGCGGGGGTGGGAGTCGGGGGGCAGAGGGGGTACGGGGGCAGATTGGGAGTCCCGTAGGGGGGGCCGGGGGGCAGGTGGGAAAAGGCTCAGCTGGCGGCGCTTTGATTTCGGGGTCGCGGGGGTGAAGGCTGCGATGGAGAGCCGCGAGGCCGTGCCAGTTATCTTAACCTCCCACACTTCAAAGAGCCCCCCCCACCCCCCGTTGCCCCCGACGCCCACGCCAGGGAGGGGCCTGTCCTTGAAACAGAAGAGCGCTTCATTTCCTGCGCGTCCAGTCCACATTCCTGAGCGCTAACGGCGGGGGGGGGGGGGGGGGGCTCTTGAATCCCGGCGTTTGTGTCGTCGGGGAGGCTTGTGTGAAGGGCCCCCGGTCCCCGGGACGATGCCCCCCCTCTCTCTCACCCCCCCCCCCGGTCTTCCTCCCCGACAGGAAGCCCACTGTTTTTCATCTGAAGCCGAAAAGGAAAAACCTTCCCAGGAAGAAGAGCCCCGCTCGGAGAAGGGAGGCTTTGAAATAGCGGGATGAAAAGAGGGAGGGGGGAGGGTAAATAAAGAGCGACAGGGGCGCTCTCACCGGCGTGCCCCGCCCTGTTTTTACCCCGGCTCGGGGTCAGCTCTCCCAGGGAAAGGCACTCCTGACCCCAGTCTGTTTCATCCACATGTGGTGAAGCCGTCTGGAGGGGTGGGGGAGAGGAGGTGGGGGAGAGGAGGTGGGGGAGACCCTGGGTCTCAACGCGGGTCTCCCGAAACAGATGCCCTGACCAGCAGTGGACACTGCTGAAGAGTCTGGGACAAGCCTGTGTACGCTCTTCTCCTAACTGCATCCATATAGTGTGGATATTGTGTGGACGGTCAGAAGGCTTCACATAGTCACAGCCCTAATCTTAATGTTAATCTTCCCTTTACACTTAAAGTATTAAAGTAATGCATTTAATTTCCACTGCATTTACAACAACTTGGCTCTGCTCATTAACCAAAGCTTTACTCTGCATTCAGTGCTGAGCGGATCATTAAGGAAATCTGTATTTCTTTATATATATAAAACCTTTGTAAAACTTTTCTTCTGAACTACCACAGTTCTACTGCCCCCAATTATGTTTTCTCGTTGTTTTTTCTGCCTTTGCTGATTTCCTTTTTTCAAATCATGTGGTCAAAAAAAAAAAAAAAAATCTTTTGTAAAAAAATCTGTTTCGCCCCTTGAGAATCATCTGAAGAGGCTATAGTGTGGATTTACGTTACATAACATGTATTTATTACATGTCCTTCTCCTTCACCAGAGGATTCGCAGAGCATATCTGCTGCTGCTGGATGTTGAAAATTAGTATTTGTGTTGAGATTCTCTTGCTGATCATATCCACTCTCAGCCCACATTAAAGCTTGCCAAAAACACAAGCACGTATTGCCACGTTACGTTCACACCTGTACGTTTTCTTTTAACGGAACTTTAGTTTTCCTCTTCCGATGCTTTAGCAGTGAGATCGCAACTGTGCTGCCCCCCATAGCCTTTGAGAGGTATTGCAGGCCAGTGTTTTCATTGTAAATCAAGATGGAACTTGATCCCAGTGTTTCGTTACGGTGTATAAAAAGAGGAGTTCTAGTGGTTCCGCTTCGTTCAGTCAGCCTTACTGAGCTGCTTGCTCTCTGCTTATCTCCTGGATTCTGTATGTATTTCACAGGAATTAGGCATGACACTATGACATAAACAATGTATGTGGAAGCGGTGTCAGTCGCCATGATTTAATTCAAATTCAGTTTTGTTTTCGCCTACTTGGGTGTTAAGTTTGAAGGCAACATCAAATGCAGTAATTGTTTATGTAAAATCCCTCTAAAAGTTATTTTACTCTCCCATACCTACTTTATTCAGCCACTGAAACTGACTGAGAAAATAGGCATCCACCTACATTTGAATGCAGACAACATGAATTGTGCTTCACCTCCGAGTGTACATTTGTTGTTTTGTACACTTTTTACATTCAGATATGCCATGTCATTTTTAGATGGTGAGTTATTATAGGAATAATCTAATTCTGTTTGTGCTGGAACAGATCGATCTAGTTTGGATGTACGATGGAAGTTCCTATTGATTGATCTTATTGCTCTTATGTGAAGTTGTAGTGCCCAATGATTCCCGGTTCACTGTAGAACAGGGCTGCCCAACCCTATTCCTGGAGATCTACCGTCCTGTAGGTTTTAACTCCAACCCTAACAAAGCACACCTCATTCAACAGCTAGAGATCTACCGTCCTGTAGGTTTTAACTCCAACCGTAACAAAGCACACCCTCATTCAACAGCTAGAGATCTACCGTCCTGTAGGTTTTCACTCTAACCCTAACAAAGCACACCTCGTTCAACAGCTAGAGATCTACCGTCCTGTAGGCTTTCACTCCAACCCTAACAAAGCACACCTCATTCAACAGCTAGAGATCTACCGTCCTGTAGGTTTTAACTCAAACCGTAACAAAGCACACCTCGTTCAACAGCTAGAGATCTAGTTGAGCTGCTAATAAGTAGAATCAGGGTTAGGGTTGAAATGAAAACCTACAAGAAGGTAGTTCTCCAGGAACAGGGTTGGGCAGCCCTGCTGTAGAACTTGGGACAGGCTGGGTCCGTCTGATTCTGGTCTTTTTTATTTATATTTTTAGGGATTTCTCAGCTTCACAGTGTAGAGAGACAGGAAGAATGGAGAGGGAGAGAGAGGCAGAAACACGCTGCAAAGGTTGCTGGGTCGGATGGGCGTGTGGACAGCGGTCTACAGGCTACGCCATCGAGACGCCCGTGATTCTGGTCGTTAACGACGATGCGGTTCTCTTTCTCTTTTAGGAGGGAAACAAAACTCTTCCTCCGCCTGCAAAGAGAAGGCAGCAGCTGTGGGCGCCCTTTTAAAGATGGCGGCCTGCTAGATCCTACAGCCAACACCCCAAAACCCCACCCCTCTTCCAGCGCCTGACGCCCACGGGGACGCCCACTTCTTCACAATTCTCTCGCACACGCAGCCACTGAGACAAAGATAGTGAATTGTAAAGACAATCACACGTAAAGACCTTCACATGAACACTATACTCACAAATAACGCAAAAATTAATTTTCTGTTTCTGATCCGTCACCAGCCACTGTTCTGCAAGAAGCACGGTCACAGTTTGTCCGAAATGCACCTTCTCCACCCCTGTTTCTAGCTTATTTCCTGTTTCTAGCTTATTTCTGGAACCTTCTTTAGTTCTGCACACTGTCCATTTGCCTTTTTTGTTTTTTAAAACCAAATCCAGGAAATCGTTCCCCATTTATATTCCTGGAACTCCCGAGGGATCACATTTTGTCAAGGAAATGTCTGCTTAAAAACCTTGAAATGCGAAAATGCTCAATGTTTATTAGCTTTCATTTTGACGACTTCATTTATTTTGAATGCTTTTATATTTGAATCTGTTTTTTCCCTTGGTGTATATGTTGTGGTGGTTTTTTTATTTTTTTATTTCATATATATAATATATATATATGAATCTGAAATAAGCTTTGGAGACAGGAAAAACATTTTTGTCCTTTCTTGTTGAAGCATCTTGTAGAAATGAGGAATTAAAAAGGCTTCTTTTGATAACTATTTGTAACAAATAGTGACCGCTCAGTCTTTTGTCAGATGTACAATAGATCCCAATATGTGTACATTAAAGACCAATGTCAGGACCTCTCACTTACTTACTTTTCTTGATATTTTTACAGATGTTTTAAAGGACAAAGTCACGAGTAGGTGTTCTGTAGCCTATATTTTCTTGTTCTGAATGGACAAATGGAAAAATATATATATATTTATCTCAGCACTTGACAGTCTTTCTTTTATTGCAATGTATTTGTCTTCTGTTTTGGTAGCTAATAGTGTGGTCTTATGCCATTTCAATTCCATGCAAGCATTTTTGTAATAAGTCATTGATTTTCTTTTTTTTAGTATTAACAGATGCATTGTTTTTTTTGTTTTATTTTAAATTACTGTCAACTTGGTACAGCACTTTGCTTCCAAGGAGTTACATTTTCAATGTGTTTAAACATGTTTTTTTACAAAAATAAAAAGGCAGCATTGACTGAAATTTATGTTTTTAGAGGGATTCTAAATCTGTGTGGAGGTTTTATCTGAATATCTTGCAATCAAAGGGGTGTACGAAGAGCACCAATCATTGACTTGATCCAATATTTTATAAAATCATAAATGACAATGGAAAACCGCACTTGCATTTTATCTTAAACGTTTTTACAATGGTTGCAGGTGAACTGTTGGCATACACAGAAAATAAGATAATTTAACCAAGGTAAGTGGTAGGCACAAAACCAGCATACATACTGAAGTTCAACAAACAGAGTTGTGCAGCCTTGCTGCAATGAGATCTAAAATCCCCAGCGTTGGTAGTAAATGGAAATTCAAGAAGTTGCGTGTGGAACTGGCAATATTGGAAGGAAGCATTAGTGGACATTTGTCCAGATGACTGCAAATAAGCCTGAAGGTTTTCCTTTTTAATTAGTTGTAGCCTACATTTATGTGTTGATGCAATATTATACTTCAGATTTATCCTAAACAAATGTATCCGACTCCTGAGGAAAAAAAATTATCTCTTGATTATATTCTGTTCTTACATGCTACAATACAATATTTCGTTGGACCGCCTTTAGCTTTGATTACGGTGTGCATTCGTCGTGACAGTTGTTTTGGCAACCTTATGCAACATCACAACATTTATTTCCATTCCAGAGTTGCATTCATTTTTGGCCAGGATCATGTATTGATGACGGGAGAGTCGAACCACTCTGTAAAGTCTTCTCCAGCACATCCCAAAGACTTTCAATGGGGTTAAGGTCAGGTGGCCAATTCATGTGTGAAAATGATTCCTCATGCTCCCTGAACCACTCTTTCACAATTTGAGCCCGATGAATCTGGGCATTGTCGTCCTGGAATATGCCCATTGATGGGATAACCTGGTCATTCAGTACATTCAGGTACTCCGCTGACTTCATTTTATAGCTGCATAACGTTGCTGAGCCTAGACCTGACCAATTGAAGCAACCCCAGGTCATAACACTGCCTCCAGAGGCTTGTACAGTGGGCACTATGCATGACGGGTGCAACGGAGACTTTTGTTTTTGGCCAGGCAGTGTAGATAGGCCAGAAGCTTAAACCAGGTATCTTCACTAACCATGCTCAGCTCTGTTATATAATTACTGGTTCTCCTGGAAACTCATAGCCAACATTCAAAGAGAATAAATTACTTCATAATTCACAGGCATAAATTATGGTATATTAACTCCAGAATACTAACCTTGACTTGATTTCTGCCATCATATCCTGAAACATGAAAGCAAAGCATCCCAACCAGAGATATAAAGGCATTACCTGTTCAACAGAATGTTAAAATATTAATTCATTTACATACGTATGTGAAGCTGTGTTTATCAAATTGATGCATAAGAAAATGTTTGAGATGATCCAAGTGTGTTGATTTCCCTCCAAAATATATGCATATTCTGCAACCACTTCTATATTCACATTGCATATTTATACTTAAAATATTTAGTTATGTTCTAAGCAAAGTATGTACTAGTTTGTAATATTAAAAAGTCATGTATAATATCTACTATATAATATTTAGAAATCTACATCCAATGTTCTCAAAGCGAAGGACCAAGAAAAGTAGGAACATATTAAAGTGCTCAGGGAGGGTCATGTGACCAGTTAGATCAAACAATTACATGACATTCTAATTTACATTTGCAAGGGCAAATTTATTTTAAACATTATTTTATTCATCTTAACAATATACTACACCAATAAGTTCATACGTCTGTACAATATGTTCTGATGCTTTGCAGCCAGATGAGTATTAGTGATACTATGGTGCCCTCTAGTGCAAAAAGTGAAAACTGCACTTACAAGTAATCGCATGTTTTCCTGTCTTTCCCGTTTCCCCTTTGTTAGATAGCTATTATAAAGGTGTTGCTTAGTTTCCACAGAAAAACAGCAAAATTATAGCCTGGCTATAGTAAATATGTTTTGTAACATTAATTAACATAAAAAACGTAGTTTGCAGGCATAAGAGAAATGGCGGAATAGAGACTAATGCAAAACAATAATTGTCATGATCAAGTTCTTCGAAAGTCAGACAAAACTGTAAAGTAACAGTCTCTGTGCTTTCTCACATACGTGTAACCAATAGCAAAGAATGCAATCAATTAAAAGGCAGGTGTAGGACAATTAGCACAATTTATGTCATACTATTCAGTGGTGAAATACAAGTACCATGTTATTGACTGAAGAATAATTTACTAATATATATATTATATATCACCTGTAGGTTAGAAAATTGCAAAAATGTGTAAATGAAAAAGTAAATTACTCATTTCTTGTTCTGAATTTGTCAAATGCACTCAAGCAAACATACATGTATCATTGACATTTGTCCAGATGCAATACTTGGAAAAAAAAAAAAAAAAACTATATGTAGGCTATAGGGATTATGTTGTATAGCCTAACCGTGCTGTTTCTCTAATTGAATCACAAATATGTTTGTGGTGGCTTTTGATAAATTCAAAAACTTCCACCACCAAGTGCAACACTGTCATGTGGTGTAACTATCAGAAGGTAAATCTAAAGAAATGCCATAATAAATCTATGAATTAATTAGGCCTACCTGTAATGACTGTGAGGCTACCTGCAACATGGTTAAGGAATTACAGATACCTGTAGAAATTATTGCTTTGCTTGAAACAAAATGTATTGTGTTTTATGTTATTTATGTTGCTTTTAGCCTATAGTTAGAGGTGTAGCCAGCATATCAGTCTATAGCCTATTTTTCTTCCCACACAGAAAGCTATAATTGAAGAGCATCAAATAATAGAGTAATATTTTGAAAGGCACACGGTTACATTGAGATATTCATGCTGCTATTAATGACATTTTCTGAAGTGATATGTATTTCAGCCAATACAACATATGTTTAACCATTATGGATTTACGAGTAGTCTATTTAAAGCTTGTGGATACCGTTCTCCATTGATTTCCATCATGATACCCATATCTATCTTGTGAGTTTTCTCCACCATTTTATTCGAAAAATATAGCAGTAGGATGTCCCGGTTTCGGCAACTTGGCACTACAATTTAAGACGAATTAGCCATACATTCATTATAGATTTCTGCCAATGGGAACAACATTAACATGAGCTTAGGCTATTTGTTTAACGCATTGTTTACAGTATATTCCTACATTCAACATGGTAGCTGATAAGAGTGATCCTGGACATAGGCTAGGGCACTTAGCAGTGTCCTGCTACGCATATTCTGCACGGGATTCTGCACAGATGCAGTGATACAGAAATCACCTGGATGACTACACATTTAGGCTACAATATCCGATATACACACAATAGGAATCGGTGGATTTCGACAGCACCACGCCCTAAAACAAGACTTATCTTGCATAATTTCCGCATAAAATGCGAGGTATAGTGTCCACGATCTGTTCTTAATGTTATGGAGCATTAACCTTTTTACTTTTAATTCGTACGTTTTGGCGGCTTTATTATTAAATACATTTTATATTGTGGTCCCAAAACAGGCAGGCATGCAGGGAAATGTTCGCTTGTGCCTGGTTTCGCAGTAGGCTAGGCTAAATGTAAAGCCAAGCGAGAACCAATAGTGAGGTAGCCCGGTAACCTATCTGGTGCTGGCCTCGTTGTAAGCAGGCCAGGGGCGGAGTTAACGAATTGCGTAATGACGTTCCCCAAGTCAACTGGCAAAGCTGCGGGAAGAAGGAAACCACGCAGAAGCAGAAGACAATGGCTGCATTCGCTGATTGTAACAGGGAGAAAACTCACTGGTCTTCGTATGAGGCTCAGGTACTTTTAACTCTTTGGGCAGATTCAAGTATCCAGCAAGAGTTAGAATCAACAGTCAGAAATGAGAGAGTTTACAGTAGGATCACATCTGAATTGGCGGCAGTTGGCATTCACCGTAGTATTAAACAGTGCCGAGAAAAAATAAAAAAACTCAAACAGCAGTACAAAAAGTTCAAAGACCAGAACAAAAAAATCGATGCTGAGTGGTACGTTACAATGGATTCGGTCCTTGGACACAGACCGGGAGCCAACTTTGAATGTGACGTCACGTATTACAGCCCCGATATTGCAATGGAAACTGACACAGCGCTCGCCAGCGAGGCCCAGGTAGGTTCCGACAGGGCTCTGTTCGGCCCTCTTCCGTCTGTGCAAAACGGGCACAAGAGGACCGTGCACCAGGCAACGAAGAGGTGGAATAATCAACGGCGGCGAATTTTACTCAAAGCCAAGCAGACTGCGCTGCGCAGGCTTGCGTTTCAAGGGAGAAACTCTACCTCTTTAGCAGCATCTACGCGCTGGGAGAGGAGAGAATCCCACGCGCTGTCATTGAGTTACGATGAGACGGGAAATCAGCACCAGTCTACTGGAACCGGTCAGTATGAGTACTGTTTTCCTTTGTATTTCCACCGTAAAGCGTCTTTGTGACAGATTGTCACTGGGGCTATGCAAATAAAGTTGAATTGAAAGGAAAAGAAAAAAGCGAAACAATGCTCGCGACACTTTACAAAAGCAAGCCATCTGGGTATGGTATTCCCAAAGGGGGATAAAGCTTAGTTTATGCCTATTTGCTATATTAATATGTGGTGTTGTGTGATAAACAGTATGTCAGTAACATGTCAAGTTTAAAATGCACACACATTAGTTTGCATGCATGCACATGCCCCCTCCCCTTTTATTTTTTTAAAACTTTTTTTTGTTTTGTTGTTGTTGTTGTTGTTGCTAGAATAGCTAACAGTCATAAAAAGACCAGGAATAATTATTTTATTTTCTATGCACATAATACCACTGTGTCACACGTAAAATGAAGCCTTTGATATTACTGAATTGTCAGTTTGGTCTCGACCAGGGGTAGGCAACCCTGGTCCTGCAGTGTCCTGATTTCTGCTCCATGCAAGCCTATAACTACATAACTGGATTAATTTGAGTTAATCAGGTGTAATGGATGCAGGTAACATGTGCTGGTGGCACTCTGTGTTTCACCATTCACCATTTTTGTTGCCTATCGCTGGTTTAGACTATAGACTATCTCTAACTGTTTATAATCATAAATGTGGCCCTGCATGGAATGGAATAGTTGTTATTGACCTCTGAAAAGTTTGACCTGGAAACACAAAACAAAAAAAGAGCAACGTGTGCATTTTGTCACACAATCTCATGAAGAAAACACTGTGGAGAAACGACACATAATAAAAACTGAGACCGAGGAGTTGTTTGATGGCCATCAGAGGACAGGTATCGCTCAAACACCTTTAGAGCCCGTTCCCATGCAGTACGAGGAGAGCTGCACCCACAGCACAACGCAGGAGGCCGCAGCGATCGCAGCGCAGCGAGACCTTCTGGCAGCTCAACGAGAGCAGTGTCGCCTGATGGCCGAAAGCAACAGCATCCAGCGGACGCTCGTTAGAGCGGTATCCCGCGGCAACAGGTGCGTGAGCGACTTGGCAAAGAGCATCAGAGCCCAGACTGCTGTTGCTACTGCTATCCAGGACAGGATTGTACAGTTATTGGAGAGGCAAGAGTGGACCAATCAACTGCTAACCATGAAGGCGATGGGCGGGTCCTCTGCATCATCACAAAACCAACAGGAGGCAAGAGACGCATTTACTTTGCCCAGCGCAGGACCGTCCTCTGCATATCAGAGTGTGTTCTCTGGCAAGGGAGCCTCTGAACTCCTGCTGACCTCTTCAGCTGCAGATCAGTGAGATGTAGGATGTTAGGTGCTGCTTTCCAGCTTCCATCATAGCTTTAGTTTTGTTACATTCATTTAATTTAATTTCATGTTTGACCAATTACCCAATCAAAGTTCTAAGGATCCAATAAAGTTTAGTTGGGAAAAGGAAACTGCTTCTAACAGCGGAAAACGGGAACAGGAGTACTATGGTCAATCATCCTCACTTTCTACCAGCACAGACGTTAATGCTCTTCTAATCGACATCTTTGAGGTCACTTATACGAAAGCTAGTTGAATTAACTGCTTATCCAGTAGGATAAGGTAGATGGGTAGGGTAAGGTTGGGACACACCAAATTAAATTCTCTGCGGCTGGCGGGGAGACGTGTAGATAGGTTGTGTGAGATGCGTATGGTACCAGAGACTGTTGAGCATGTGATAATGGTGTGTGGTAAGTTTGTTAATGAAAGGGCAATGCTATTTAATAGGATAGTGGATGGCGTTCAAGCGGGGTTTACAGAGCTGTGGGAACATGTTTGTCTAATCAGCTCCACACTCCAGTACAGTAGATGGCGGTAATGTACCTGTCACGGATCTATAAGCCGCCAATGTCGAGGAAGAAGAAGAAGAAGCTACCTGGCAAGCTGCAGGCGGCCCAGACGGGGAAAAGTAGTTGTTATATTAGCTAAATAACTCGCCACAAGCGATCCAAATAATAAGCAGCTACCTAACAATGGATTCGTTAAGGGTCTACGACGGTACGCAGCTTTGGACGTCGGGGGAGATACAAGCAATGCTGTCTATATGGGCGGATTCTACCATCCAAAAAGAACTGGAGTCGTCTGTGAGGAACGAAAAGGTATTTTTGCGGATTTCGTCCGAACTGGCCACGGTGGGATTTCTTCGCAGTGCAAAGCAGTGCCGTGAAAAAGTTAAGAAACTAAAGCAAGAATACAGGAAACTCAAGGACCACAACAGTCTAGGCGGTCTAGACCGAAAAGGGGGGAAATGGTTCAACCTTATGGATTCTGTCCTGGGGGGTACTAACGTTAGACCAACATCTACAGCGGGGGGTAGCGTGTTGTCCAATTCTGCTATGGCGATCCTGGAGGCCATTTCGTCTCCCTCGCCAACCTCGGGTAACTGCATTATTAGCTACCCAGCAGATTTGTAACTTATATATTGATCCATATAGCTAGACAGTGCAATGAATATTTATTTTATAGATTGTTAGCTTGCTGCGATGTAACGTTCAAGTAACCTTATTCGTTGACAAGCTCATAACGGCATGCAAGTGCTCAGATGTGCAGTAACATTACACGTTTCTTGATTTTCTTTTAGAAGATTCAGCGCTGACTGGCGACCAACCTATAGTAGAGGTTCAAATTATTGGT
The DNA here is from genome assembly GCA_029718625.1 of Synaphobranchus kaupii. Lineage (NCBI taxonomy): Eukaryota > Metazoa > Chordata > Actinopteri > Anguilliformes > Synaphobranchidae > Synaphobranchus > Synaphobranchus kaupii. The sequence goes on along the minus strand of CM056376.1, from coordinate 137,562,062 downwards.
GAAGAACAACAGCCAATCATTGAGGCGTTGTCCGAAGAAAGACCCGCCTCTCCCACGACCTCGCCTGTGCTTTCAAGAGCCAATCAGGGTAAGAAGCTTCACGTGACGTCATTTCATAATGTTTTGCTCCGTTTATATGGAAGGTTATACAGGAATAACAACACTTTCTAGACGTTCACTTTTTCTTGGAGTTAAACAAAAGAGTATATGCCTACTAGCTGGACCCAAACTGGAATTGTAACGTTGCCACAAGTCAAGTGTGTAGCCAATCGATTGCACTGTGTTTCCCGCACAAAAGAAGCAAGCATGCGTTAGGTAAAAAAGTGTGCCCCCTGTTCTTTGAGCCCCTTCTACCGGAGGGACCTTTTCCGGAACGGAGGAGCTTTTTTGTTTTCCACCTCCAGGAAGCCTTCCCGATTTTGGTTCCTGGGGCATGGTCCTTTTTAATTCTGCTAGCGAGGTATAGTAGCCTACTTTTGTGTGCTCCGCGAACTGTACTGGGCTGGGGTGGAGATTGCAGTAACGTTACTGAACATTGTTGAGGTCCAACGCAATATTCGCGAGAATCGCCAAGCGGACCAGCGCCATTTTAAATACCGGGAACAGAAAATCATTTAGCAGCAGCTTGAGAGCAAACGAGTCTTCAATGGAAAAACAAAACCTGACAAACCCGTGGACCGACGAAGAGGTGCAAACTTTGATCAGTATCTGGTCAGGGAACGACATTCAGAGGGAGTTTGAGTCGGCACCCCGTAACAAAAAGGTGTACCAAAACATTTCCATGCGTTTAGCTGAACTGGGCGTACACCATTCAGTTAAACAGTGCCGGGAAAAAATAAAAAAATTGAAACAGGATTACAAAAGAATTAAAGACCACAATAACCAGAGTGACTCAAATAAGCGGACCAGTAAATGGTTCGACGCACTGGAAACCGTTCTTGGCCACAGACCTGCATGCTCGGGTGGGGGAACAAACCATTCTGCTACAGTCTTGCAGGCAGACTCCATGGAAGATGATATGTCGTCTGCGGAAGGTAACATTGCTTTTCTAACTAGCTACACGTGGTCACGTGCCTTTATATCGCTATCTTATATTCATGTTTTATACGGGTCCCGGTGTATTGAATAGAAAAATGTGTCCTGTGTCCTGTAGCTTATGTGTTTTATGCGAAGCACATTCGTGATGCATTTTCCTTGTGTATATTACCCTTACAAAAATATAGGCCTTGTTCTGGCAAATTTGCATCAAACCTTAGACATTGTTCAAGCTCATATTTTCACATGCAAATTAGCTTCGTGGGAACTGCCATTCACTTCTGGCAAAGTTTTTAGTTCACCACTACTGGCAAACCTCTGGCAACATTTTGTGCTAAACAATTTAGTTTGTGGCAAATGCGCTACATATTAGCTGCAAGTTTGCAGCAAACTATCCAGTTTTGTAAGGGAAAGTGTGATGTATAAACTGTTTACCTTGCTTTCTTTGTATATAGTTCTTGTATCATATATTTGTTTGTATATAGTTTTTATAGTTGTTTTTGGGCACTTTGATATTTTTCAGTTTGATGTTTTGCACCATAAATAAATGCTGTAGGACTGCATGTTTACAGCGCTCACTGAAAAAGCAAGCAAGCGCAGCATTTACAAGTTTGCTGATAAAATTACAAAAAAGGGAAATTAATCAAAATACAGTTTGACTGTTGTAGACTATACTAAAAAAAACGACACTTCTATTTACACTGCAATGCAGAATTAAGCAAGCACAGCTTACAAATTTACAAGTTTAGTGATATAAGAACAAACAATGGCAAAATGGGAAACACCGTGGATTTGACTTTGTCTATGTTGCAGCCGTTTTGTTTTACTAGACATCGCCATCTATTCTTTGGCTTACCAAATACATTTTCAACAGCAACCCTTGCTCCGCTGGTTTTGTAATTGTAGAGCTGCTGTTGTGATGTCAGTCGACCATTGTCAAGGCTAGTCTCCCAGGATGTAGTGACCTGCATCATGTTCACCAATGTTTCTGGGCTGGGAGTAGCATTCCTTCATTAACTACTAGTTCCCACAATGCCATGATAGACGCATAACTCTGGCATCACGTGGGCTCCCAGGAATCCCTGTGAAAACATTTGCAAAAAGTCCCTTCCCATCCACAACAGCCTGTAGTATGAAATGCCAGCCATTGTGGTTGTAATACTCAGTGTGGTATTCCTAGTCTCAGAACGGGTATGGGTGAGCCGTCATCGGCACCACCAACACATCGGTAACCCCCGCATCTCCACTCAAAGTACTCTGCCATTTCCTTAAGTTTCTCAGGGTTTGCTAATTGAAGGACAATCTGGCATTAGTACATTTTCAACAAGAGCAGAATGCCTGTACACAACGGTACACCGTTGTGATGCAGACACCAAACCGATGTGAAAGACTGCTGTACTCAGAGTTGGTTGCTAGTTTCCTTAGCGCTATGGCTACCTTTTTTTTTTGGAGTGGCACAAACAGACGATAGGATAGTTGGTGTCTTTTTTTTTTTTTTCTTCATCTCTGGCTGCAACCGATAACAGAGGTACAGAAATTAGTCTTGTGACATTCGTATACTCTTTCTCCACTGGGCGTCTGAATTCTGGAAGCACAGGTTCCCTCCACTCAGTAGCTCTATTGTGGACCAGGGCATGAAATTAACCTTTTCACCCACTGGCCACAGTGGCTTATGGATTCTAAAAATCACCAGCCATTTTCAACATTTTACCTGCCACTCAACCTTGTACAATATAACGCAACCTGGTTGGTTGCGGACTAAACTGGCTGCTAGAGTAGAAAATACTACCAGGCCGACCACAATCAAAATTCTACTGGCATTTGGCTGGTGGCTGGTGTGGAGCCAAACAGGACGGTGAAACGTGAATGGGTTCGGCGGTGTTCGAGCATGTGAAACACAGATTTAGTGGCTGTATAATGTTACCAGCTGTAACCTTGTTACATTACATAGGCCAATGTGCTGAATGTTATTGTTTAGTTCACATTAGCTTATTGTCGTTAGCGATTGTTACCGTTCTTCTGTTTGTGGTGCCGATTTTCTGCCTCTGCCGATCTCCTTAATTCTACGTAAAAAGCCCTTTTCTCTTTTTTATTTCTGGAGTATTGCCTATTTTCCAATATTGTTGCAACATATCATATTTGCGCAACAGTAAAAAGCAACGCAGAACAAAAACGGCTTCAACTTCCTCCATGTTTGCAACTGTCACTTTTGTAACTGTCACTCCCCCCCCCCCTTTTACTTCCTCATACTTTGGCTTTGGCTAATCTTTGTGGGTCTCGGGTGCGGTGGGAAATCAAACACAAACGCACTCCAGGAACCGTGTATTCCATGTTGTGGATGGCTGCTGCCCTCTTTAGTTCCTCGATGGAAAAGGGGCTTTAGTCACTCTTGGTGCGCTTGTTTCACGTAATACTTTATTTCAGGTGATGTGTCGAGGTGGGCTGAATGGCCTGGGGTCTCGCTCTTATCACTGTTGATACGTCTCGCTGTATTACATAGACCGGGTGGTAAAAGTAATTTGTGTGAAATATGAACGGGAGAAGCCGAAATGTTGGTAAGTGAATAACGCTGCGGTTGAGTTGTAGCAAGAGTTCTGCACTGACTCAAAGCAATAAACCGGATCTAAATAGGGGGGAAAAAACTGGCACTTTGCAATACTTGGCTGCGCTCTTGCATTAAGTTTTTTGCTGTTTCACTAGCTACATTTGGGGGACAGCCACACCCTTCATTTCCTACCCTGAATGTATGATCGAAGAATAGGACCCCCTGGAAAACGAGATGTGACATCTCAAGGGGCTCATCCTGCCTGTGAATAATAATCTTGAATGAATAGTGAACTTATTGTTCACAAGTATTTTTTTCCTCCCTCTTGTTTTAGCCGTAAAAAGAAAACGGTCGTCGTGCTCCAGCGAGGAGTGGAAGAAGATAATCGTGGAGTCGGATCAGCAGTACGTGGGAGTGCTCCACAGCCTGCTGGAGAGCGAGACCCAGCACCGGGAGGAGGAGCTCCAGATGAAGAGGGAGGAGATCCAGCTGAGGAGGGAAGACGTTCAGCACATGAAGGAGGAGGCCAGCACCTCCTCGGCCCTCCAGGGACAGCTCGTCTGTGTCCTGGGGCAAATCGCCGAGTTATTCAAAACCAAGCAGGCCGCCCCGCTCGCAACTGTGCGCACCCCACCGGGCAGAAACGCCCCGTCTTCCGCAGCGTCACAGGCTACGCGCTGGGAGGCGCAGCCGGGGAGAGCGCTCCACGCGCGGACACAGAGCCGTGCCGAGACAGGAGCTGCTCCACACCAGACCCTCAGTACCGGTGAGTTAGCTCAGTTAGGTTTATGTGTTACTGCTGCTGCACTGAGTTCGAATCCCGGCCGAGGGCCTTTCTGAGTGGAGTTTGCATGTTCTCCCCGTGTCCGCGTGGGTTTCCTCCGGGTACTCTGGTTTCCTCCCACAGTCCAACGACATGCAGGTTAGGCTAATTGGAGACTCTAAATTGCCCATAGGTATGTGTGTGTGTGAGAGAATGGTGTGTGCCCTGTGATGCATTGGCGGCCTGTCCAGGGGGTATTCCTACATATCGCCCAATGCATGCTGGGATAGCCTCCAGCACCCCTCGCGACCCTGACCAGGAATAAGCTGGTTAGATAATGCATAGATGGATGGATGTTTATAATGCTGCTGACTGTTCAGAAATCAGATTAACCGAAGTTCCTTACAGGCAGGGCTGGGTATACTCAGTGGGTAAATGTAGTGTATTTTATGCATATTTTAAACTTTTTTGGGCACTGCATAAACGGTACATGATAACGGTATGAAAAATATACTGTATGAACGGCCTGTTTCTCAAGGACTGTGGAAAGAAAATAAATGACTAATGGTGACAACATGACTGAGATTAAATCAGAATGTAATGTGACTATCACCACGGTGACACAAACTGCTTTTCTTTAGCACATTACTGAGGAATTATTTTCTATTTCTTCTTTCACTCTGTGTGCTCTACATTAGCAAGTTTGGTTACAGGTTTGGGCAACATTCTTGCCGTTTCTCATTAATGGACCTTTACATGATAGATTTTGGTTTTTTTGTGTGATTGTCCTCAGTAATCTGTAATTCAACGTACTAAAAAAAAAGTTTTTTTTAATATACATTTTGCCACAGAGTCGCATGAAGAGAATCGGCCCAGAGAGATGGAGAACATCATAAAAATCGAGACGGAGGAGTCCATGTTTGGCCAGCAAAGGGCAGACGCTGCTCCCATAAATGTGGACGCGGTTCCCATGCAGTACGAGGAGAGCCGCACCCAAAGCACAACGCAGGAGGCCGCAGCGATCGCAGTGCAGCGAGACCTTCTGGCAGCTCAACGAGAGCAGTGTCGCCTGATGGCCGAAAACAACAGCATCCAGCGGACGCTCGTTAGAGCCGTATCCCGCGGCAACAGGTGCGTGAGCGACTTGGCAAAGAGCATCAGAGCCCAGACTGCCGTTTCTACCGCTATCCAGGACAGGATTGTACAGTTATTGGAGAGGCAAGAGTGGACCAATCAACTGCTAACCATGAAGGTGATGGGCGGGTCCTCTGCATCATCACAAAACCCACAGGAGGCAAGAGAAGCATTTACTTTGCCCAGTGCAAGACCATCCTCTGCATATCAGAGTGTGTTCTCTGGCAAGGGAGCCTCTGAACTCCTGCTGACCTCTTCAGCTGCAGATCAGTGTAATTCTTAATGAAAATTTTGCTACTTGATCATTTACATTTTTGCACCGCTTTAAAAATACAAAAAATACATTCCTTTCCTTTATTGCAAATTATTGCATCACATTTCTAGTGACCCTGCACCATTCACTCCAGTTTGTTTCCAGTCTTGTTAGTAAAGACTGAAATGGGGTTAGAAATGGGCTTAGTCCGCACACTTGGCAACTGTGGAAAAGGTTGTTTCCATCCAGCAGTTTTTGGGTCACTGTCTATGTCTGTATACAGGTATATCTCCTGTAACACTTGGGTGGGTGTTTTAGTGGGGAGAAAAAACACCAATAGAATTGGAGCATAACAAGGTCATTTTAACATTGATTTAACTGTGATTCATTCCTGAGATTGCCATTGGTTTCCCATGGAAGATGAATGAGCACAACAGTATAGGTAAAGTATTTATAAAATCAACACAAAATATTAAATTAACCATTAAATTATTTAAAGCCTTAAGGGAGCGAGATTGTGTTAAAAACTAGAAATAAATAAAATTGAAAAATGTGGGCAAAAGAAATTCAGTGCCAAAAAACAAACAAATAATCAGTCTTCATAAAAAAAAAAACACGTTCACATGGCTTTTTGTTTCTTGTCCCAGCACTGAAAATTTAGCACTATTCAGGTTTTCTTTTGACGAAGAACACTTGAACTTCATGTTCATACTGGGATCTTTTGACTCCTGTTGTGGTTTAGTTTTCTCACAAGAGAACATATGAATGGGTGTTGTACAGAGTAGTGAAAAAAGAATCATAACTTTATTGTAGAAGTGAGCGGATATAAAGGATGACTTTATTATCGGTTAACTCAAAATTTAAAGTGCACCCACAAGCTCGCAAATTCATTGTCTATTGCATCTTAATTTTTTATTGTACAAAGAATAAGCTACTTGCATTGAATGTACCCATGTATTGTACAGATATATGGTTTGTAGATTAATTAGCTGACAGAACTGGATGGTTCTTTAATGTTGGCAGTATATATATATATATATATATATATATATTTTTTTTTTTTTTTTGTTACCATTTGGTGCTAGAACATTCCAGGCTGCCATAATGCATATTATGCGTCCCCATGCATTGTGATACACAACACACATGCTGTGTTAAGTTGGCAACAGTATCTGTTGAATGTCAAGTGATTGGCCAGCCTCCTGCTTACTCGGCAATGAGAAATGTAAATAGAAAAACAACCGTGAGTCATAAAAATGTGAATATTGTATACATTGCAGAATCTGGTTTTTTGGTTTTTAGCATTTATGTTCTGACATAAGGAATCAAGGTGCTGTACTTAACTCCATTCAATAGAATAGAATAGAATCACAAAGCAGTGTTTATTTTAAGTGCATCTTCAGGTTCCTATAAAGTGTGATATGAGCTGTTGCTCAAGGGGGGTGGGGGTGTGTTCATAAACTAATGAAGAAACCTGCTCATTTTCAAACTGGCTTAAGTTATATAAATACATAGTGAATTTCTAGTGTAGCAGAGAATATCTCCTACAACGTTGTGGAGAATAGGTTATTTGCCATTTTCTTTGGATATCAAATGTATGATTCTGCCATCCGTTTTGGCGCAGATTCGTTCATATTTTCACAATTTTGAATATATTTTTAGCAGCACATAAACACTAATATTATGACCTAAAACGACTCATCGAGAGTTGTACATTTTAGGTACCAAAAAAAACGTATAATACACCCATTCAAGATACAATACATAATCTTCAAAATGTATAAATCATAAATACTGACAGTTCAGTTTTGTAAATTGTTCAGATTGAATACTAATGATTCAGGCCCATGTTCAAATACTGAATCATGTCAGCCATCTTGTTTTTCCCCCCCATTTCCCTCCTGTCTGCTCCATCATCAGTGATTCAGGGGTTTTCCTGCAGTGATGTGGAAATTGTAACCCCTGTGTGTTAATTAATTGGCAGCCATTCTTGCTCATTCATATTGGATGTTTACTGTTTCACTAAAGGGTACAACTGCTATATATTACCTGGATTTCACATCAGCAACAGTCTAGTTACAAATGTATTTCTCCCTGACACCCTGCTGTAATCAGGTGTACAGACTGACGGACATTGGGCCATGTTTGAGGGTGTGTGTGGTACAGGGCATGAAATTAACTTTTTCCACCACTAGCCAGAGTGGCTTGCAGCCATTTTACCTGGTACAGTATAGTATAGCACAACCAGGTTGGTTACCTGCCAAAGCGGCTGCTAGAGTAGAAAAACTTAGAAAAGCAAAAAGGCAGCCACATAAAAAATTTTACCTGCTTTTGACTGGTAACAGGTGTTAATTTCACACCCTGATCTGTTACTGTTGACACATTGAAATGAGCGCCGTACACAATCAGCAGGGTCTCGCTCGACGTGGGACCACACGGACCGTGTATGGGCAGGGGGCCAGCGTTAGACCAAATCTCCCGTGCATTGGTGGAGGAGGCTGGTCCGCTGGGAGCGTGAAGGTAAAGGCTTGCATCAGGCCTGACAGGATCAAAAAGAGCTCCATCCTGGCCAGCTGCTCCCCCATACACACCCTGCGACCTGTGTGCAAGAAGGACACCATGAGGCTGCGTCCCGATATTCTTCACTCCCCACCTCCCTTCCTCCACTCCCCCACTACCACTCCTCTCCTACCCGGAAGTATGCAAAACTGCCTCAACATTTTGAGTACAAGTATTTGCATGTACAGTATACAATGTACCTGGCATTGCGGTTTGTCGAGACATTAATATGTAATCAGCAACTTTAGATTTACACACAAAGATCTGTTTCCAGGGCACGGAGTAGAAGAGGTAGTGGAGGAAGGGAGGGTGCATTTTTCGACTATTGGGACACACCCTGAGTCTCCATAGCTTAACGCTTTGTACCTGTCCGAATTCTGCGCCCTTCCATACTATTGAGTATGCTTGTTGAGCGCACTGGATGAGAAAGTTTAGACAAAATGTTCCCTGAATGTTGTGTGTTTAAAATCCCCGGAAGATTTACTTATTTCCGGGTTTTCGCTGATAATAGTATGGAGGATATTTTGGCATACTGCATGTCGGGTACTAAACAGTATGCAGTAAACATGTACCTACACAGTATGCTAGTACAAAGGATGCAGTAGATGGGGCTCTGATTTGTTCACAGCCTAAGACTTTTAGTACACGCAAAATGAATAACACAACCAATGATTGGTGCAAAGCAAATGCCATGACCAGTCATTGGCCATGTTACTGGTTTTGAACATGCTAATGGTCTTAATAAATCAGGCCCCACGTCGTATATTTGACCATTTACAGGTAGTGTCTACTGCGGTTCTAGTTTAGTCAAACACTTGTAGATATTGTTGGGTTTAATGAAGCAGCTTCTCAAGTTACTGTCTTAGTGAATAATGCAAATGTATTATTTCAAGAATAATGTATTATTTCAAGAATGCTTGGTAATTACTGTCAGATGAAAACTGCTTCAAGTAACGTTACCTATGCCAAACGGAATGAAGCATTCTCTTCTCAGCATTTGTCCGTTCTCATTGAGGAACCTGCAGGGGTTGAAGGTGTCTGGGTCTTTCCACACAGTGGGGTCTCGGTGCACTGACCAGAGATTCGGAATAATCACTGTGCCCTTAGGTATAGTGTACCCACGGAACTCTTAAAGGAAAAACAAGAACGGTTAGAGAAGATGAGTGAAATCAACAGCAACGTTCTGTCACGTCATGGTTGCCTTTTTTTTTTCTTACGATAAAACCAGGCATAAATTTGTATTTTGTTAGGAATTAAGCCTTGCTGAATGCTGATATGAAAGTCATTGAGGAAATAGATGCACATGATCTGGCAGTGGTCCTCAACCCTGTTCCTGGAGATCTACCGTTCTTATGTTTTCATTTCGACCATATTTTAGCACACGTGCACAATTAGCAGCTCAACGCGATCTCTAGCTGTTGAATGAGGTGTGCTTTGTTAGGGTTGGAGTGAAAACCTACGGGACGGTAGATCTCTAGCTGTTGACTGAGGTGTGCTTTGTTAGGGTTGGAGTGAAAACCTACAGGACGGTAGATCTCCAGGAACAGGGTTGGGAACCACTGTTCTGTGGGATCTTCATAATTGTAACTCGAATTGATGTTTTATGTCATGGATATCTCTAATCGAAATCCGGCCCTGGTTTTCTTTCTCCCAGGTAATTAACTGAACAATTAGTGCTACTGACTGGCCAGACTGTCTTCACACCTGACTCCCAGGTAAAGGGAGGGTGGAAAACCAGCAGTTCTCGAACCTAGAGCACCGCAATTTTAATACCATGTCATACATACAGTCAAGCCGGAAAGTCTGAACACTCCTTTCACCTTCTCCACGTTTTATTACGTTAGACTAATACTACAATAGATTGAGTTCATTTTTTGCCTCAAACATCTACACACAATAGCCAATAATGACGAAGTGAAAACAGGTTTTTAGAAAATATGCAATTTTATTTTACTGACAAAAATAGGTTATTTAGGGGTTACATATCTGTACACACCCTTAGCCTAATAATTGGTTGCTGCACCTTTGGCAGCGATTACAGCTTCAAGGCGTCTTGGGAAAGAAGCTACGAGCTTGGCACACTTGTTTCTGGACATTTTTGCCCATTCCTCTTGGCATATCCGTGCAAGCTCCGTCAGGTTGGATGGGGAGCGTCGGTACACAGCCATTTTCAGCTCTTTCCACAGATGTTCAATTGGATTCAGGTCTGGGCTCTGGCTGGGCCACTCAAGGACATGCAGACTTTCTCCGAAGCCACTCCTTTGTTCTCTTGGCTGTGTGCTTCGGGTCGTTGTCATGTTGGAAGGTAAACCTTCGCCCCAGTCTGAGGTCCAGAGCGCTCTGGAGCAGGTTTTCTTCAAGGATCTCGGTGTACTTAGCTGCATTCATCTTTCCCTCTATCAGGACTAGTCGCCCCGTTCCCGCTGCTGAAAAACAACCCCACATCATGATGCTGCCACCGCCATGCTTCACTGTAGGGATGGTATTAGCCAGGTGATGAGCGGTGCCTGGTTTCCTCCAGAAGTGACGCTTGGTATTCAGGCCAAAAAGTTCAATTTTGGTTTCATCAGACCAGAGAATCTTGATTCTCATGGTTTGAGAGTCCTCTAGGTGCCTTTTGGCAAACTCCAAGCGGGCTGTGATGTGCCTTTTACTAAGGAGGGGCTTCCGTCTGGCCACTCTACCATAAAGGCCTGATTGGTGGAGTGCTGCCTGGATGGTTGATCTTCTGAAAGGTTCTCCCATCTCCACAAGGATACGCTGGAGCTCTGTCAGAGTGACCCTCGGGTTCCTGCTCACCTCCCTGGCCAAGGCCCGTCTTCCCCGATTGCTCAGTTTGGCCGGGCGGCCAGGTCTAGGAAGATTCTTGGTGGTTCCAAACTTCTTCCATTTACGAATGATAGTGGCCACTGTGCTCTTTGGGACCTGTAAAGCTGCAGAGATTTTTCCCTACCCTTCTCCAGATGTATGCCTTGACACAATCCTGTTTCTGAGGTCTGCAGATAATTCCTTTGACCCCATGGCTTGGAGTTTGCTCTGACATGCACTGTCAACTGTGGGACCTTATATAGGCAGGTGTTGGCAATCCCCAATCATGTCCAATCAACTGAATTTATCACAGGTGGACTCCAATTAAGTTGTAGAAACATCACAAGCAGTATCAGTGGAAACAAAATGCACCTCAGCTCATTTTGGGGGTCATATCAAAGGGTGTGCACACTTGTGTACATATGATATTTTACATTTAGATTTTTTATAAATTAGCACAAATGTCTAAAAACCTGTTTTCACTTTGTCATTATGGGCTATTTTGTGTAGAAATTTGAGACAAAAAAATGAACTCAAGCTATTGTAGAATATGTCTGTAATGTAATAAAACGTGGAGAAGGTGAAAGGAGTGAGCAGACTTTCCGGCTTGACTGTATATAATTGCTCAGATGAGACGTTAAGTTCTCTCACCTGTAGTCTCTGAAGCCATGTGGGGTATGGCCAGGGGTACCACTGCTGTCATTCGCTGTACCTCCATGATGGTAGCCTCTGTGAACGGCAAACTAGCCTTGTCCTCCAGTGACGGTTCTCTGTCCGACCCGACCACCGAATCTATCTCCGCTTGGACCTTCTCTGAAGTAAACCAAGGCACAGCCACATCAGACTACTCTACGCAGTGTCATTTGCTGGCTATAATCAACATTATAGATTCTTTTGGAAAGGTTATGACATTCATGCCTTTTTTTCTCAGAGAACACACAAGGTGAAAGCTTGAGAAAATGTCAGCCACTAACTAAAGGGCAAATTATAAACTATGATTTTTTTTAATTATTTTTTATAATAAATCATAACCATATTGTATGCATTTAAATAATTTACCTTATTTTGGACATGGACCAGTTAGTTTATCCCAGTATGTAATTAATATAGACTGGTCTAAATTGTATAGGTGTTATATATAAAAGCTTATGTGCTCTATGTCAGTTATAGTTAACATACTCGTTTGCCACTAAATGCCTTTATGTTTCTATCTGCAGTGTATCAGCTTATCATTTTGCACATTTACAAATAGAAGACCTGATTTCATACCTTGCACTTGTGGGTATGTACACATGTACAGCAAGGCCCAAAGTACAGTGTTAGTGGTGGTGTCTGTACCAGCAACAAAGAGGTCACTGATGACATAAAAGAGGTAATCCTCAGAAAAGCTGGTCTGTTGACCCCCGACCCTCTCCTGCTGCCTTGCTGCCTCCACTAGGTACAGGTCAATGAGGTCTTTGGGGTTGTCTGGGTCCAGAGTGGAACTGTGCTGGGCAATTATGGCTCGCAGGAAACTGCTGATGTCGGTCTCAACCTTTCGGATTTCCTTGAAGACGCCAAAAGGTACGTAGTAGAGCCAGGGGCAAATGTTAATGAGAACGGCGGAACCGATCGGCGATGATCTCCAACCCCCTGGACATGAGGTCCAGCTTGGTGCGGAACTCCTGGTCCTGGTGGTTGAAGCGGCGTCCGAAGCAGACGGAGCAGATGACGTTGGAACACCGCGTTGCTGATAAGGGGAGTCAGGTCAACGTTGCACCCCTCTCTGCTCAGTTTCCACAACTCCGATTTGACAAACCACAGTTCTTTGACGCAGGACTCCGCACTCAGTTTGCTCAGCCTAAAGTTCCGCAAGGCGGTGTGGCAGAATTTCCGCTGCTGTCTCCACACTGTCCCGTAGGGGGCGCACACGATCCCTGAAAAATTGTCAGAGACCGGAAGTTTACAGGCGACAGTAGGCTCAATATTTGTAGCCTGTATCGCATACAAACATCGTAGGTCCTGTTTTTTAGCCTATTGATTTTATGGCAGCATGTTCTGGTTAACCATACAGTGTAGCCTATAATTTATCTGCACATAAATTGTACATTGTGCTACATACAATAATGTGTAGGCTATGCTTAAAGACTTACCTCTACGTTTAGTAAGAATTGTAATGATAGGAATATCGGGTCTGTCTGAAAACACTTCTGCTCGGTTGGTCAGGGCGTCCCTAATAACTTCATAGCCAGTTAATATAACAACCAGTTGCTTTCCAACAAAAATGCTGTATATATTTCCGTAAATGTTGGATTGTTCCATTAGAATAACATGCGGCGACAGTACCCGCGGGGTTTGTTGCCTCAAAATCTCCCCCGCTGTCTTTTCTTAGCAGCTTTGAAATGAAATCTGGAGTGATAAAATGTCCACAGTTGCCAATAAAAGGCCACGGTTTTGGACCGGGTGGAATGTTGGCAAAATTCTGCCTCCATTTTAATTCACGCAACAAATAGTTTACAACGCAGAACGCAGTCAAAGCTACGACGATAGTGCTGGAATAGGGGTACAGCGAGGTGTCCTGAATCCGAAGTTCTTCCACTGGCATGACAGTTACTTTCAAATGACAATAAACCCTTGTTTTCGATTTAGGAACACTTAACTGCTCCGTGCAGTCTACGAACCATTGGCCATTTAGCGCTGGTCTTTTCTGAATTTGCTGACGGCGAATTTATAGCGATTTCCATCTCTGCTTCTATTGGTCAGAGAACGTGGGTGGTGGTAGTAGTAGGCAGGAGGCATTCAAGGCAACTGAGGAAAACAAATGCACTTAGGCGTCAGACAGTAACTTGAGTAGCAAAAACAAACTGAACGGGACAGGCTTCCTTATCACTAATGGTTATTGAAATATTTTACTGAAGCAGTTCAGGGCAATCATTTTATTTAAGCAGCTACCATAGGGGAAGTTCGACTGCTTTACGTTTGGACGAAAGCTTCACTTTAAAAAAAACTAATCAGATGTGCAAATAGGCTACTTAAAAGCACTTAAATGAACTGGCTACAAGAAATAATGAATTATTAATTAGCTACTGTGTGGCAGTTTTAAGACTTAAATTACGCAAATGTTATTCACGTAAAAAAAAATAAAAATAAAGAGGGGCTAGTGTAAACAGTAATCTTTTGTAGTCCAATATGATTTCAGGTCTGATAGTTAAATATACTCATTTTATTCTTAAAAAGTCAAATTATTACAGAAATAAATATGCAATACATTGCAGTATTTGCAGACACGAATAGCCTACAACATGGAAAAAATTAATTCAGACAACCGTTTTATGTCCTTCCAATTTGACTGGCAGTTTTTCTTTCTCCAGGCACACGTGGACATGACTACATTTGCTTATTCACATAAAAACGTTATAATAAGTATCAATTTCTCAAGTCTTAGAGAATATTACCATAATTAGAATCATGCAGGCATTGCAGTACTGTCTACATTTACATTATATTTGTGATAGCCACAACTCTTGTACCAACTTGTTTTTAAAAAGCTATTAGATGGCAGGGTGTCCAACACTTAAGTGTATCATCCTTCAAGTGGTGTTGCAGTGCAAATAGATGTAATCTTTCCTGCATATGAAGTAGGTCACGGAAGAGGTCATGTCTCGTCCTGAAATACTTAAGCACATAATTTTTATCCATCATGATTCAGCATATAAAAAGCTGTAGAAAATGGTGTTACACCATCCAAGCATACAGTATTGCATAAATATTCCCCTTTCCGGCGCAGAAATTCATACAGTTTTAAAACATTTGTACTCTTGACCTAAGACACGAGGAGTAGGTTCAGACCAGCGTCCATACCTTGCAGCAGTGGTCCCCAACCCCGTTCCTGGAGATCCAACTTCCCGCACGTTTTCATTTCAACCATAATTTGGCACATCTGATTCTACAAATTAGCAGCTCAACGACATCTCTAGCTGTTGAATGAGGTGTGCTTTGTTAGGGTTGGAGTAAAAACCTACAGGAAGGTAGATCTCCAGGGACAGGGTTGGGGGACCACTGCCCCCACGGTGAATGACAAACATTTAAATTTTAAATGGACTTAACCTTCTTACTCATTAGCTCATAACTTTGGTGGGGTCAACTGCTCTGAAGCCACCATATTTTCAGAAGAGGCCACTCTTTCATACAATGGGAGGAAGAGAAATACCGTTTTGTAAACATTTCTTCTTCAGGTGCGATTTATCCTTTAACGTTCTTCCTAGCTAATGACACCATTACCACAGGATATACATTTATCAATAAACAAAACAAATGCATACAGACAGAGAAACACACATACACGTTTGCATAATTTAAAAGGACAAAAAGGTTCTTATGCCATTTAAAACTCGAAATACTCTCAAACAAAATTAGACAATTCTCATTACAAGTAGTCACAATTTTCTTGAATTATATCACTGATGTGAAAGATCCATGGCACTGCTCCTAAGTAATGCATGGTAATGAAACGGGTTAAAAATAAACATGACAATAGCCTCAACTTAATGCCAAAATGTATACACCCAACATGCATGCCATTTTATTTTCACAAAATGTGTTCTGAATGCAATGAAACATTCAGAACTATGGCAGTACATTTTGAATGGAATTATAAATTGATACACATTTGAACTTGTGCGCTTTTAGCTAACTGAATAGTTCTAGATTGCAGGTGTTGACCACATACGGAAATTCATACCATCTAATGTTCAACATTGGCTAGAAATGGCCTTCAAGTAAACAAGATGCATTGGTAAATGCTCAACAATTTGACTTGGCAAGGCAAATGGAGCCATATCTGGTCAACATCAGCTTAAATATGACTACCAGTCACGTTTTGTACCAATATGCCATTTTTTTTCCTGAGCGGAAAAACTTTCTTCCTTCAAACCAGAAAGCATTAAAAGCAGCTGGTTTTTAGGGACAGAAAGACGATTCTCAGTTGCTTCACAATGCTGTACGCTGTGAGGATTTAGCACGTATGAAGAGTAGAAGAGTCTATATCAGTCTCAGCAGAGGCGCTTAGGATCCACAGTGAACAATAGTGACCTTTTTTTTTTAATCAGAGAGGACAGTTTGCAAAACACCACAACATGTTGACTTCAGTGTCATTTAATCATTAGCAGAAATCCACCAAATAAACTCCCAAATTCATTTGTTGGTGCACATTCGCCCTCATTCTGCACAAAAACAGAATGTATAAACCCTACCGTGATATATATTTTTTTGATGTCGCTTTGTCGTTTAAAACGAACTTGCTTGTCCGACATGTCCTTTTGATGCATACCTGAGAAGCACTTTCCAGAGTCTTCAGCATAGGCTCATAGTCCCGGTTTAAAGTCTAATGAAACCCTACAGTGCAACAATACGGACTGTGGACTTGTGCTGGATCACCAGTGGCAGTGAATGTCTGAGCTGAGCCGGTCCGGTCCGGTTTGGTCGAGTCCGGGTCCGGGTCCTCACTCCTCCCCGCGTGCTCTGCACAATAGTGTACCTCCTGCAGGAGTTCTTTAAGCAGGAGGGGGGCCAGGGAATGGGCCAGCAGAAAGTGCAGGGCACCGGAGCTTGTACATTTCTCTCAAAGAAGTTAAACACAGGGCTCCACCAGGTGTTCTTCAGGTAGTTGTGCGGCGAAGTCTTCAGTTCCTGTTGATTTTGGAGTGGGAAAAAAAATAAAATAAATAATGCCCTTGCATGTATGATACTGGGTGGTAAATTTACGACATTACGCGCATCTACAGTGATCTACATTCAGTTTCCAAAACATACAATTACAACAGAGGGGTATACTATGAAGCGGGGTTAACAAGTTAGCTGGATAACTGCACTGAGTAAAACCCAGAACTCACTCACTCAATCTGGAAACATGGACTGAAGTAAAAAGAGCTGTTCCGGTTTTTACTCCGTGCAGTTATTTCACTTATCCCGTTTTGTAGTATATCCTCCTGGTCATCCTTCCTATCCCTCCCAGAAATGCTCTGGCAACATAGCCTGAAGAGTATTTCCATTAGTAATTTAATACACCCCCCCCATGGAAAAACTGAGCCTGATACTGTGATCCATCACACACCACAGCCATAATGAAAGCGTCTAACACTCACCTGCACATTAGGACATACAGAATGAAAACCATTACACTTACTGACGCTCCAAAGGGCCTAATATTTATTCCGCCGCATGGCGGTTAAAGGTTTGACCAGTAGGCCCCTCCTCACCTGCACGTTGGCCATGGTGTGGTACCAGCAGAAGAGGCGGGAGGTGATGAAGTAGGCCACCACAACGTCCACGCTGTAGTGATCGTGGGCCACCAGGATACAGACCACACCCACAATGCTTAGCAGCCAGCACAGAAGGTGGTACCACCAGAAGGAACGTGGGGAATCTGACAGAATCACAAATGGCTATCGTTAAAAAATATATATAATAATGATAATAATAATAATAATTCACCATTATAATATTTGCAAGTATCATTACTACTCATATCATCATTATATTTTTTAATTATTACAACTGATAGCAACTTACAATGGTTAATTTACTTGACTTTTAGGAGCCACTGAAGACCATATTTAATGACCATTTACATTTTACAAAATTAAATTTTCTAAAAAAGGTACAGCAGCATTATTATATGAAATAATCAAAATCTATTACACTGTGGCCTAAAGACCAACGTCCTAACATCACGCTGCCCTTTCCACTGAGAGAAGCGAACAGTAGCCGCTTTCAGTTGATTTAAGTGCGACTGCACCACTCTGTGCAGTCAGCAGGGGGCGCTCTGAGGTACTTACACTCCTTGATGAACAGGTAAGTGAGCGTGAGCATCACCGTGTGTCCACTGTAAAGGAAGTCACCGCACATGAGGTCAGAGCTGGCCATGGACAGACCTCCCCCGGAGATGAGCTGTAGGATACGGTGGACTTTGGCCTGCGAGTCTCCGTACAGCTGTGAGAGAAAGCCCAACGATTAACAAGCCGTCGTGCACTACTGATACAATATTCACTTATCTTTACATATGCTTATACGCGTGGTGAGTTTGTGCTAAAACAAAGAATCACTTAAACCTCAAAGATTATTACTCGTCACTATGTGAATAGCCATGCTTTCCATTTAGATTTTTCTGGGGCTCTCAACCCTGGTTCTGGAGGGCCGCAGGGGTCTGCTGGTTTTGGTCGTTACTCAGCTGTTAATTGATCTAGGGAAGTGGTTGAAGGCTACACAGTTTACTCGCCTCAACTGGTTTCTCGGGGATGAACTGGTTGCTGATTTTAAGGGGAAAACAAACCCCAGGCTGTGAGCCTCCATCATCAGGGGCCAAGAACTGCAGCTTTATACAGTAAAGACCACTTCTAGGCCTTGGCTATGTTGTGAATATTCAATGTGGTTTACATCCCCTTAACTAGCCCATATTTGGGCCGGAAGTATTTGCGTTTGCCCATATTTGGGCCGTTTTAAAAAAAAAATTATTTATTATAAATTTTTTACATCACATTACATGCATTTAGCAGACGCCGTTATCCAGAGCGACTTGCGCAACTTTTTATTTTTTTTTATTTTATTTGCAGTCATTGTGTTTTTCGGTGACATTTTCAATCAATCTAGTGACTGGTGACACAATATGCCGTTTGAAAGTGTTAAAACTCACGATTCTCTCTGGTAACTATTTTATGATCCCAATGTTATAGCAACAATGGTTCCTTATTTTGTAACATAATACAAAACATGCTTGATGAAAACAACGACTCCATATGTTCTATATGATCTGGATATCCCCAGGCAATATGGAGTCGGTATCCTTATCCCAGCAAAAAAAATAAAAATATTTTAGGCGGAAAAAAAAAAAGTACACTTCCACTGTGTTTGAGCTTATTGTTGCTTTCTTTCAGTCATACTTATTCATGACTCTTAGGAAACATATACTCCTAAGGGTTAGCATACAGAAGAGACCAGGGCTGTGTTCGGAATCGCTCCCTATTCACTATATAGTGCACTATTTAGGGTGTCGGCCATTTTGTAGGGTGTCCAAAATTCAAAATGTCAATTTGACACCCTAAATAGTCCACTCAATATCCTCCACAATGCACCACAAAATGTAGGGTACAAACGATGTACACTACATGACCGGAGACATTTTTTTGTCAAGATGGCGACGGCTGAGCCTGCACTGGTCTACAAATGTAAATATAAATGCAAGTTTCATCTTGTAGCCTATATTAAATCAGTTTAATCGGCTTTATAACCGAAATATAAATAAACGCGGTAGATTAAATATATTACAAAGTGTTGGCTATTTTTTTAATTTAACAATTATTACTGTTTAATGGAAAATGCAACTTAATTAGCTAGCTAGCTACCTAGTTACCTAACTTACCTATCTACCTACAACGAGACAACAAAACCCTTGTTCAAAATTAAAAAAGAGAACTTTTTTTACCGTTTCTTTCATGCTTTCTCACCAAGCCGGTTACTTAGCAAGTGTTGCGCGTTGCTAAGTAACCTATTCAGACTATGTAGTGTCCGAAATCACCTCCTTCTTTTCCACCTGTGAATCCCTATCTAGTGCCCTATGTAGATTCCCTAAGTAGTGTATAGGGAGGGAGTGAATAGGGAGCGATTCCGAACACAGCCCAGGATTATGCCTGTAGTCAAAGGGGTTCAAGAACAGTGTCCATTTTATTTTCAGGGCACATGTTCAAAAAGGTGTTGCTTGAGAAGGGGTATGTTTTCCCTCCAGGTGTAGATGTGAGACCCTTGATAGGAACTCACCTTGGGGGCACAGGTCATGTGCTTTCCTGGGACAGGCAGGGTGGTTATGTACATGGTTATGCAGCGGTACAGGTAAAGAGTTCCCATGAGAAAGAAAAACCTTCTACCTGCAATCGCCCTGCAAAGGTAAAATAAGAGGCAAATTAGGATCCACCTGATTTGGGCACGTGGTGATGTGACTCAAACACATTATGCAAATAGATCTGTTGGGAACAGCAAGCCAGCTAATGTATGGAACTTTTTCAAGGGCACTGTGTATGGAAACAGTGTTTTGGAAGCAAGCAATTACCCTAAATGACCAATAGTGACTTGGCTGTGTGTTTACCAAGGTTTATAATCAGGGTGTGAAATTAACATCTGCCACCAGTCAAATGCTGGTAAGATTTGCTACTTTAGCAGCCACCAACCAGTTTGTGCTATATTGTAAAAGTTTATGTGGTGGGTAAAAATGTTGAAAATTACTGGATTTTTAGAACTCACAACCCACTCTGGCCAGTAGGTAAAATAGTTTTTTTTCATGCCCTGTTTATTGTGTATGGTTTTACTGAAGAGAGGGATCAATTAGTCACTGTGTATGGAAACAGTTTTTTGCAAGCAAGCAATTACCCTAAATGACCAATGGTGACTTGGCTGTGAATTTAGCAAGGTTTATTGTGTAAGGTTTCATTTAGGAGAGGGATGAATAAGTAATACAAGTATTACACTTCCTGTGTTGTGAAATGGAAACTGATGGATTTTAGTGCATCAATCCAACTCTAACATTAACTCATTAGTCCATTTGCAACACTGGTAACAGCCTGTAGCACAGAATCCTATAACAGGTCTGATGTTTTAAATATTCTGTAGAATAGAAGGTGGAAAAAATCCCAGACAGACCAGTTACTGGTCAAATTAGCTTTCCACCATAGCGAAAATGAACCACCCGGAACTTCTCAGCATATACTTTCAAAGACAAAACATTGTACATGTACATGTCCGACCACATTTTCAGGAGTCTCGAGAAATGCATCTTGTTAAAACACCTGGGGCCACATGTATAAAACTGTGTAAAAGAATACTCAGGGTGAAAGCCGTGAATCTGCTTAAAAAAAAAAAAAAAAAGTTTAGCTTTTTCTACCTCTGCCTTTCGTTCACTATGCCACCATATCACACTGACGCCCACTGACATATCACACTGACATCATTTGCGTACGTATGGTGCCCAGCGTGTGCAGAGGTATGCAGATTCTCACAGCATGTCTGAATTTCTGTGTGGAAACTCGCTTACGCGGCTTTCTGAGGGCATTTTTCTGCTCAGCACTGTTTATACATGTGGCCCCTGGACTTAAATTTAATGAAGAAATATGTCACGCATCCCAACAGAATCGCAGCAGCCACAACACAGCATAAACAATATATTTATCTTCAATCTGGTTCTATATGCTGTATAATTAACTGGGGTCTAAAGGGAAGTAATCACAGAAGCATCAACACGATTGATGTATTCAAAGGTTAAATTACAAATACGATCGGTGGTGTAGTTTTAATACAAGAAATTACATTTATCATAAAGCAAACATAGCTTTTAGTTTGGATTTTGCCAAAATGTATATCGTGCTTTCATCTGAATATAGATGCATTCCCTTCTCTTTAAATAGTTGGTGAGCTGCATCAAAATATAATAAACAAAACTTTCTCCTAAACAAAACTCTTCACTCCCAAACATCTCTCAAACAAACATTGAAGGAGAGAAGCATCCCCCCCCACTTACCTGTATTTAAGGAAAAGCCACTGCACAAACCATAGACCCACCAGGACCATGCCATTGATTTCAGTCACAGTGAAAGCCCATGGTACACGGTCGATGTAGTCAAAGAACTTATCGGGCAAAGGAGGGCTGGTCTCCTTGTCCGGGACCCTCTCGTGTACCACCGTGATCACGACCGTGGTTAAGACCAGGTTAAAGGTGGCGTAGATGAAGGCCACGCCCGTTTTCCACCACTCCAGGGGTAATCGGTCGGTCTTGGGGTCGGGGACGGGGATCTTGACGTAGTCCCTGTGTTTCTGGATGCACTTGTGAAGGCCTCGTAGGAGACCGCCCTGCGTGGCGTGGTTACTGTTGCCGTCCTCCGCCCCTGTGGGGGGGACGTGAGTAAGGCCATTGGGCAGCTCGGCGTGATCCACTGTCACGCACGTATCGAGGGCGTCCACGATGTCCGCGTCATGCAGACGAGACGTTGACATGGCTGCCTTCACAGACACTCCCGGAGCTGGGGCTCTTTAACTGTAGATCATCCAGCGACTGACCACCCAAGTGCTACTTTCACAGTCCCAACGACTGGTCTTCACGATCCGTAAAATCACGTATCGGGATCCTGTCAGCTGCACTGCAAGCGAGAGGGGAAAAAAAATCACATGTAATGAACAACTGAATACAGACATACACACTAAATAGTGGGTGGAAATGACACACCACTTGAGAATGGTTTATTGCGTCAAGCACGGGGTAACTAGCAGTCAGGTAAATTTGACGTCAGTGTTTTAGGGATAGGTAGCTATCTATATGCACTCGATGAGTTGGCTTTCATTTACATAATGTTTTGCCCCGAGGCTAGACCTGAATTAGAAATCTCACGTTATGCATGTTGGAGATCCGCTCCTGAGCAAGCTTTTAAAAAGCGGCTGAAAGCCTACATATGTGTTAGGATAAATTGCTACAGCATCCTTTCTTATCTTCCATTAATATGTTAATGACTTTCAGATATTCATTAATTCAATGAACACAGTATGCTGAAATGTCAGAGTTGTCTGCCAATTGGTAAGAGACAAATTACAATTACTAGGCAATATTGTATTTTACCTTGGAATTAACTACCTGAAAATCAATCAAGAAATTGCTTGCTAGTGTAAACAAAATTAAAATTCAAAAAAATAAAACGGCTCGGAATTATGATATTCTGAGACAAGTTCCTGCTTGTGATTTTAACTTGGATGCTTTTCAAATCTTCAGTGTAATGACAGTTTTACCATTAGAAGAAAATGCACTAATGGGAACACTGCCTTAAATTTTTACACTCTTAAGAATTACACACAAAACAGGACCATTTTTCAGTAAAATGCACGTTAGTTCAAGCTCACTATCGTCTGTACAATTGGCCAGCAATCTACTTTCTGGAATTGACCCACAAATGTTCCCCAAATCATCACAACCAAAGCATTAACAGCTTTTCTTTGACTAGTGTAAATTCCTTTTTAATGGTTAGAAGTTGAATACAGACAAGAGGACTGTCAGACACTAGAGTACCTTGTGACTCTTCACTATAAACTACCCAGAGCTATGCACTGTCCCAAGTACACACAGTGTTTCATCAGGGAGGTAAGCTGCATACGTGGAAGATATTCTGTGACGGTGCCAAAGCACCTCACTGCCTCACAAATGTGAAACTCGAGATGACAGCAAACTGAAACCTGTTGACACACCCACACCCTCACATTCTTTCCCCCCCAGCAATCCTGGAGTTAAATCACACTCACTCGCACGCACGCACGCACGCACGCACGCACGCACGCACGCACGCACGCACGCACGCACGCACGCACGCACGCACGCTTTGTACCAAATCTGCTATAGTGCTTCTGAAGTCCTGAGCCTTGCAATTCAATGAAAAGATTTGGAATAGTTGAGAATGTAATCTACAAATAAAAATAATTACTTAAAAAAATAAAATAAAAAAATTATAAAAAGCACACTTTCTGGGTTAAATACAGTTCATGAAATATAAAAGATGATCAAACAGAAGTACTTTCTCTCCTTAATGTCAGCAAATGCTCACATCTCCACAGGTTGACAAGTGTTACCAGTAATGCACAGGGCATTTGAATAACAAAGCATTATAACACACACCTCACCATGCTGTACAGGTTTATCTGGCTATCACATGCTGGACTTACTCCAGTGCAATGAAAACATTTTTGAAACATCCTTTTCCACTGTACTCATTATGCATGTTAAATATAATTAAACAAATAGCTTGTCCTCCATTTAAAATGCATTTATAATAAGGAACAATATGATGATAGCGTATGGAAGAATGTAGACAACAGCCTTAATTCATTCAACATTTGTCATTAACAGACACAATAACACGCAGATTTCAGTCTCTAATAATTTGAGAGCAGTACATCCTGTCCCGCCCTGTCAACTGAATTGTCACACACACACACACACACACACACACACACACACACACACACACACACACACACACACACACACAGCCGAGTTGTCCAGTTGCTTAACTGACACACACACACACACACACACACACACACACACACACACACACACACACACACACACACACACACACACACACACACACACACACACACAGCCGAGTTGTCCAGTTGCTTAACTGAAACATTACGACACTGCATAGGTCATCAAGCTTTAAAACCGCAAATTCATTGAGATCATGTGCCTTTCGACAGGGTATAATCCGACGCACTTGAATAAAATTATTTGTTCCTTCTTCTTCCTCGTGTCCGGCCATCTTCTATATCACGTCTTTCCAGTGGTTGGCGCAGGCGAGCGTATTTGTTCCAAATGCCTGGCATCATTTTCTTTTAAGGGTCCAGTCTCATCACCAAGATACAACATGCACCTTGTTGGGACGTCCATACATAAACCTTTCCCCAGTGCTTACCAAATCGTTACACGTCACAATGACTAGCTTTATGGTGATGTGAATGACCTCATGTGACCAGTCCCCGAGTGATTCAAAACAGAACCACAAAGGCAGATCATATAACGTGTCAAATCATTCTGATTACGTAATCATTTCCTGGGTCTAGTAAATACCTGTTGAATGACCATTCGCTTGGTGACACTTAATATGTAGGCTATTATAAGAAAAACAAAAAAGCAGATATTGTAGCAGTTGATATGAAAGTGTAAATTGAGTGGAAATTGGATAGATTTAACTAATAAATTGATTAATAAGAGTGAGAAAATAGAAAACGTGTGTGCATTTATTGCCTGCCACACAAGCATGTTCAAATGGGTGAGGGGAATGTCACATTATTCACTCCTATAGTGAAAGATACAAACGTTCACTTTGTTTTGAAAAGCCCTACTGCAGGTTAATTTGGCAATTTATGTTATGGGCATCTAGGCGGTATAGAAATTCGCACCTTTTTTTCCCCAGACAGATTTTTGCTGCCACGAATTTATTACGGAGATAAAAATATAACCGTAAAGTTTCAATTGGTAGTCTGACTAAATGGAAAACGGCCAACAATGCACCTTAACTCGAGATTTGTAAACGTTGGGCTACAATAGGTAATTCAACGGTTCAAAACATCTGGGGGAAACCTGGAGACTGTCATGATTAATGTATACACAGTGGTTTCCATTGAACCAGTTTCGTAGACGTCTGGTTAACAGAATCTCTTGACCACATTTACGAACCAGCACTGAAGCCATTATTCCAATTTTACATCAATATACAGAGCACTGTTGGAACTAGTGTAAACGTATCAACATCCTTATATATATATTTTTTTTAGTTACATGTAAAGGTGTCCTGTATGTGTCAGCCAAACACCGTGGGAACACTAAACTAGCCTACTTAAAAAAATAAAATAAAATAACTCATCGCCTAGCCTGCAGACTAAATTAAGCCATCACACAAAGTCTTCTGAAAACATGGACTAGCCTACATTTGTAGCCTACGTCGCTTTGGATAAAAGCGTCTGCTAAATGAATGTAATGTAATTTAATTTGAAAATAAAATCCACGCGAAACGGGCGTAAATAATCAGTTAACCTCAATCGCTGAAAAGAAACTCAATTAGGCTAAGTTTCAAAATAAACCAAAAAATGTTTAGATATTTTTTACAAGTTATTTCCGAACTTATTTGTAGTTGCAGAATAAAATGTGGCGGAGAAATTAAACATAGCCTACCTTCCACTCGAAAAAAAAGTAGGCTATTAACCTCCGCTTGGTTCTTTCCGCGTTCAGTCAAACTCCTCTTCTACATGCGTTAAAACAAGCCGGCAATTATTTGTTTCCGAGCTCCGCCCATCACCATTGAACACTGATTAAATCCCAGCATATTGCATCAACTACTAGACTACGGTGTGACTTGAAGTGCATATCCTTTTTATTTTCTTGAAAAGTGAATCGTAATTTATACACTTCTTGTGAGATTTGCTGTAGGCCAGTTCTGTTGAAGAGTCGGTAATAAGGCTTGAAGAGGAGCGGGGGGAATAAAGCAATGAAGTTTCGACAGATAATCATCCCCAAACCTGAAACTTGGGCTCTAATGTAGCCTAAGTATAATTGACTGACAAATAGACTGACCCACTTAACACCGCCCGCGTGAGAATGACGAGCTGCCCGCACTGTGCTGTTAGAACTGAATTGACAGACTACTTGTGGAAGAGTCACCGAGCTGGTTGTAGTGTGGTTTTTCAGGTTTTACCCGCGAGTAGCCTCAAATGTCATTCATGCTGACTTGGAGAAAAATATCTCTTCCGTGAAGTTGATAAAACGTTGTGTCGTAGCAAGACGGACTCATTATTGAGTTGAAATGCCTCATGTTTGTTTAGGCTACCTCTAGGTCAGTTTGATATTAGAAACCAGTTTGATATTAGAAACCAGTTTATGGTTTTGGCATGTTTAACTTAGCTAGGTCATAAGCGTATTTAAGTCTCAAACTTTAACTTTGAAAGACTGGCAATGCACCATTTTGGCTTTGCATTTTAAAACAAGCCAGGCAACACTTAGGCTATTGATAAAGACATTGTGGAGTATAGTTGGAGTAATTTCCTAAGTACATGCATGTTTAAGAGCAAGTAGGCCTACTTTACCACAGTCATTCATCTTTTACAATACAACCCATCTGTTTTTGTTATCTGGAAACGTTTGACATAAATGGATATAAATAAAATGTACTGTAACTGACAATGCCTTTTAGTCACCCAGAGGAGTGCCTGCCACATTCACACCTTTTGTGTATTTTTCTCTAATTAACTAATCTTTGGCCCGTACCCCAGTGACTGTGACAAGCTTGTCTGTTTGGGTTTATGTCCAGATCAGAAAAGACAACCCAACCCCTACACTAGAGGATTACAGGGTGAAAGTGTCTTTAGTGTTATGACTGTGGCAGAGTTCCGAGACATTAATTGGCACACACACACACACACACACACACACACACACACACACACACACACACACACACACACACACACACACACACACACACACACACACACACACACACACACACACACACACACACACACACACACACACACACACACCCGCTATACGGAATGCAATTCCATCCCTGGAGAAAGCTTTGGGTGTGATCAGTTTCCTTGTCTAGGGACCATGTGGATTCGCTAAGCAGGCTAATTGTATCTCTTGTTGCACATTATGGATGATTAAACCTGCCAAATAAAAAAAAAGAAAATAAAATAAATTTAAAAAATACAGCATCCATACATAACCAATTTTTGTATTTATGTTTTCAACATGTATTTATCTGTGTATTTGATTAGTTCTACATTTATTTCTGTATTTATTTTGCATTTTTTCCTCAAATAAGATAATTATGTGGGTTAATGGAATGGCATTGTGCAGAAACAGACCACTAAACTTGTTTAATGGAAAAGGAGGTTGGAATTGGTTCATAAAGTACAGCAATGTCTTTAAAGGAGAAAAAGTGCCATTATATCTATTCCATTTTTGTACATGCGTGCGTGTGTATGCATGCGCGTGCGAGCATGTGTGTGTGTGTGTGTGTGTGTGTGTGCATGTGCATGCGTGTGCATGTGTGTGTGTGTGTGTGTGTGTGTGTGTGTGTGTGTGTGCACTGTGCATGCTAATGTCAAAAGTACAATGCAAAAATGTAACCAGTGATAATGAGTGGGACAACTTGCTGACTATGGCTGGCAGCCTCACAAGGAGATGCATAATTGGCCATATCATCGCCCATAGAAGGGATGGATTCAATTTTCCAGGGTTAGGGTTAGGATTACTAGGGCTGTGTCTGAAACAGATCTACACATCTACTGCTTCCTGTGTACTGTGCCGTAGCATACTGTATACTGCTTACTGCATACTGCTTAGTGACATGAGGTATGCAAAAAAATATCCACCGTACTATTATCAGTGAAAACC
The DNA here is from genome assembly GCA_029718625.1 of Synaphobranchus kaupii. Lineage (NCBI taxonomy): Eukaryota > Metazoa > Chordata > Actinopteri > Anguilliformes > Synaphobranchidae > Synaphobranchus > Synaphobranchus kaupii. The sequence goes on along the minus strand of CM056376.1, from coordinate 137,534,005 downwards.
TGGAAATTAGTATACCATCTGGGGATTTTAAGTACAGTACACTTAGAGAACATTTTGCCTATACTTAACAATGTTCTCATCCAGTGTACTCAACTAGCATACTCAATAGTATAGAAGGGCATTGCTTCGGACACAACCTATGTCTCGTCATCACTCACCATTGACCCCACTGGTCAATCAGGCATCCACAGTGTGCTTGATCAAGATGCATATTAAGTGCCTTCCTCTGATTCACGTCTGTGCAAGTCCCTCATTGTGGACTGTGGCGTGGAGTGAAGCAGCTGAATGACATCACAGATTTTTGGGGAGAGCACATGCTTGTCTGTGCTCAGTCGGATTCATAGTTGAGGTTGCAGCTGTGAGAACAGAATTTGGTGTGATGTCCGGCATGTCGGGGAGTCCTTCTGCGGTGAGTCCTTCTGCGGTGAATCCTTCTGCAGTGAGTCCTCCTGAGGTGAGTCCTCCTGCGGTGAGTCCTTCTGCGGTGAGTCCTTCTGCGGTGAGTCCTTCTGCGGTGAGTCCTCCTGCGGTGAGTCCTCCTGCGGTGAATCCTTCTGCGGTGAATCCTTCTGCAGTGAGTCCTCCTGAGGTGAGTCCTCCTGCGGTGAGTCCTTCTGCGGTGAGTCCTTCTGCAGTGAGTCCTCCTGCGGTGAGTCCTTCTGCGGTGAGTCCTTCTGCGGTGAGTCCTTCTGCAGTGAGTCCTCCTGCGGTGAGTCCTTCTGCGGTGAGTCCTCCTGAGGTGAGTCCTCCTGCGGTGAGTCCTTCTGCAGTGAGTCCTCCTGCGGTGAATCCTTCTGCGGTGAGTCCTTCTGCGGTGAGTCCTCCTGCGGTGAGTCCTTCTGCGGTGAGTCCTTCTGCTTTGTCAACAACCACAACAGTCCAATGATATTTGCCTGCAAATATTAAATCAGCTGCATTATTATAACTCATCTAAAATGGTCAGCAACAATGGCTATCAAGACTTTGGTGTGTCAGCCCTAGAATTAGTAAGTCTTACCACTGATTTATATGGCTTTGTCTTTATTTCACTTCAGAAAGAAATCATGGCATACAATTGTAATGCTCAGCTGTAAAGTGCTTGCAAGGTACACATTGGCCACTAGATGGAGTAATTGTAAACCTGTTGAGAACATTGTTTTTACTTTCACAGTTCAATGAGATGCTTTATACGGAAAAATAGAGCTTGTTTTGAAATATTGTTTACCATCTTCATAGCCACACACAATGTGGATGTAGTAAACAAGTGTTATGGATGTGTATAATTACATGTTAGCACTAGTGTTATGTTCACTGAAAAAAAAACTAACAAAACAAAACTGTATTTAAAAAATCTAATCCAGAGTAATTGTTTCCTTGGAATGAATGGCCCCTACATGACATAAAAATCTCAAGAATTTTAACAGATAATTAACCCATAATCTCTGCCTCTGGATGATTCTACATTTATATGGCTGAATATTAATTAACCCATAATCCCAGTTTGTGAATTCCTATATACAGTACTTATGTGACTGCCCATATGCACATGTTTACCTAAATGCAGCTGTTTGTAATGTACAGTCAGTGGGATATTCCACAAAGCAGGGTTACTGAGTTAGCTGGATACTGCACTGAGTAAAATCCGGAACCCTCCCAAATCTGGAACATGGACTGAAGTACAAAGAGCTGTTCCGGATTTTACTTTTTCAGTTATCCAGCTAACTCAGTAATCCTGCTTTGCGGAATACCACCAGGTCAAGAATAAACCATTTCAGTGGTTATAAACCCATGAAGAATATTTTAGTATTTTACACACATATATTTGACACTAGAGGGCACCCAGAACTAATAAATGGCCAAGATTTGGAAAACTGATTCCAGACAAAACACACTGTGATAAGAAAAGACACGTTGAGACAATGATAATGATTTTATTTTTTGAAATGCAGTTATCATCTGGCATGAAAGAAAATAGTGTCATAAATATGATAATAGCAGAAAAATTCAATTAAGCCCCTAGATCAGGGGTAGGGAACCCTGGTGCTGGAGAGCCGCAGGGTCTGCTGGTTTTTGTTGTTACTCCCCACTTAATTGATCAATTAAAGCAGTTGATTACACAGTTAACTCACCTCACCTGGTTTCTTTGGTTTAAGTAGTTGCTGTATTTAAGGTGAAAACAAAAACCAGCAGACCCTGCGGCTCTCCAGGACCAGGGTTCCCTACCCCTGCCCTAACCTCTACCCCACTCCCCATAGCTCTACCCCCAGCCCCTACCCCAGCACTACACCATGCTTCCTGCGGCTCTCCAGGACCAGGGTTCCCTACAGCTGCCCTAGATTGTGGAAAAGCAAGCTACCTAAAAGATCCTACCTCCCTCTGCTAAATTATATTTAGAATATAATGACGATGAAATAAGAATGATGACGAATATTCCTCCAATAAAGCTCTTGTTTTGTCTGTATTTCTTAGATTTAATTTAATTTATTACACAATACACAAATGTGTTACTCAAGAAAGTCACACTTAAGAAATAGACAGAGGAGGGAAAACATAAATGAATAGAATAGGCCTATGCCATGTGCTATCAGGGGTAAAAGGGTGGAAAAGAACATACTAGAGCATGTTGAAATTCAGAACTTTTCATTGAGAACTATATTCTTAGCTAAACTGGATTTGCTCAAAGTTTGTATTCAATGAAAGCCATCTGTTTGTGTCAGTTTGTGCCAGGATAGATAGTCCCTCAGGTATGCAGTCAAAATAATTTTTACAGAATGTGTACTGGCATGTGTCTTTCATCCTAGTGCATACATATTTAATGGCCATGCTGAAACTTAAAATGTTGCTTTGTGGAATGTGTGCGTGTCTGTCGGTGTGTTTGGACAATGTTGAATTACACTTAAGCACATATTCACAGCCAAATGAACACAATTAATCATCTTTATTCACATTTTTTCGCATAGTCGTGGATGACGAGGAGCTATTTCTCAATGAAAAAAAAAAATATTCCGACATTCAACTATGGATGGTTTGCATTGACACTCTAAATTCTGATTGTTTCTTATATCAATATTTATTTTAAAATAAATTGTCTCCAAACCTTTGACTTTTTAGAGAAGAAAAAAGCATATTTTCTTGAGAGGAAATGTTCAGACACAGCTGTAATTATGGCGCGTTTGAATATGGAAAGAAAACACCGTACCTTTCTTCTGATGTTTACTGTAACCTGAAAAGGAACAATTTGTGTCGTCACTGTTGGAATGAAGCTCCTGTTACTCAAGCTCATCAGACATCTGATTAAGTGAACAGGTCCGTCCAATGCGTGTTGGCTCACCCTGATCTCCAGAGACAGCTCTAAGTGAATTAAACCAGACTATAACCGATCGATTAGCTTAAATATGCAGCGCAATCAAGGCAGACATGCTGACATTTCAGGGTACTCATTAAACGATAAATGAATACAAAAACAGTATGGAATAACACATTTCATAAACTGATATTTGGGATCCGAAAACACTGGGCATCAATGAGCCCATTGGTCAACCTTTTGAACCCTGACCAATGAGAGTGCTGGCAGACATATTTGGCTGCACGTGATTGGTCACACTCGGGGAAGGAGATGGCAATGGCTTCATCTCATCATGCACCAACTTTTCCTCAGTACTAAGTAGTGTCTTGAGTTTTAAAATGACCACTGCAGCTGGTCTGTTTATTTATTGTAATATGGACCGTCCTGCATGTGTTACGCACCCTTTAGGTTTAACATCGGCTTGTGTTTTTTTTTTTTTGTCCTCAAGTACTGCGAGTGTTACTGATCATAGATAAGGACAGTGGATAGGCAACGGTTGGGTGGGCACGCTGCCAGCACATTAGCGGGTAGGAGGTATATATGTTGACCTCTTTCTGGCGCCTCTGTCAGAAAAGGCCAGAAGGAGGAGATATATGGTCAATGAGCTCTCCTACATCAAGGTCAGCGGTATACTCACACAAGCCCCTCGTAGATTTGACAGAGAGGCTAACATAGATCATAGACACCAGATGGGGGAAGACCCCTTTCTGTCTCAGACTGTGTGCTCTCTGCATCCCAATCCATTATCATCTTTTCAGGTGATTTTCCTCAACACCCGCACAGCTTAGCTTATTTACAATGTGTTTGGTCTCTCCCCCTGACTGCGACCTTGATATTCTGGCAGCTCCAAACATGGCCTTCTTCCAAAAAAAAGACTGAAGCAAATCATATTCAGTTGTTTCCAGGTGTTAAGGGCCGACTCTCAGCCTCGGTTATTATGAGTCCTGAAATGTTCAGTTTTTTCCCCCCAAATGGTTCCAATGGAGAATGCAACCAGGATGTAAAATGCTCTGCCATTCCAGCCTCGACAAAAAGATCCTGCGCAGTTTGATAAAGGACGAACAATGGAAGCATTTTTCACTGCCATTTCCCCAGATAATTCTGGCGTTATTTCTCAAGCACTATTGGCTTTTACATTTGTAAATTAGTGCCTCTATAATAATGAAAGAGAGACTGGCACGGCTGGAAGTGTTGCATGTCATTGAAGGCAGCTCTTTTTCGGCCTGATCATAGGCCTACTGTCCTGGGGTGGCTTTCCCGATTCCAATGTGTCTTCACGACACATTTCACGATCTCTTTTAGTTACGAGCTTAGAGTAGATATAATCAGTTACGAGCACTTTCGGGAAAGCGCCGTGAACGGCAAGTATATCTTCACGACACGTTTCACGACATGCTTTTCGCTACGACATGCTTTGGGAAAGCCACCCCTGTTTAATTACTTCTGAGCTGCACTGTTTATGAGTTCGACCCGTCACTGCTGCCTATATTTACAGCCTGGTGTGATTAAGGTAGCCTACTATTCTTTACGGCGACTCATCTGCGACCAGATCAGCCGGTCTGTGCTTCGCAGAGCTTCATTGATGAAGGCACTAACCTGCACTGGGTTTTATGGAAAATCTATTTGTTACCAGGCAGTGCAGTGATTGCCATTCCGATGCAAACTCTGGTGTCCGAAATACACATGTGATGGAAATGCCACAGGAAACAAAATAAATGGTGAGGGGGAGGTTGGTAGTTTGGTATTAATATTTATCATAATCATTTATCATGCTTTCAGAACTCCTTTGTGAAAGTTATCTGATAGTTATTATGTTTAAAATATCTATCAGTAAATAGATTACATTGCAGATGGACTTAGGCAGGACACAAGTTCCTAGCACAAGTGAGCAAACCCAGGAATGTGTGTGCTATTATAAGTGGACTTTTCCATTGGGGTTCAGGAAAACACTAATTCCCACACAAAACTTTGAACCTGGTGTTTATAGACTAACAAGAATAATATTGTGAATCAACAACCAGAATTTTCTGGATTAAAAATGCTGTTTGGAAACTAAATGTTTTATTTATTTATTTATTTTTTAATTTTTTGAAATCTTGCTTCCCATGTGGTTATGAAATCATGATTTTGTGATTATGTACAATTATGCGTTATTGTTTTTTTTGGCATTATTTTTTCTGAAGTTGCTGCCATCCTATTTATGCAGTAGAACATGTCCCATTTTTATTTAAAAGTGAATATGAATGCTATGACAATGAAATCTCGTTAAATGAAAATATCAAAAATATATATCGAAAATATATGTATATCCTTTGACATCGCATGTGACATTATAAACTATAAAAATCAAAACAAGAATTAAGGAACAGGAAACAAAAGCAAAAAACAGTTGCTATATGAAAGTGGTACTAGATTGGTAGATCAGTCTGAGGTGGAGTTTGAAGAGGCGTGTCTTCAGACCACGGCGGAAAGCAGGCAGTGATTGGACAGTACATAGAGGAATGGGGAGTTTGTTCCACCACTGGGGAGCTAGGCTGGAGAAGCTCCGCACTCATACACTCTCTAGTTATGGCTCAGTGCTGGCCCTAGCCTTTGAGGGGCCCAAAGCCAACATTATAGAATGATTAGGGGCCCCTTGACAGTTGCGGGGCCCTAAGCAGCAGCTAATGTCACTGACTGGGTCGAGCCGGCTCTGTTCTGGCCCATTTGATTAACAGCATTCTGTTCAGACCGCTCCAGCTCTGCTTGAAGAGTACTGTGCTATTGTTTTCCCAGATGAAGGCAAAACCAGACGTTCCAGTGGTCACCCGTAAGGGGAATACCGACATTCACTGTTCCTTTGAAAAATATGATGAAGATTATTTCAGATGAAGAAAATTATAAAAAATATTTTGTTTTGGTTATTCATTGTCACCAGGGGGGTATTTCACAAAGCAGGATTAGTGAGTTAGCTGGATAGCTGCGCTGAGTAAAATCCAGAACCGTCCCAAACCTGGAACATGGAATGAAGTAAAAAGAGCTGTTCCGGGTTTTACTCAGTGCCGTTATCCAGCTAACTCACTAATCTCTGCTTAGTGAAATAACCCCCAGGTTAGGATATACAGTATTTTATGAATAAATGTATATTTTTTTAAATCCCTGTTGTGATGGACCAGTGTAGCTGGCGATCCATAATGTCTTAGCTCAGGGGTGTCCAATCCTATCCGGAAAGGGCCGGTGTGGGTGCAGGTTTTTGTTTTAGCCCAGCACTACAACACCTGATTCAACTAATTAACTAATCGTGCTCTTCAATCAAGACCTTGATAAGTAGAATCAGGTGTCATAGTGCTGGGCTAGAACAAAAGCCTGCACCCACACCGGCCCTTTTCGGGTAAGATTGGACACCCCTGTCTTAGCCCTTCCTTCTGCCATTAATTAGATGCAGAGGTGGAAATCCAAGGGACATAAAGTAAAAGTCCTACCATGTGTTTCTTCCACCCATAGACTCAGCCCGCTGATTTAACCTCCTAGCTGAAGAATTATGTTAATTAGCAAATCCAGGTGATTGGAGCAAAATACTGGGGAGGACTTTTACTTTATGTCCCCTGGATTTCCACCTCTGATTAGATGCAGTTGGAGCCCCTGATTGGATGGAAACTGGTTGAAAAGCAGCTCACAAACCCTGGGCTGGATTTCCAGTCCCAGGAATGGACTCTCCATCATCACAGAGTAAGGAAAGATTTAAAGGCACACACTCCGGCTTTTCCATAGTAAGGAATGCATTCTCTATGAAGACACGATTTGTTCATCTTAAAATTTGAGATCTCTTAAACGAAACCAGCTTGTGCAGCAGATTTTCATCATGCGCACAAAGATAACATACAAAATATTTAAAGATTTAAAAAAGGAGTTAACCGCTGATTGATCGAGTCCTTTGATTCTCTCTGCTTGAACATTTCCACTGACACTGGCCCTCTGGATCCATTTTTGAAGTCTGTTGTCCTTTAATCATTTGCTAGGGGTCATTTGGAAATCATTGGGACCAGGTTGGTTTCTGTTGGACAAATGCTGTACAGAAAAACAAGCTATTAGCCTGTGTGATTATGGAGGAAGACAGGCTGCGCATCCCAACATTTAAGGCACATATGGGCAGGAACAGCTGATGCTGTGGGGCAGACCATCTCTCTCTCTCTCTCTCTCTCTCTCTCTCTCTCTCTCTCTCTGTCTCTCTCTCTCTCACACACACACACACACACACACACCTACACATGCGCACACACGTGCCTACACACACACACACACACACACACACACACACACACACACACACACACACACACACACACAGCTGCAACCTGGTCACTACTGTCTTACCACTTCCTTATAAACTGAAATTTATTCCCTAGAATAGCTTAATATAATACAAAATTTCTAAACTCTGTTCTATGACTAGAATATAGTTATAATGCCCATGTCAGCTGACTGTAGACTCATTATTAGTAAATGACTCTCTCTACCACTGCACGGAGCAGGTTTGGTGACTGGTTATGAAAAGATGAGATTAAGATAAATAATGCAGGTAGCCTGGATGCTACAACAGCACACTAGAGAGCAGGGCTGCCTTATTGGGGCTCCTGTGACTATATAAAGCCTTTACCTGCTTGATTCAGACAAGGTGTGAAAAGCCATGATAGGAAATATAATGGCAATTTGAGAATATGGAAATTACAGCTTAAATCGCCTTGATCTCAGGTTGGAAATGAACCCTTGCACTGCTTGTAGTGATACCGTCCCATTCGTACATTGAACACCTTCAATTATATAATTTATTTACTCAAACTGTGTGCTGCCTTTTCAAAAGTGTACAGCAATGTGCTCAATGTAACATTTCCTTTTTTATATGACCAAAGATTCTCATAAAAACATTTAGTGTGGAGCTGAACAGCACACATTTTTATGTTCTCCTGGCCATGAAAATGCAACCAACCTTCCAGACATCATAGAGACAGGACTTCTCAGTGCTGCCATATTCCAAGGCCGCAGGCATCAAGAGGAAATGAATTCTTGATAGCATAATTAAATTCATAATCATTTGGAATGTCATAACAAAAGCTTTATTTTTCTATCCATTCCATTCTATCCATATAGAGCACAGAAAGATCTGAGATTTCAGCAAAATTATGAACAACAAAAAGTATTCTGTGCAAACTGGTGATTAAATGTTTGTTCTAAAAATAAATAAATAAACAAATAAAACCTACAGCCCCAGAAATATATTCAACGGCAATCATAGGCTACTTGTAAAAATGTAATCAATAAATAAATACATATATATATATATATATATATATATATATATATATATATAAATAAGTATTTTTTAAAATAATTGTGTGATTAGAGAACACTGCCCTAGCTTTTAAGGTTCCTTCTGAGATATGTGGAACCACCATTGTTTTAAAAGTTAAACCAAAACTGAATTTGTTAATGGCATATCCTTCTTATGCTCAGCTCAAGTTTTGGAAGCATTTATCTCATATATGTAGGTCAAGTCTCACTGGCGTAACTCATACTGTGGCAGAAGTCAAGTTTGTGTACTGTAAGCACACGTGGAGCCAAGGAGCTGAGCCATACTACATTTTATATAGAAACGTTTATACATTGGTGGGTTTGAATTAACCCCATGGTGCTCAGCTTACTGCCGGATTAGGAAGATTTAGGAAGTGGGGAATTGCTTAAGAGATTGCTGTGCTGTAACACTGAGCCAGACCTGGGTGGAGTCCAGACCTGGATTGTGATGCTACTGTAAAACAGGTTGAATACGCCTATACATGCCAGAGGTAAACTGCTTCCCAGTTTAATTTAACAAATGAGTTATAAGAAATTAAACTGGTCTGATATCCTTAACAAGATGACACAGCACTTTTCTGAACATACTTATTTGACTTGCGTCTGTAAGATCTGCACACCTGTGAACACGTGCAATGTTCTTGACCTTGTGGGCAAGGCTCATTGAGGTTTATTTGGAGCAGCAGCTACCAGACGTTTGAGCTCAGGATATCCCTAATGCGTTAAAGTAGTTTTTGCGACCAATAAAAACTGCGTTAACAGCATGAAAACGTAGTTCAACATATGGTCAAATATGACATAAAAAGGACCATAAAGTGACAGTGTTCAGTGCAGTAGTTCCTGTTTCTGAAATATAGGGCTGGGGGACTAGGGGACTGGGGTGAGCTACAGTAGCTTTGTGATTTTAACCCTCGTATTATGTTATGACCCCATTCAATGTTTGACGTCTCTTAAAAACCAGTTAACCTCATTTTGTTCATCTTGACACTATATGCTTTTTCCTAATTTGTTGGGATTAAATAGTAAACACACAGTAAACACAATGCTATATTTTGAAAAGTCCTGTACTGACTTTTAACACCAAGGTGTTGTGTGGGGTCATTTGTGGGGTAGCTGTATAAAATGTAAGAAAATATACAACCTTTTTATAGTTTTTATCTCAGATTTATTTGTAGGTAATTCCCATATAGTTTTTAAACTTCACTTATCTCAGGCTCTAAGATGTTTCATCTCAGACTTTTTATATTTTAGGTTAAAAGGCTTGTCAATTGGGACGCACACAAAACGTGACGCAGAAAGTGTCAAAATTTTCCTATTACATTAGTTTTGTGTCAGTTTACACTTTTGGGGTCAATTTGAGTTTGTGAACCACTGCCTCATAATAGTTGGCCAGATACGACTGTTCCTGTGTTTATGCGTTTCATATGAAACATAATTTAGATTAAACCAGGCAATACAATGGCTCTGCATTGAACTATTTAAAATAAACTGAAGCTGAAGCTTCTGTCAGGGGCACTCATGCCTTCAACTGGCTGCTCCCTCAGTATCGAAGCTCGGGATGATTGAAGCAAAGGCTGATCTAAAAATTTAATTTAAAAGCCTCCAGTTGGCTCCAGTTGGCACCTTCCAAATCCAAAATGTATGACAGTCAATCTGCATTCAGATACTGTTTACATGCTGCTGAACTGTGCTATTGTTTTAAATGTATATGGATCCTAAGTGTAATCCCCCTACCCCCTTAAAAGAGACATCTTAAGTGTAATGGCTCAAATCAATGCAATCTGTTTCTTATTTAAATACATATTAAATTTCACACAGAAACATAGGCTTTCTATATCATGCCTTCTCTCTGAACAATGTTCTGTAGCTTATTGTGACATCACTGTTCTTTTACATTTATTTCCTTTTCTTGAAACAATGTTTCATTTATTCTCCTTTTCCAATTGTGCATCTCTCCTCAGTAACAATCTATCCATGAGAATGCTCATAACTTTAGTGAATTTAGTGTGTCATTTTTTTCATTTTTCTTGAGGTTTTTGATTTATCATTTATTCTGATAATTGCATTCTCGTACACAGATTACATACGTATTTAACATATATTACAATAATTGTTGAAATTATTGATTATTATTCATAATTATTATTGAAATGATTTATTATTTAAATATAGTTTCCCAAATTGAACAGCACAATTGCAGCATGCAATACTTCAGTGCTGGACATTGTGTTAGTAGTACCTGAATTACTTGGAGGTAAAATAATTGTTATAATTATTGAATAACTCTCAAATAATAATTTTCAGAGTATCAGATTCAGCAATTTCATTAACAAATGCCAGAGACAATGGACAAAAAACCCTGTTTACAAAAGACTAGTTGCAGAAAATGGATTTTAAGTTAAGGCCCGTTATGCTAAATGCAGGCAGGAGAGCCTCTACCGTAGGCCCCATGTCTGCAGATGAGAGGCTGCCTGCTGTCTGTTGGAGATATGGTGGATGAAGCAGTTCACTGCCAGGCCTGTAAATCACACAGAGCAGACAGACCTGCTTCAGCTGCCCCATGAATCTGTGGTGCAGATCCAGAGCTCCGAGCGAGGCTGCTTTGACAGGGGAATCATCTTTACAGCCGCAGGTTGGAGGAAATTCAAGACGAACGACACTGACAGGAAACCTGACTGTGGAACAAGTGTCTTTGAAAAAAAAAGGTAGAATTTGGTCATAATTTTCATCTGAATATTTGAGTTGTGTATGGCCTACACAGAGCCCTGATCAAGACTGTCTGGGATTACCGGGAGAGACAGAAGCAAGCGAGACAGCCGAAGTCTGCAGAAGAACTGTGGCACGTCCTGCAAGATGCTTGGAACAACCTACCAGCTGATTTTCTTATAAAACTGCACGACAGTGTACCTAAGAGAATTGATCCAGTTTTAAAGGCAAGGAGTGGTCACACCTAATATTGATTTGATTCAGTTTTTCACTGTTTACTGCTCTTTATAGTCAATTGGTTGATATTTGGAAACTTTTCATTTCATTATTTTTTAAAGCATCTTTGCTTTAGATAATTTTTTTATATGTGACTAAGTCTTTTGCACAGTACTGTATACTTTATACCTTTTGGCCCATTTTGACCCCACATATTCTCCATGTTGATTTCACAGCTGGGCCCCTGTCTCAGAAGGCTCAGAAGCGTCTGTAAACCCCCAAAACCCCAAACTGTAACAGCAATGTCCACTGCACGGACCTGACAGTTCAGATGAAGGAGGGGTGTGGTTGGGCTCCCCAGAAACGCAACAGCTCCACGGAAGTGGAAAATAACGGGTTAATCTCGCACGCATACAGGCTGCCCTTTTTGAGGAATATCACGGATACAGCTTTCTGTCTTTACCCCCTTTAATCCGTCTCCTCGATGTAATGTAGAAGCACATGCCAGCAGCGTTGATACTTGTGCCAGATCTTGTTGAATATCAAGCCATAATCAAGCTTTGGACCTTGATACCACTTCAAAAGGAATACTTTGTGTGTACTGAACCAAGGGGGGGGGGGGGTGTGGGGTGCTGGAGGGAAATATACTTTTTCAATGTCCCTTTTGATTGCAGTGTAATAAGAGGCATGTTCATTCCTTACAGTCTTGGATTAGCCTTGTCACAGGAGTTTCTTTACTATGTTAATGCTGATGTGCATAGGATCGCTTCTTCAGAAGTATGGCTATGAAGTGCTTCATGTTATTATATTTTACATAAATAGTTGCGAGCCCAGGTCAGCGTGCACTCAGAGGGCTCCTTAAGGCTAATTTGACAAGAACCGACGTAGAACATCCATGGGTTCTCTTCACATCAAATTCCCAGAGCCATGCATCGCTAATCCCTTGTACTGGCAGAACTTGACCCGCCTATTCCCAACTTGGGAACTCCACATAAAGTACCACGCCACTGATCAGTTGGTCATTGGTCAGAATTGTTCCCCTGAGTATTCAGTCGTAATTTAGGCTGAAAAAGGTATAAAATGGATTAGAGTCATGGAGACCACGCAAGTTAAAATAAGAAGAATTTATTCACAGGCAGGTAGGTCATTATCTTAAAATTATTAGTCAATTACAAAATATAGAAATTAAGAAAAGAAAACACAGAGTAAATATCTTACCCGGCCTGCTTCAGCTACACACACACACAGAATCTGCACAGTGCGGGAAATCGATTGCGATATTCCTTACACAAAAACACAGAGTATGCACGGAGTCTGCACGGTGTGGGAAGTCGGTTGCGATCTTCCCTACACACACACACACACAATCTGTACGGTGTGGGAGATCGGTTACGATTCTCCCAGATAGGTTTGTCTCCCTTTCTTTTATGCCAAATCCCGCGTTTGAACCAGGTGGCAGTGCCATAAATTAACCTGGAGGTGTGGTCGAATCTGGAATTTAGACCCCCACCTTTGGGGGTTGCTGAGTAGGGAGAGGGGAAAAGGAGTTGATTACCAGAGAGGACATTCCAGTGTTATAGTTTTTCCTGAGTTATTGAAACTATGTTTTACTAAACTCCATTTGGTATGAAATGTATCTCATTTGATTCATTGATTTTACCGGATTACATCCATACCAAACAGATTACCATTATGATTATTATTCTGGAATTTAGCACAGATTAAGTCTTATTATGTTGCAGTTGTCATGAAAATTCCCTCCTGATTAACCATTTTACATGTAATTCCTATTCCTATTACATAAGATGTAATGTAACAATATAAGGTTCACATGTGCAATGTTTGTAAGTTTTACCGGGTCTGTTGACCATTTAAACTGAAGTTTTTGAGTCTTAACCCAGGAGAGAAGGAGGGGGTGCAATGACAGAGGTGCCAACATGAAAGACGGGAAAGATCACAGATGTATTGTTTTGGCCAGGGGCTTAATGGCCTCTTCTGCCGTAAATGCCCCTGAAACACACATACACACCCATGACAAAACAGTCCAACTTCCTCTTATCACAGTCCTTTCCAGGTGATAAAAAATGGCCTGAACCCCCCTGAAGGAAGTCCGAAGAGTCTATTGTTTTATCACAAGGCCCTCTTTGAAGTGTCTTCACAAATGGCAGCCTTTCCCACATTGACTCCCCTCTTACACTGTCCCAAATGTATAAAGCACACATGCATCCGATTCACATGCATGAAGCTGTGATGAAGTATAATTAAATAATAATAATAAAAAAAGCAATTGTGTAATAAAATATGTAATAAGGTTTCACACTCATATGTGGTAGCCTTCTTTATGCAACCTTTGACCCCACTGATAAAAATTGATTTTTATAGGCTCATATCTGCTGAAAGATTTGCAGTTATGATATGGTATTCAGATATGCCTGTCAGGGGAACATTATTTATTGAGATCAGGCAAAGCTCATAATGACCTATAAATCTTAGTGCTATTATTCTAAGCTCCAAAGTGCTTATGTTAAAATAAACCTGTAGACCACTGAACAAATAAACATAAATTACCAGGTCTGTCAGCTACTACAATCATGTAGTAGGCAACTTTTAGATATATTTTACTACCACTGCTTTAATAAAAAAAGTAAAATTAAACAAATAAATAAAATAACATGTATATAATTGAGATATTTGAAAGACACAATTGATAATATTTATTCCATCTCGTAGAATCTGTGATTCAACAGTCGCAATGGAGAATGAGCATTCCATTCACAAAGTACAACGTCAAATACAATCAACTTTAGTACAGTTCAAATACCTGTCTTTTATATAGACTATTCTGGATTCAAACTAGATCAGCAGATTTATCATATATGAGTTTTATTATGTATAGCTCATAAGCCATAAACGCTAAAACTAAGACAGAAGCATGTTATTCTTTAACGTCACTCCAAACGCCCCAATATTGTTCCCTTAGGAATCCTGAGGTCCACACTTGTGAACCACTTGCAGTGCCTGCAAAGAGCCCCTTCTTGAACGTGATTTCATAATTTATGAAGGCCCTAAATGTAGCTGAACTTCACGGGTGTAGAACGAAGAACCGTCTTTAAAAACGACAGAGCCTCGCCCTGTTCCTGGTACGATGGACGCTGTCTTGTTATGGAGCGTAAAAACGGTTCCACTTGTTTGGCATCAAAGCCTGGTCACTTAGCAACCTGACCGGTCCTCCTTTTTTAATAACCCTTGCTCACCAATGAGGGGACCCTCCGTGCACGTGCCATGTGACCCATGTGTGGCGCACATGATGACATCATCCCACCACTTATACGTTTCGGTGCTTACATGGAGTCCAGCTGCATTTATCTCTAATTTCCATCCATCTGTTTTGAATTGCATTCAAAGCGAATCATGATAAAAAGAGACTTCTTAGGCAGAATGCAATACAATGGTACATACCAGGATGTCTGCATACAAAAATTTTAAAAAAGAAAATCAAAGGAGAAAAAAAACGAAGCCTTAAAATAAAATGAGTGAACGATCATCGTCTCGTTTCTTGATTTAAATTAAGTCCATACCGTCCAGGCTCTAATTCTGGCGCAGACTTGTGCTGTAAGACATTTAATTGAAATGAAAGTTATGCTGAAATGGTATTGTGATTGAAATACCAGCCTCACCTAGAGAAATATACGTATCGAATGCAGAAATGAACTTTCACACGGACAAAGATAGATATTAATGTCTTGTGCTTAATCTACTTAGCTATCCATTACCAATACCTGCACAATGCTGTTAATTTTCCGAAGACAAACATCAAGACTTATATGACATTTATAACTATGATATTGCGGATACTTTGCATTTTGTGGTATACTCTTGATTGCAGCCTAGATTTGACAGGGACACACCTTACGGGCCAATGAGGCACAGGGTCAAAGGTCACTACTGCAATTAGGCACCAGTTTCCTTCGACAAAGAAATGGATAGCTGTGTGAGCCGGAGATTCAATCCCCGGGTATCAGTCACGCCTCATCTGAAGCAAAAGCCACAAACGTAACAGGAGTCTGTTGCAATATGTCCGACTGGTACAAGATGAAATGGCCATGGACACAGTCTGTTCTTCCAGCAACTGACAATCTCGTCCATGAGTTACAGGTTTGTACAAAATGTGCTGCAGATAGAGGCTCGGAGGGAAGAAAGGCCAGAGAGCCATGCCGGGCTAGAAATGATTGCAGTTCTGGAAAGATAAATGCATAGGCTTTCCAGCTCAATGGAAAATAACTTGATTAGGGGTGACCTTTTCCCCTAGAGCAGAGAGACAGGGAGGTTTTTTGATGTAACTCTGTAACTGCACAAGACACTCCTTACCGTGTAACTATTACTATTCATAACAGAACATATTTACAGAACCAAAACTGAAGAAACAGAGAGAGATGATGTCTTCAGAGGATTCACTCACGGGCCTGAGCTAGATTGCTGAAAAGTACTGTGAAAAATTCTTCTGAAATGACCTTTTCTTTGTGCAAGAACACATTATGATATACTCATTAGTATAACTTATTAACGCATGCATTTTTGAGTGTGTGCATGGCAGTTCAGCTCAACGCTATTAGCTAGAAGGCCATTTGTTTAGCAAATCATAACATTGTATGCTGGGAGGTTTTCAGAAACATTTGGCCAAAAAAAAGCTTTTCCTTGCATGGAATTACAGCGATGCACATGAACACATTGGCACACAATTCCTCGGTGCTCTCGTCAAACAGATGGACAGCGAAGAACGATTTATTACCTGACAACTGTGACTGGTGAGTTACTGATATATTTTAAAGATTATTTCACATGTAGTTCATGGAACACATTATAAATAAACAGTGATCATTTTACCTTCTGGGAATAATGGCTCGCATAGCCATAGCATTGCCATGATAGTGTAAGTACAGAATAGCATGTGACACTGAATAATACGCACTATATTTTTTTGACAAGTATTGTTACATGCTCAATGTCATTTAAAGCTGACTATGGCCTGGATTCAAAACTTTTATTAGCTTTGTCTCAAAAACGTTTTTCTTTACAGTACTGGGAGTCCAGCAACTGCAAAAATTGTTTAGAAATTGGCCAGAAATTTTTTTTTATTTGTGAGTCAAAGATAAAGACACTGATTGAATCCAGAAATAAGGAAAAAAAAATGTTTTTTTCGTTTTTTTATTTCTACAATGATACAGGAGAAGACATAGGAATTATTCACTTTGGCATATTCATCCTTTAGTCACTTAGACATGATCTAATTCAGAACATATAATAAAAATATCTAATACAATTAGTGCATATTCGGCTATATAAACATCGTCTACCAGTTACTGATGCCTCTCTCCCTCTTATCCTGCCATATTTGACTCATTTTCTACATTATTCTGTCTACCAGACACAACCGTTTCCAATAAGCACAGCACATTAGCTTGGTCCCTCTGGCATACAGGATCTCTGCTTGCTTGTGTGAACAGTGTTTCTTTTACAGAGACCAAACGATTTATCCAGGTGAAAGTTTTATAGGGAAAGTTTTTCCCGATAAAACTTTATCAAGAACCACAACTGCACGTTCGGAAAAGTTGCTGAAACATTTCCCTCCCCCCCTCCCCCTCCCTCGTGTTTTTCTCGACATAAATGTCCTTCAGACCGAAGTGTTGTTTGCATACTATCGTAGAAAATTCAAATATTTTATATTTTTCCCCCAAACATAGAAACCACTGATAGAGATCTCCAGGAACAAGTGCAAAATGCATAACACAACTTTGTATCTAACCATCAACTCACTGTTTCTAATGTAAAAAAAAAAAAAAAAAAAGTGACATAGAAGGGATAGTATTTTATCACGTGTTTCATGATTCTGACTGATCCCTGGGATGGAGCCGTCGTATAACACTGTCTGTGAGAACTCTCCTCTCCTCTGATTGCTCCTTGGATGAGGCAATGAGGCACCAGGTGCACCGCCCCTGGGTAACGTGTGGGAAACACAAAGCCTGTATGCAGAGTGAGATCAGGGGCTATACTGTCTATGCAGAGTGAGGTCAGGGGCTAGACCTATGCTGTCTATGCAGAGTGAGGTCAGGGGCTAGATCTATGCTGTCTATGCAGAGTGAGGTCAGGGGCTAGACCTATGCTGTCTATGCAGAGTAAGGTCAGGGGCTAGACCTATGCTGTCTATGCAGAGTGAGGTCAGGGGCTAGACCTATGCTGTCTATGCAGAGTGAGGTCAGGGGCTAGACCTATGGTGTCTATGCAGAGTGAGGTCAGGGGCTAGACCTATGCTGTCTATGCAGAGTGAGGTCAGGGGCTAGACCTATGCTGTCTATGCAGTCTCATTACCATGCAGAGTGAGGTCAGGGGCTAGACCTATGCTGTCTATGCAGAGCAGTCTTCAATAAATGTATTTAGGTATTGGTACATTACATCACAGGCATTTAGCAGACGCTCTTATCCAGAGCGACTTACACAACTTCTTATTACATTTATCCATTCATACAGCTAGATATATACTGAAGCAAATCAGGTTAAGTACCTTGCTCAACAGTACAACTGCAGAGCCCTACCTGGGAATCGAACCTACAACCCTTTCGGTTACAAGTCCAGTTCCTTAACAATTATGCTACACTGGTAAACTCCAATGGTTGAGGCATAACAAACCGTATGCAAATGTGTCTACCTGGAAATGATGGCCACAATCTATGGTTTTCTGTAGAGAGCTTGAGTGGAAAGAACCACTAACAATGATGCAACTTGTACATGGGACATTAACAACTAGGTTGCGTAAACTATTAAGCACTGTGAAACAGCCAGCAGTTTTCACAAAATTACCACCCAACCACAATTACACTTAATGCTAACAAATATAAAACAGTGTGCAGCACAGGCTTTAAGTGTGTGTCTAAAATATCTGTAGGCCCCAGTCCACTTGTACACTTTTAAAATGTATCATGTGATTTATTTTATTTGCAGGGCTTGTATGTGACACAGTACACTCTTCTTCACACATTAAACACAGGAAGAAAGCAGTAAGTAGGCTATACAGTGTTCCAGCTCTTAAAGCTGCACAGCGGATCTGCCACCCAAGTAATTTCTCTTTTGATCTTGAATCCGTACTTCAGTGTGGTTTTACAGGGGATATTCAATAGCACAATTAAAAGAGGGCAAAGCCGCTCTCGGCTGCTAGTGTTTCTCCTATGTAAAGATACTTTAATAGGGTTATTTTCATTTGGCAGCGTGATAATAATAATTAAACCTTTCACAGAGAAATCAGACGGGAGTTTAATTTTATTTCAGTGAGATTGATGGTTAGTGTGAGTGAAGGAGCACAGTAGAATATAGATGTGATTAAACTCTCTAAAGTTAAGATAATGATCCACTGTCTCATGCTACTCTGAGCTGGTTTTAACCCTAATGGAAATGTAATATACTGCAGTATATTTTCAATATATTGTGAAGATAATTTTGATATATTTACAATATACTGCAGTATATTTTTTTTCCATAAGGGTTGTTCTTCCTTTTGTTAATGCTGTCTGATAACATGTCCAGAGGTAGGGCCATCGTCGGGGGGCTGGGGGCAACAATGGACAGTTAAGTTGTACATAATATAATTATATTCAATGTGTTATATTACTCTGCTATCCGCTTGATCACCAATGCCCCTTTCACCACACACCACTGCACCCTATACTCCCTTATTGACTGGCCATCTCTCCACACCACTGCACCCTATACACCCTTATTGACTGGCCATCTCTCCATACCACTGCACCCTATACACCCTTATTGACTGGCCATCTCTCCACACCACTGCACTCTATACTCCCTTATTGACTGACCATCTCTCCACACCACTGCACTCTATACTCCCTTATTGACTGACCATCTCTCCACACCACTGCACTCTATACCCCCTTATTGACTGGCCATCTCTCCACACCACTGCACTCTATACTCCCTTATTGACTGGCCATCTCTCCACACCACTGCACTCTATACTCCCTTATTGACTGGCCATCTCTCCACACCACTGCACCCTATACTCCCTTATTGACTGGCCATCTCTCCACACCACTGCACCCTATACTCCCTTATTGACTGGCCATCACTACACACCACTGCACTCTATACTCCCTTATTGACTGGCCATCTCTCCACACCACTGCACCCTATACTCCCTTATTGACTGGCCATCTCTACACACCACTGCACCCTATACTCCCTTGTTGACTGGCCATCTCTACACACCACTGCACCCTATACTCCCTTATTGACTGGCCATCTCTTCACACCACTGCACTCTATACTCCCTTATTGACTGGCCATCTCTACACACCACTGCACTTTATACTCCCTTATTGACTGGCCATCTCTCCACACCACTGCACTCTATACTCCCTTATTGACTGGCCATCACTACACACCACTGCACCCTATACTCCCTTATTGACTGGCCATCACTACACACCACTGCACCCTATACTCCCTTATTGACTGGCCATCTCTCCACACCACTGCACCTTATACTCCCTTATTGACTGGCCATCTCTACACACCACTGCACCCTATACCCCCTTATTGACTGGCCATCTCTCCACACCACTGCATCCTATACTCCCTTATTGACTGGCCATCTCTCCACACCACTGCACTCTATACCCCCTTATTGACTGGCCATCTCTCCACACCACTGCATCCTATACTCCCTTATTGACTGGCCATCTCTCCACACCACTGCACTCTATACTCCCTTATTGACTGGCCATCTCTCCACACCACTGCACTCTATATTCCCTTATTGACTGGCCATCTCTCCACACCACTGCACCCTATACTCCCTTATTGACTGGCCATCTCTCCACACCACTGCACTCTATACTCCCTTATTGACTGGCCATCACTACACACCACTGCACCCTATACTCCCTTATTGACTGGCCATCTCTCCACACCACTGCACCCTATACTCCCTTATTGACTGGCCATCTCTCCACACCACTGCACTCTATACTCCCTTATTGACTGGCCATCTCTACACACCACTGCACCCTATACCCCCTTATTGACTGGCCATCTCTCCACACCACTGCATCCTATACTCCCTTATTGACTGGCCATCTCTCCACACCACTGCACTCTATATTCCCTTATTGACTGGCCATCTCTCCACACCACTGCACCCTATACTCCCTTATTGACTGGCCATCTCTCCACACCACTGCACCCTATACTCCCTTATTGACTGGCCATCTCTCCACACCACTGCACTCTATACTCCCTTATTGACTGGCCATCACTACACACCACTGCACCCTATACTCCCTTATTGACTGGCCATCACTACACACCACTGCACCCTATACTCCCTTATTGACTGGCCATCTCTCCACACCACTGCACCCTATACTCCCTTATTGACTGGCCATCACTACACACCACTGCACCCTATACTCCCTTATTGACTGGCCATCTCTCCACACCACTGCACCCTATACTCCCTTATTGACTGGCCATCTCTCCACACCACTGCACTCTATACTCCCTTATTGACTGGCCATCTCTCCACACCACTGCACTCTATACACCCTTATTGACTGGCCATCTCTCCACACCACTGCATCCTATACTCCCTTATTGACTGGCCATCTCTCCACACCACTGCACCCTATACTCCCTTATTGACTGGCCATCTCTCCACACCACTGCACCCTATACTCCCTTATTGACTGGCCATCTCTCCACACCACTGCACCCTATACTCCCTTATTGACTGGCCATCTCTCCACACCACTGCACCCTATACTCCCTTATTGACTGGCCATCTCTCCACACCACTGCCCCCTATACTCCCTTATTGACTGGCCATCACTACACACCACTGCACCCTATACTCCCTTATTGACTGGCCATCTCTCCACACCACTGCACTCTATATTCCCTTATTGACTGGCCATCTCTACACACCACTGCACCCTATACTCCCTTATTGACTGGCCATCTCTACACACCACTGCACCCTATACTCCCTTATTGACTGGCCATCTCTCCACACCACTGCACTCTATACTCCCTTATTGACTGGCCATCTCTCCACACCACTGCACCCTATACTCCCTTATTGACTGGCCATCTCTACACACCACTGCACCCTATACTCCCTTATTGACTGGCCATCTCTCCACACCACTGCACCCTATACTCCCTTATTGACTGGCCATCTCTCCACACCACTGCACTCTATACTCCCTTATTGACTGGCCATCTCTCCACACCACTGCATCCTATACTCCCTTATTGACTGGCCATCTCTCCACACCACTGCACTCTATACTCCCTTATTGACTGGCCATCTCTCCACACCACTGCACCTTATACTCCCTTATTGACTGGCCATCTCTACACACCACTGCACCCTATACTCCCTTATTGACTGGCCATCTCTCCACATCACTGCACCCTATACTCCCTTATTGACTGGCCATCTCTCCACACCACTGCACTCTATATTCCCTTATTGACTGGCCATCTCTTCACACCACTGCACCCTATGCTCCCTTATTGACTGGCCATCTCTTCACACCAGAAGACTCATTCACTGGCATTTCTTCATCTATAAATCACTCTTACACATTACACCTCCCTACCTCTATAATCTCCTGCATTATTCCCATAACTCCTATAACCTTATATCACATTATCCGTCCCCAAAACCTCAACGCCCTTTGGTCGTAACTCAGTCCACTTCTCTGCTTCCCATGACTGGAATACCCTACAATCCGCTCTCCACACACTACAAAACTCCTAAACCTTAACACACCGATAAATTACATTATAAGACTCTTAAGAAACACATTTTCTGACCTTTGCACCTGCTAGCCCTCCCTTGTGACGACTGCTATATGCCATGTTCTATGTGTACTGATGTTATACGTTTTTATATTGACTTGTTTTATATTTGACAATGCAGCAGTTTGTTTTAGAATACTTTGTATTTCTCATAATATATTAACTGTTTCAGCATAATTTACAGCTAAATCTAGTAGAGATCCATATGGATCCATAAAGATCCATTCAAATGCAGAGACGTTATAGTATCGCTTGTAAGAGTACCAGAAAATAAGATATCAAGAGTCTTTTGATGTTGTTGGGTCACAGACATCAGGAAGTCATGGCATGCAAAGGATATGCAACCAAATATTAAAAATGATTACTTTATTCTATATCTAAATGCAGGGGTGCCAATAATTGTGGCACACGTGGTTTTGTTAAAAATAATAATTTCTTGATGAGGGATTTTTTTTTCTCATAACAAATTTACTTCAATTAAAGGTTTTCAGTGTGACATTAAGATAATTCACCAAACGGTGATTTTTTTATAACCCTTTTTACTCATCTTTACCAGAGGTACCAATAATAGTGGAGGGCACTGCATATGATTCGTATGAACTCTTGTATTTTGATGCATGCCTTCTTGGCCAGGTCAGTAAATCTGAAACCTGCTTAAAGGAAAAGTAAAGTATTACCTGCTTAAATAAAGGATAAATAAATAAGTAAATAGTTTTGTCCTGGGCCTGGGAATTTGTCCAGGGCTCAGAAAGTCCTGCCATGTGTTTTTTCCACCCATGAACTCATCTGATGATTTCAGTAATTAAGTATACCTACTGGCTGAAGAATGGTGCTAATGGGAAAATCCAGGTGATTGGAACAAAATACTGGAGAGAATTTCTATTTATATACAAATTAAATATTACACCTTAGATCCCATGAGTTGGCTTACCTGCAAAGGTGTTGTGCAGTTGAATAACCACTATCCTACACAATAATTTCTTCCTTGTCCAACACAATAATCCTATTTCCTTGTCCAACACAGAGCATTTTTGTTTTTTATGTCCACGGATGTTCCTGACCTTGGATCCTTTCCAGCTGCCTTGGAGGTCAATCGCCTCAAACTCTCTAAATTATTTGTGTATTTATTTTTTGTACTTCAGTTCAAGCTATTTCTACAAAAGGCCATTGGCATTGGTGTTTTTTGCTCAGTGTTCTGTCTGAAGACCGTGTTTAATGATTTCCTCAGTAACTACATCTCATAATAAAACATGATGCAGAAACAATTTGGGCTCGATTTTCACAGAGCAGAAGGCACACACAGCTGTCACATGGGTGGATTCATATTTTGGAGAGGCGCAGAGAGGTAATGGGATGTTTGCACTTGAGATGGTTTTTTTAAGGAATTTTCTTTTTTGCGTTTGCCCAGGGTGGGTGGAAAGGGACCTGGGTTGGTCATTAGGGGGTTGAGGATTAGGGCAAATGCAGGGCGCAGAGCTATTTTAACAGATTTTAAGGAGTTTGAGTTCTTCACATGGGTGGTTATGAAAAAAAAAAGGACTTATTGGTTATATTTTGGAGGCGTGCACATAAACAGGCTCCTTTAGTAACAATATTATATTTAAATCAATAATATCAAACTACATACGTTAAATAAATATTTATTTCACAACCGTTAAGATTGCGATCCATTCAAAGTACGGCCCTTTGTAACCTACCCGATAGGCTACAAAGGCTCCCTGGCACAGCTTGAAACCAACTTCGAAACTTTAAATCAGGTGTTCTCATATCTGTCCCGGGGCCTCCAGCTGTCAGAGGGGGTCCCAAAAAACGAATTTGAGAACCTTAAATCTTTGGCCTGTCTGTGGCACTGAAAATTCTCAACATACCTATCAGATGCCTGGACAGTTTGGGTGGTATATTAAGTAAAGCTCTGAAGAATACCTCCATGTTATAAAGGATGAAGACAGGAAGTGCATTTTCAGGACTTTATTGAATGTACATAGCAGTCGCAGAAAGGAACAAAGAAAAAACTATTTCTGCTGGGCAAACCTTTTCCATGTTGAGATTTTGAGTTGGCACAGGCTACTTGTGGAGTCGGACAGGATTTTCCCTAATGATAAATGCAGATGAATAATATTAGCAATATGATTATACATTTGTAAATAAGCAGATAATGTAAACACGCTATAATATTCGTACAGACTGTGTCTGTTCTATGTAACCTTAAAGAGACTTGGTAATTTAGAAATACATTAATACGTGATATAGAATAAATTGGATGGTCGTGAACATATATTGCATCACTCCACTCTGGTGCCTGTAGAGGAGTCTCGTAGCCGTGGCGATGAGGCAAGAAGACATATTTCTGCACTCTCATTTTTCATGCAGATCTTGTT
The DNA here is from genome assembly GCA_029718625.1 of Synaphobranchus kaupii. Lineage (NCBI taxonomy): Eukaryota > Metazoa > Chordata > Actinopteri > Anguilliformes > Synaphobranchidae > Synaphobranchus > Synaphobranchus kaupii. The sequence continues at coordinate 137,509,180 of CM056376.1, read as the reverse complement.
TTCTGGAACAGGAAATTAGGTTATATCATGAAAGAAAAAAAAAAAGAAAAGAAGCTAATCTGGTAGTATATTACAGGTCAATAGACCACCCTGAGGGGGATCCACTATACAGTACAATTTGAAAACATGCTTTGCTGTAAACATAGAGCTTTTCGTAGTGGGGGGGCTTTTTTTATGATTAAACTCTGACTCAGGAATCCCCGCAAACAAGCAAACTCACAGCCTGCTGGAAACTTGAAAGGAGAAGTTGAGTTTGAGGTTTGATGTCGTATATACTCCTGCAAAAACAAAAATAAAAATTCAATCTTAACTTAATTCAAGACTTAAAGTATTTTAGTTAAATAAGACGAAACAAACTTGCCAATGAGGTGAGACAGTTTGACTCATTTCAAGATTTGCCAATGGGGTAAGACATTTTCACTTGTCAAGCAACAAGTAACTTAAGCTGATATTGTCTACTTGAGAGGAAGAAATAAGATCTAAGATCTCATTACAATACTAAAACACGTGTTCAGACACTTGTTTTGCAGTGTATATGCACTGGCAAATTACACCCTCCTTGAAAAGTATGCTTCATCAGAACTGGACTTAGTGAGGTTTGGAAAAGCACTCTGCGATTGGATTAGGCCAAACGCCGGTGACCCCCAAGCCGAGAGACGGGGCTCACTTTGCGCTGCCATGCTCTGTGTGAGGGTTTCTCCGTAAGCGTGACACATCACACCCCTGTCAGCGTGTCCATTACAGGTGCCTGGGTTTACTTGGAGAGGTCCCACACGCTTACAGTGTAGACAATAAAGTAGCTATAGCAGCACTGGTTTCAAGCCTTTCCAAGGCCAATCAAGCACTCATTCAGTGGAGCTACGGGCCCCGGGGTACGAATGAGATAATGTTGCCTCCTCAGTTCACCTGTCATTTGAAAGGAGACAGAGAGAGGAAAGAGAAGGGTACCTTTCTCAAATGTCTTTGGAAATTTCCCAGACGGTGCTAAATATGTATTTGTACCATACCACTTTGATGGTAGCACTGTTTAGTATTTACTTTGTGGGGAAATCGTTTTGAATTATAGCTCTGGAAATCAAGGAATAAAGTAGACTATTGTGTGTTCATCTGTTGTACCACAGCAAAGTCGCTGTATGAAGTGTAAATGTACATATCATTACATTTGCCCCCCCCCCCCCAATAATAAAAACAAAACAAAAAAAACATTATTTTTCAACTCAGAAATAAGAGCAGTTTCGTTTTGAGACCAAGCGGCTGTAACATGTATTTACCATTCCCTTCTCCCATGATTTTGTCTCGTATGTGAGCCAGAAAATTAAATATACAAGAAATTAACTACCATAGAAATATACAGAACATTAAATACCATAGAAATTCACAGGAAATTAACTACCATAGAAATATACAGGAAATTAAATACCATAGAAATTTACAGGTGTGTTACTGCCCACTTTCCTACTTGCCCTCTCCTCCTATTGTCTGGATAAATGTCAAACTTGTAATATATCCTAAAACATAATTGATATAATAAAATTACATTATTTAATACTCATTTATAATCTGAGATAGGAAGGCAGTACTTTATATGTAATCCTATAATTGTAGACAATAATATCTTGGCAAGTGGGAGTAAGCTCTTCTAAACACTTAGGGCCTGATTTACTAAGACATGTGCAAAACCTTTTAGCACACGCAAAACTAATAACACAACCAATGATTGGTGCAAAACAAATACCATGACCAATCATTGGTCATGTTATTGGTTTTGCGTGTGCTAATAGGTTTTGCACATGCTAAATGTCTTAGTAAATCAGGCACTTAGAGGTAAATTGAATTGCAAAACTAGAAACGACATTGCTTCAGTCCATGTTTCCAGTAGCCCTAACACCAGTCAATGTAGTCCTGCATACATAATCATTTTATCCATTTTCATCCAAATTCATTCCTTATATATATATATATATATATATATATATATATATATATATATATATATATATATATTTGTGTTTTCACATATAGTCCTCTTTTCGGTAACATTCACATCACAGCTTTCGGAATGAGGATTTTGTTTGTGTAGCTCTAAGAACATTTGGAGTTAATTTGGGTAAGGAACTGAAACAAACTTATACTTGAACGAAGACCTCCTGAAGAGGCTGTCTTGGCTCATTTGACAAAAAGGGCTTGGTGCAGATTGTTCCGGAAATGTTCATTGTGAACATGAGAATGCCTTGGTTCCTTTCCAATCTTGAAACAAACCACACTGTGTGCGGTTGTACAGAGCTCTTTTATAATTCACACAGAACATGGGAGGCTACAATAGGGTAAGCTAATTAGCTAATTGCAGTATTATTTGGCGTCAAGCTGAAGACTCCCAACATTGGGGTTGCAGGAACCTGACCAGAAAATGCAAAAGGCAGGAGGTTAAGAAAAAAAACGTCTTTCCAGAATTCTACATGAAGAATCAGAACGATTTTTCGGAGACCTTCGGGCAATCAGACATGCAATGTTTATCAAGGATGTGAATGATGTTTACCTTGCGGTGAGAGATACTATTCAAACGTTTGCTTCAGATAGTCAGTAATAGCAGAACACACAAGAATTATGTAGACAAACATCCACATAATCGTACAGTAAGGTGTTTTTGAACAAGCCAATCATTTGGATGATAAAGAAGAGACATTTTCGTAATAAGGTAGCTATAGTGAGCACCATAATTAATTGGACAGTGACACATTTTTTGTTATTTTGGTTCTGTACTCTAGCACTTTGAGTTTGAAAGTATACAATGACAATGAGGTTGAAGTGCAGCCTGTCAGCTTTAATTTGAGGCTATTTTCATCCATATCGTATTTTCATCCATTGTATCCTTGCAAACTCAAAGTGCTAGAGTACAGAACCAAAATAACAAAAAAATGTGTCACTGTCCAATTAATTATGGTGCTCACTGTATATAACACTATGCAAAAAAAAGACCCTCTAGTTCTCATTGCTAGTATTGTGACTGGGTAGAAGGCATTTTCCGAAAATATTTTAACCCAAAGATGTAAGGTGAAGAGTAGATACAGGTACTGTAAGGTACTGTTTATGGTATGGATCTCTCACCACATAACAGGCCATTCAAGAAATGCAGTCTCAAGAGATATGATCTTATTCCCTGTGGATTTAAAGCCTGAGGTTTCTTGGAGCACCACCACTGTGTAAACCTATAAACGAACCACACATTATATAAGAGTGAATAATATGAACCGATTGTGAAACACTCCTTTTGGCATGTCAAATCAGATAGCAAGATAAGACCATCAGCCGTACAGGTAATCACATGTACCCCCACCCCCTCACCTATGAAATAGATGAGGCAGTGATCATTGTTACCATTCATTACAATCTTTGTCTGTCAAATACACGCCTCACCTCAGTTTATGGATTAATTTTCCATTAGAATTACATTCTATCATAAATAACATAAAAATCTCACATCCGTTACCAGTGATGTTTTCAAATAATATGGCTGATACTCAGATGTTTTGCAACAATGCATACCTTTCTAAGCATCTCTCCAATAACTTTTTTTAACACATTGTAGCCAAACTTGCAGAATCTATTTCTGCAACGTGAGTGTTTGTGATAAGTTCTATACTGATAACATAATAATCAATTGAAGTTTCACGTCTGAAATTTTTGATGAAAAACTATTTTAACCAGTAGCTGACAAACTGGTGTGTGCAAGACAATATAGTAATACAGCTTAGTCCTTTGACAGACCAGTGTTGGAAATGTATTATCTTACATTATCAGATAGGCCGTCATTTGATATTTCTGTATATTTGTGTTGTGCATTACACCTGCTTTGATTAGGAATTGCAGCAATTATTCCTGCTGTACTTTCTTCTGTGGACAATCTATGGAACCCAAGAACCCACAGCTTATACAAGTTCAAACACAATATGTATGAGGTAAAGGGTAAGGGGATAAACAGCCCAATTAAACTTGTCCTTTATATTTTCCCTCAACGGCACATTTTGCAATCCGGCACCTTGTATTGTATCACGTCTTTCAAATTAGCAGGAAGTGCGGATATGTAAACGGAATGGATGAAATTGAACCAGACCCCCCCACCCCCACCCCCACCCCCTCCATCTCCTTTCATCCTGACATCCCCAAACAAACGAAAAAAAAACAAAACAAAATAAAACCCGAGATGTGAATGGAGCGGATTGTTCATTTATAGAATTCCGGAACACAAGTGCAATCACACATGTGACTCATCTGGCTTCTGGTCATAATCTCAGGACAAACAGACTGGGGGGGGGGGGGGGGGGGGGGGGGAGTGAACCCCACTCTCATTTCCTGCTGATGACGTAATGCACGGTGCCTCGAGGGCACAGGAGACTTTAACCCGCTGTATTGTGTAATACCTGGATTTGAATTCAAAGGTATTACATCATGCAATAGGGCCTATCGTTAGCTAAACGTTCAGTACACCAAGGCTACTTCCACAGTGGGTCTAGTCAGTCCGGTGGTTAATGGCAGTGGTTTGAAGTAGCTTCAATTAGGAACTTTCTGTAGTATTATGGAAATGCAATCACTGGTCAATGAGCATGCAAATAAATCATTTGTTGAGTCAAGAGATGTCAATGTATGCCTGATTGGCCAGAGCAAGGTGCTTAATATTGCATATTTGCTCATAACTGTGGCAGCCATGACACTTTGCACGTAGACAACATGTGGCTGAGGATATAAAACTGGTTACATCACACACAGACATTTAGTTAATAGAGCATAGCTATTCAGCTGTGTCTGGCTGAGGTGGAAATCCAGGGGACATAAAGTAAAAGTCCTCCCCAGGATTTTGCTCCAATCACCTGGATTTGCTAATTAACATAATTCTTCAGCTAGGAGAAAAAACTAATTAGTGAAATCAGCTGGCTGAGTCTATGGGTGGAAGAAACACATGGTAGGACTTTTACTTTATGTCCCCTGGATTTCCACCTCTGGGGCCCTATCTTGGCGATCTTGGCGCTTAGTCTAAGCGCATGGCGCTAAGTCCATTTAGGGCGTGTCCAAGTCCACTTTTGCTATTTTAACGGCGTGTTTTTTTGGCGCTAAGCACGGCGCATGGTGCAACTGGGCTGAACCTAGTCGCTTCCTTAATTATAGGTGTGTCTTGGGCGTGACATTCAATAAACCAATCAAAATGTCATATCCCATTCCCTTTAAAAGCCTGCTTTTCCACCTTGGCGGATTGCTTATGATGGCAAAACAGACATGCTCGTGCGTGTTTAGTGTGATCAAGGAATAGGCTAAATGGAGTATGATCAATATTATTCGGACTAACCATTAGCCTATGAGTTCCCGGTAATTCCAGACAGGGCTGTTATTTTACAAAATATGTGCGGTTAAATTTCGTTAAAAGGACCTGCAACAGCTGAGAATAAGCTATCAATGGCTTCAGTCTCACCTTAGAAAACGCCAAATTAGCCTGCTTGTTCAGCGAATTTCGTTTGATTATGCAATGAAAGTGTCAAACATCAATTCCAAGAGGCTGTTCTCGAAGTTCAAGCTTCATCCAAAGTTCATTAGGCTACCTGCATAGTAGGCTAATATTGATTAATAACATACATACCGTTATTTTGCCTTAATGATGACACTAAATAGCCATACCATAAAGCTGTCAGGTTCGCAACCCATAAGTTCACGCATATTTCCCCTTGTTTAATAATGTCCTGTTTATGGAAATGTGACCAACCTGTTTTACTCGTAGCGTAATCCTTTAAAACAATCCACTTTCCCAGGAAGACCGTTAAACGTGCAGAGAATGGCATTAAAATTAATTGTGAATTAATTGTGTAACGTGCTGCAAATTTGTTTTAGTTTCTAATTAGACGCTTAGTTCTCTTTAAAATCGTTTTGTTCAGTTAAGGAATAACGGGTGAAATCAGCTGGGTTTTAAACGGTGAGAGTATGGAAACCTGGTCACTGTCATTTAAAAAAATATGAAGGACGAAGAATAGCTAAGGTTACAATTTAGTTAACATGGTGACATCTCCGTTTTTTAACCATAGGCTATCGAAAAAAACCTTATGCACAGCGAATTCGCTGTAGCCTAGGCTATTTGAAAAACAATAAATGCAATATTCACTGGACAAGGTTTTAAACTTTTTTCAGTCACAAACCATTCTATTTACTTACAGGCTGTATTCATAGATAAACAGAGCAGTATTGTAATGACATCTGAAGCGCATTTTCAGAACTTAAATGTCCGTCTATTGCCGTGCGCGAGTTTTCCATTGAATGACAATTCACGCATTAGGTGCAAAGAAAATTTGCGCATTAGGCTTGATAGCTATAGGTGTTATCAGCTCCTTTTTAATGGATAGCCATTGTCCCGTACCATCGCACATCGCCTGGATGTTGATGGAGTGGGCTGAGAGCAATGTAATGTGGCATTGTTTCCCTTCGCTGATGGAAAGGTATGTGGACCTATGGAACCTTTTATTATTATGCATTTTTGATATAGCCTACACAATAATAATATTTCACATTATGATCTAGATATTTTAGTCATGCCTGTGCACGCCCCTGTGTGTAACAGACAGGAGGGTATGCGCGTTGTGCACACGCCTATGTAGACGCACTTATATGCGCCGTTAAAATAGCATGTAAACAACTGCGACATGACTTTAGACCAGGTTTGTGGTGGTTCTAGCGCAAGCGCTTTCTGCTGGCTCAAGATAGCAATACGCCAAAAAGAATCCTGGCCACTCCTCATCTTAAGACCAACACGCCCAGTTCACTAATGATGGCGCAAGAGTTACGCCGTCAACATGCTAGTTTGACGGCGTAAGCGTTAGGCGCTATTATGGACCTAGCGCCGGGTGTAAGATAGCAAAGACACTTGCGTTTGCGTTAGCGCCGCTTTGCGCCGGGTGTATGATAGGGCCCCTGGTGTCTGGTAAGTAAGAGTGAAAAAGCTTCTTATTTTTGTTGATTACGTTGTCGAGTGCACATTCCATTTATTGTATTGTCCACGTGACTTCATTAAGAAATCAAATAATTATTAAAAATACCAACACAAGTGACACATAGGAAGGAAATGGAAAAAAACAACAATGGTCACTGAACCTGACCATTTAAGTATTCAAGGAACCATGTGTCAATTAACTATTTAGCATGGCAAATTGAACGATTTACATAGACAAATATGCATATTTAAAAGCAATTGTTGGACTTGTAATTATTTTTAAACAAGAAAATAAATAACTACATAAAACTGTTCCCACCGGTTCATAGAACAGTGCTTAGCCTCATTGATTTCAAACTGATGATTTTTTTTTCATTTATTATTATGAAATAATTGAATATTAATTAACACAATGCTATGCTATAATATTGTTCTACAGCAAGAATAATTTGTCCATAAATTATGTATTTTATGTGAAATCTTGTACACATGTACACATGATAGTAGAACTGGATGTAATGCCTTCTTGTAATTCATGTGTTTGGTCTCTGTGCACGTGTTTTCTGTGTCTTAAATCCCAGAGACAGATGAAAAACACATGCGATTTAAGTTCATATAGTACAGGACAAGGCCCCTATCTACTGTAACCACCAAATATGACTGCATAGCACAATAAATCAGCATTTAAAACAAAACATCAAGTGCTTTAAACCAATAGACAAAAATGTGTTTTTAAATGCAATGGGCAAAATGAATAGTATGTATTAAAACATAAAGAAATATTCAGAAAAGACAGCAATGCATGGATAAGATCGTAGAACATTGTGAACGTGTTCAACAATTTCAAAAATCCTGCCGTCAATTCCAAAATCAAACTGAGATTAGTTACAGGGGCTGAACATCTCACCTCAAATAAATAAATCAAACCAGCTGGCTTCTTTGTAAAAAAAAGCCATTTGTTTCTAATAAATATAACATGGCGACCAGCTGAAGAACAAAAACGAAAAATATGCGTGCGCCAGATTGCACGTTAGACATACACATGTACCAGTGTAGCCAAAATATTGCAATTAAGTTGAAATTGAGATAATTATATGTTGGTTTAGCTGGTCCACTCTTTGCAGTTTTGCGAATAACCCACAATTCCTATTTTAGTCACTCTGTCTGGTGCCTTTCTTGGCATAATCTTTTTAAAGTAATATAAATATCAGCTGAGCAGCATGATATCTCAGGTATTGATCCGCGTGTGGAGGACATTTTGCACGTAAAACAGTTTTTTGTTAATGCTTTGAAATATTTTGGCAATTTTACTGTCGTGTCGTGTGCAACGTCCTCCACACATGGATCTGTTGTGCATGAAATCTTGGGGTGTGAATTCAATGTTTTGAAATATTTTGGCAAGTTTACTCTGGTGTCGTGCATATGGTTGAAATTTTGGGATGGGAATTCAATGATAGACAGTTACTGGATATTACATACATTATATCATTATATGTGTATGCCAATGAAATCATTGAATAATATTTATGAGATGTACAGTAGGAGAGTAATATTCAGTACTTAGGCTAAAAGTTGCCATCAGAAAAAAGAAATAATGGATAGTACTCTACAACAGAACATGAATCTACTTTTCCATATCTCATGAGTTATGATTCTATGACCAAAAGATCAAGGTGTGCCCTGTAACATTCTATATATGATTTGCCCTCTGGTCATACAAGCATGTTCCCAGGGGTGGAAGTGGACACACATCGAATGCTTATGTGCAGTCAGTCAGTCAGTCAGCCAGTGAATAAATAAATAAATAAATACATTGGATCATCAGTAACCTATCTGCAATTTTAACCCTTATGTGGTAATGCTTATGTGTACATTTTTGTATGTGATCATGCTATAGATTTGCCATAGTCTGGGATCAAGAATGAATTAAGAGTCTTGAAAATGGTTTGACTGACAGTTATACTGTTAGCAAATTATATTTCGCCTAGTTTCCTAATTTATGTTTTTATGGTATTCTCCACAATGGTTTCCACCATGAACCACAAACACTTTATTCAGGCAGATAATTTTAATAAGAATGACGGCTTGTGTTGTGTGTACACTGAAAAATGCCCAATCTCCATCAACTCTCCCTCTAACAGCACCCAGCGGATGTGTGATCACATTCAGACATTTTCAAAATCCCACCAGCTTTACCTCCGCCAGACCGCCATAACTAACATGGTAAAGACGCACGCACACAGGCACACACACACATACACACACACAAGACTAAACAAAACAGCCCAGATTCTGAAGAGACATCTGGGATATGCAATAGTTTTGCTTTTACCTAAACTTCTGCCTCTCTCTTTGGATAACTCTTCAATTCTAGATTTTCTTTATTGGCAAATAGTGACCTGAAATGAGACAGATGACAGACTTGTGGTAAATACAGTTCTGCAAGTCATTCTGAATAAGTTCTCTATTTATTACCTATAGACTCATAACACTGATTAATTAGACAAAAAAAAAAATGGATTGTACTGCAATCAGTGAGAGCTAGCCACAGTGTGTGGATAGGAAACTACTCTTTGACCATAAATTCCCTCAGTAATCTACTTCTGTTCAATATTTGGTTGAAGCTTCCCTCAATAATCTACTCCTGTTCAATATTTGGTTGAACGCTGGCCAGATGGAATTGATTTCAACAAATGCATTCTCAGTGTGGATAAATACCCTGTCAATGCCGCAGCAGGCTATTTATTTACAGGTGGATTTTATTTGTGAAGTCCTGCCTCCTATTAGAATCTTTATATTTCTTTGAAAACCGGTAGTTTGATGTGTCAAAAGCTTGATCGGTATTATTCAAACAAATAAAAGGTTCCTCCGCCCATTCCCTCTGCTCTACAGGCCTACGTACCCTTTACCGCAAAAAACCTGTGCCTGAAATAAACCGCAAGGTTCAATTGACCTGTCAAAATGGTTCAACTGTACGCTGCTAAAACCATTGCAGATGTTCACACTCGCATCCTTTATCACTCACATGTGGTATGTGTGATGCGCGCCATTATATCAGACCATAAATCAGCACGTTTGTTTAGTGGTGTATTCTCATAGCTAGACTTCTCGAAAAAAAATGTTCCAGGTAATTGAAACCAGCGAAAGACACATAACAAATTTGGCACTTTAATGGCGTGAGAGAAAGAATTGTGTGACCCCAGTGAAGTTATGCATCAAAATGTTATGCCATAGTAAGTGACCTGCTTATTGTACAAATTCCACATTGTGCTTAGACAGTCTCAGAATGATGATATGTGGAAGTCTCCAACTATTCTCTCAGATATTGAAGTCATATTATTATAGTCATATTATTCCTAAGACTTTTGAGGACTGGGACAACAAAAATGCCTGGGCCTGAAGCTGAGTTGAGTAGATATGGCTGAAGGACTGACATTAGGGGAAGTGGTCAAGTTGATAAGGATTAAAAGAACCATGTTTCAAGTTGTTTCAAAAACAATGGAGATTTGGCAACATGGTGAAGTGATTTTAGGCGACGCTCATACAATGTTGGCATGTGATATTCTGGCAAAATGCAGATAAAGTAATGCTGTTGCCTCATTCTAGAATTTGAGGAGTGGTAGGTATTTTCGATCCAACATGGTGATTTAGAAGTAAGAGGAGAATTCTGTGCCATTTTATGTCATTGTGGAAATTTCCTGGCTGTAGGTTGAATCTGGAGATTGTAGGGATATTATGTGTGGAGTTGTATAGACTTGTACATCTCATAATAACATATGGTTTTCTCTTACATATACTTGGTTTTTATATATAAATATTTTTAAACTGGTTGGTTTCTAAGTTAAATGCCATAAGACTATAAGAACACGCTCTGTTATGTGACATGGCAGCTTCTGCCATTTTCCTTTCAATTATTTCCCATTGTGTCTTCCTCTAAACAAGGGCTTATGCTTCAAATGTATGATGTATACATGCATGGCTATTGTGTTACATGAATGAAGACAACTGCAATATTACAGAGAAGGATCCTGAAGGGGAATGGTATTTTCTGTAAGCGCTCATTTTACTCTGTACGTCTCCAACACATTATAGGATAGAAATCTCTACTTTTAATTAATATCCACTTGTCAGTTAACACAAGATAGAAATGGCACTTATTGAATTTTTTTTTAAAATTCAGGAGCAGACTCACTAGGAATTAATTGTGGCCACATATTGTCTGTTTTTATATGAATTAACTGCATGCAAACATTTTTTAAAGTTTTAAAAAGTATGTCCGATTCACAAGGTGATTTATTTTCTATAGAATCATACAAATCCAACTAAAACACTGCAAATTATAATATTGGTATAACACTACCCTAGAAAATATCCCAACTATGCCCACATGAGAATGATACTTTGTAAAATCAATCTGCTAAATATGATGCAGGCAGTGCTCTAAGAAATTAAATAAATCAATTGCAAACAACTTAGCGTAGCATGTTGCTAACAAAGGGATTTACAGGATCAAGTAAGTTAAGCCACAGATCATGCCAATCTTAGAGCACAGCAACCACTAACTAAAATTTTAACACCCATTTCTTGAAAATTCAGGGCCTAAACATAGAATAAATATTTTGACATGTCTGTAAAGAGACAGGGAATTTAGCAGAGTTTTGTTTTTACCTCATTTTAAAATAACCTAGGTACATTCTGGAAGTAGATTTTTTATAAATAATTGTGTTTCCTTTGGGATTTTAAAACAACTGCAAACACCTGACAATTCTAATTATTAACATGAGGATCATTGAAGATTTGACCAAATCTATTTTGTCTCTGTGTAATCAATAATCAATAACACCTAACCGTAGCATTTCTTCAACAACTGGCATCTGGCCACTGGAGAAGTATTTGGTGTTAGGATGCAATTAGGGCTTGTTCTGGTTGATATTACATGGAATGACCCCAAAAGATGCATATCAACAAAAGTGGTCACAAGGAATGATCTCATTACCAAATGAATGGGAAATTGAAGGTTTCAGGTTTCAAAAAAGGCTGCAAAAAGTTTTTTTTTTGTGTGCCATAGAACCATCTCAATATGTAACCTCTAAGTCACTTAGACAAAATAGCATGTGTTGATTGCTATCAGAACAACTTTGTGAACTTGGTCATTTATCACCTTCTCCCGAACCTATAATTATACCAGCAGGAATGTGAAAACTGCATATGAGTTTTCAATTTTTAACTAGAAACAGAGCGTTGGATGTGACCCATAAGCCTTTTCAAGTGGTTTTGAGAGGAGAATACTAAACAGACTTACCAGATCCCACTTACCACCTGAAACTGTTCTGAGCTCTCCCTTCAAACTAACAACACATCAAGGCATTCATCAAAGACGTTATGTCCAAATTTCCTTTTCTGCTCATATTTTACATGTCGCTGACCCAATAGGGCTAAATTTTATTTCTGTTTTCAGGGATGTCAATATGTTTCCTGAACTGTTTTCCAATAAACATACTCTGCATTGTTCGTTTTACAATATAGAGCTTGTTCACTGTAAGTTTAGAATAATGGAAATCTGGAACGAGGGATGTGGCAATCGGGTGTTGGAGGCTAAGGCTTCAAACACTTTCTCCATAAATTGTTTTGATCCACTGAACTTATCTAGCAAGTCTTATCTAAAAGTCCATAAATAAATCCACTAATGACTTTATCAAAGAAAAATTCTCATCAGAGGATTGTTAATTCTGAAAAATATGTGAACAATTCTTAATTCAAAGTATCAAAATAAGGAAGAGTACAACCTTATAGATATGACTGGAGTTTATATTGAACACTTTTGATATACAAAATAATTGAGCAATAGTGCTAAGTCATTCCTCCATATCTAACTGTCACAGTATTTTGAGTTTCCATAGAAACTGTGACTCATTTTCACATAATTCTTGTCTTTTTGCATCAGTCATAATAAAGAGTATCAGTATCCTACAGTTTGTCTGATGTCATGCCTTTATTGGATGACTGGTCAGTCTGTAGCTCTGAGGTTAAATCTCTGAGGTTCTGCTAAAGCCTACTGTAGAGAATTAGTACATTTTATTGAACATTTGTTCAATGGCTACACTACTGGATACTCTTCTTTGAAGAGAAGATATGTAACAAATGTGCCTTTTTTTTTAGGTACAGTACCAGTCAAAGGTTTGGACACACCTACTCATAGAAGGTTTTTCTCCCGTTATTTTTACTGTTTTCCACATTTTGGAATAGTAATGACATCAATCTCTATGGGAATTGGGGGGTGGGACTAGATTTAGCTTTAAATTACACTGGAACAGTGTGGAACACATGGTTGGCTAAATGGCTCTAAGTCATCAAGGGTCTGACGTATCAAACAAGCCTTAAACCATCATTTTCCTGACTTATTTTTCCATAGAGTTCAATAGGAAAATTTGTCAGGAGAAACAACCCTTCAAGTGATCCATCCATATCTACTGCATATCTGGCAGCAGAGTGATGGTTTAAGGCTTGTTTGATAGAGATCCATTCAAATGCAGAGGTTATAGTATCGCTTCTAAGAGTACCTGGAAATAAGATATCAGGGGCCCTATCTTGGCGATCTTGGCGCTTAGTCTAAGCGCATGGCGCTAAGTCCGTTTAGGGCGTGTCCAAGTCCACTTTTGCTATTTTAACGGCGTGTTTTTTTGGCGCTAAGCACGGCGCATGGCGCAACTGGGCTGAACCTAGTCGCTTCATTAATTATAGGTGTGTCTTGGGCGTGACATTCAATAAACCAATCAAAATGTCATATCCCATTCCCTTTAAAAGCCTGCTTATCCACCTTGGCGGATTGCTTATGATGGCGAAACAGACATGCTCGTGCGTGTTTAGTGTGATCAAGGAATAGGCTAAATGGAGTATGATCAATATTATTCGGACTAACCATTAGCCTATGAGTTCCCGGTAATTCCAGACAGGGCTGTTATTTTACAAAATATGTGCGGGTAAATTTCGTTAAAAGGACCTGCAACAGCTGAGAATAAGCTATCAATGGCTTCAGTCTCACCTTAGAAAACGCCAAATTAGCCTGCTTGTTCAGCGAATTTCGTTTGATTATGCAATGAAAGTGTCAAACATCAATTCCAAGAGGCTGTTCTCATGGAATTCTCGAAGTTCAAGCTTCATCCAAAGTTCATTAGGCTACCTGCATAGTAGGCTAATATTGATTAATAACATACATACCGTTATTTTGCCTTAATGATGACACTAAATAGCCTACAATAAAGCTGTCAGGTTCGCAACCCATAAGTTCACGCATATTTCCCCTTGTTTAATAATGTCCTGTTTATGGAAATGTGACCAACCTGTTTTACTCGTAGCGTAATCCTTTAAAACAATCCACTTTCCCAGGAAGACCGTGAAACGTGCGACTTGAGAACATGCAGCTCACGTGCAGAGAATGGCATTAAAATTAATTGTGAATTAATTGTGTAACGTGCTGCAAATTTGTTTTAGTTTCTAATTAGACGCTTAGTTCTCTTTAAAATCGTTTTGTTCAGTTAAGGAATAACGGGTGAAATCAGCTGGGTTTTAAACGGTGAGAGTATGGAAACCTGGTCACTGTAATTTAAAAAAATATGAAGGACGAAGAATAGCTAAGGTTACAATTTAGTTAACATGGTGACATCTCCGTTTTTTAACCATAGGCTATCGGAAAAAACCATATGCACAGCGAATTCGCTGTAGCCTAGGCTATTTGAAAAACAATAAATGCAATATTCACTGGACAAGGTTTTGAACTTTTTTCAGTCACAAACCATTCTATTTACTTACAGGCTGTATTCATAGATAAACAGAGCTGTATTGTAATGACATCTGAAGCGCATTTTCAGAACTTAAATGTCCGTCTATTGCCGTGCGCGAGTTTTCCATTGAATGACAATTCACGCATTAGGTGCAAAGACAATTCGCGCATTAGGCTTGATAGCTATAGGTGTTATCAGCTCCTTTTTAATGGATAGCCATTGTCCCGTACCATCGCACATCGCCTGGATGTTGATGGAGTGGGCTGAGAGCAATGTAATGTGGCATTGTTTCCCTTCGCTGAGGGAAAGGTATGTGGACCTATGGAACCTTTTATTATTATGCATTTTTGATATAGCCTACACAATAATAATATTTCACATTGTGATCTAGATATTTTAGTCATGCCTGTGCACGCCCCTGTGTGTAACAGACAGGAGGGTATGCGCGTTGTGCACACGCCTATGTAGACGCACTTATATGCACCGTTAAAATAGCATGTAAACAACTGCGACATGACTTTAGACCAGGTTTGTGGTGGTTCTAGCGCAAGCGCTTTCTGCTGGCTCAAGATAGCAATACGCCAAAAAGAATCCTGGCCACTCCTCATCTTAAGACCAACACGCCCAGTTCACTAATGATGGCGCAAGAGTTACGCCGTCAAACATGCTAGTTTGACGGTGTAAGCGTTAGGCGTTATTATGGACCTAGCGCCGGGTGTAAGATAGCAAAGACACTTGCGTTTGCGTTAGCGCCGCTTTGCGCCGGGTGTAAGATAGGGCCCCAGGAGTCTTTTGATATCCTTTTATACAGTCATGATGGCATCACCTTTTTACCTGTGGAATACCTGTTTACCACAGAAGTTGTTTGAGAGAATGGCAAGAATGTGCAAAGCCATTATCAAGGCAAAGGGTGGCTACTTTGAAGAATCTAAAATATAAGACTTTTTAAAATTTGTTTAACCATTTTTTGGTTTTTGCATAATTTAATTTGTGTTATCTCATAGTTTGGATGTCTTTACTATTCCAAAATGTGGAAAACAGTAAAAATAACAGAAAAAAACCTTCTATGAGTAGGTGTGTCCAACCTTTTGACTGGTACTGTACATCTTCTTTAAGAGCACTTTAGACACCCAACTTTTTATTATGCAGGCAATAAAGAGTCAGTCCCTGGTCGATACATATGGCCAACGAATGGGACTGCTGTCTCTCCATCTGTAATATAATTTCAGTTAGCGGAATGACATGCTAAAGCTATTATATACCAGAGGCAGGTCAGAGCCTTGATGTAAAGAAAATATGTGACAAGCTAATGGAGCTGAGGCATTTCCCATACCTCCTCATCTCCAACACAGGGAAAAGGAGAAGACGCCATTTTTTCAGTGTGCGTGCGGACCAGGGGTAACCAGGGCTAAGACATGATATGCTACATTTTGCATTTACTGAGCAGTGTTATTTCTGTCACACATACGTCAACAGATAGGGGAAATTAACAAGGCAACTTTCAGCTGGTGGGTGGCTCATCGGATCGAATCTGGACAGTGCCAGTGCCAGTGCTAGCTGTGGCTGGTAGCCCCATAGGGCAACGTGCAGTTGACGATCGCATCGCCCATAGTACAGAAGAGTTCAGTCACTTAGGGGTACACGTTTCATCGCTCTCTGGCGACCTCTGCTGGTCGATCGGGTGCCCGTGGACTGCATTCTAAAGCCGCGTATGAAAAGCCTTCCTCTGACTCAGATCTGTGTAAGCTTGGCTGTGGGTTGTGTTGTGGAGAAAAGCAGGCTGGCGATACCACGTGTTTCGGAAGGAGATGTGGTCACGCTGCTGAAACGGCAGTGGAGATCACTAATGCAACTGTGCAAACCCATATTCTACTGAGCCTTATGAAGATTAGCAAAATGGGAATATTACGCTAGAAATTAACAGGTATTTCTAATGAGAGCGTATAAGGATACCAGTAGTGCCACAGTTCACACAGACCCCAGTTTATCAGCAATCGTGGAACCACTTTGTCCTGTTGAAAATGCGCGTTGAATGGGATGCCTGTTTATATAAGCCAACTCCACAAAGCACATTTAAAATGGTAGGATTTCACGAGTGACAAACTTTAGAAACTGAATGATGCCGACTGAAACCGAGACCTGAGATCAGTATATCCTCAGATTCCAACGGCTCGGCTTCGTGAGTATCCGTAGCGCAGGTCCCGGGACAATGCGAGCATTGTTCAGGAGTTATTTAATCCCATGTTTCAGAGTAACATTGACAATGAGTGATCATATAAAAATGATGTCACCACTGTTTGTAAAATAAGAACAAAGAAACACCTAAAGGCTTGCAGGTTTAAGTCCAGTTCAAGTGTGGAGTTGTTCATAAAGAAGAGGTACATGGTGCACACACATTCATTAAAGGATATGCGCTGGATTTTTTTGTGATTTACTATAATTACACGCTTTACAGTGTACGCGGCTACAGCATAAACCTTATTTTATGTAATATTTGTTCTTAAATTAGTCTGTTATGTGTTGCAAAAAGTTACTCTTGCTTCCACAAAAAGAAAAATTCAGTGATCACAAAAAGAAAAATTCACGATTAATTTGTGAATTGAATACAAATGGAACATTGAAACATTCCAGCTTCCAGCTTCATTCAACTTTTACATTTGAATAAAAGTGTTGAAGCCTAATGTACTTTTTGTATGTGTACCGCCAGGCAATAATATATATATATATATATATATATATATATATATATATATATATATATATATATATATATATATATATATTCCACAGGGAAGACACACAAGCAGGCCAGGAAAGAACACAATAAACCAAAGACAAACCACATGGGGTTCAGTTTATCATGTTTTTACTCAGCCCGGATATTTTGTGAATAAGTTGCAGGTGCTGCATGTCTGATTTTAGCATGGAGCTGCAGTACAGTGGCAGTGTTATGTACACACAAGTGTAGTTCGTTAAAAAAGGGTCTAGTAGCTGCTATTTGGATAAAATCATGCTCTAACTCATAATCCCAAAGGGAGAAAAAAAGATTATGCCAATGTCAATTCAATCCTGCATCCACACATAACAGCCTTAGATTTTATGTATATAAAAATATCTAGGCTATATACAGAGGACGGCTGGTTTTAATGACTGAACATTGTAGTTTTTAGCATCACTCGTGGAAAACTAAAGGATTCCTTGTCATTTTCTAAATGCACAATTGCGATGCCACATTCATATACCAGTTTAGCAGTTTTGCCAAAATAATGACAGGACTTTCACAGGCGTATTTGAGAAAATCATAGTTTGTCATGCGAACATAATTTTGTTGGGATATTAGTTACATATACCCCAAATCAAAAACTCAAGTTGTGCCAAAGTGTAAGACCTTACTTCCATGAGACAATCCCCTTAAATAACTTCCATAAAGTTATTGCTGATTTCTGTCATAATTTTCTTTACCATGTCCCATTGGCACACTCAGTAGAACATTTGAAAAATGGCTAAGATAACTCTTATATTACTAAAATGCATAGGGGTAGTGTTAAAAATAACCAAAAGATATTGCTTTCCAGAGAAACGTTAGATGTGGACCTAGGAGTATGCGCTTTCAAAGCTTCCACTGCGTGCTTGAAACATTAACGTGGAATGTGTGAGAACAGGAAGATGGCCTCTATGCAAATGCTTCATTGATCGTTATCTTTTCAGATAATATTAAATTTCTGGCATAAACATCTCCATAATAAGTTTAAAAAATAAATAGAAACGTGTAGTCTACTGTGTAATAGGTAGACAGCTGTGCTCTGTAAAGTGACTAACCCTTTGTAAAATTGTCTCCTCCTGGCTACGCAATTGTAGGCGTGCAACCGATGTCCCCCCCCTCGCTGCTACGAGCAGGAAGGACGACGAGGCGAACATGAGGGAAACAGCCTGTCAGCTTTTGATTTACGAACACCTCCTTTCATGTGGCAAACAATTTGGCTTAAAGAGGGTCACAGTTATCACTTAAATAATCTCACTTGTTTAAAGTGTAACAAGGAACATTTATTCTCGGGCTGCATCCAGCTCGGTGTGGAGCTATACGCTCATAAATGGACCAATCCATCTTCCTGCACAATAAGGGGACAGGGGCAGTTATTGGATGCACAACATATCCTGCCAGCCAGAATTCCCACCCCCTGTTTACCAGCTATGGCTCGCTCCTGTTGTTGGCAGTAAATATTTCAGATTGGGATTATTTAACTACATTTTACCAGATGTTAATAAAATGAGCTTGGTACTATTCAAATCCCAGAGGGATTAAATAAATAAAAGGCAGTGGTTCCATATTCCTCCAGCCTCCAGTTTACAATGTGCTGAGCCATATGTGCTGAGCCATATTCACATTATTCACCGTTCATAAATCACACATATTGTTGCATATTTTTTTTTTTTTTTTTTTTTGATGGCCAGTTTTCCATGCATTTTCTATTAGGAGGGGAAGAAATTTGTCTGATAATGAAATATTATGGCCAATTGAAGCTCTGGGCAGTAATGTGCAAATGCCACTAATCACAAGGAAACAAAAAAGTTCACACCCATAAATATATGCATACAAAAATGTTTATTCACAGGGCATTAATTCAGGGTTCTATCCATGAAATATAATTCACGTGTTATATAATCCTTGGGAAATAGTCCAAATCCGACATTATTGCTGACATCTTATTGATCTTAATATGAGTAATTAGTCATAAAATATTTCCCATTTCCACAGGTATACCTTGGGCCTACTATTATGGTGCCGTGTTTCTTGGACTCAGGCCACTTGAAGGAGAGCTAGTCATGGCTCCATTCATATACACACTACACAGACTAAATATGATGTCGGTACGCCTCAGAAGCCACGCTGGTGACAATTACACTGAAATGTATTACATTTTACTTTAGTGGTTTCTGGAGTAAATGTAGTCAGAATTCAGTGTGTTTGATGACTGGACAGAAATATTGCATTCAATAGAGGGATGGTGTGTACAACAACCAAAAATGCGCTATATGCCTCGAAGGGTTGGGCGGCTATTCTGAAGCTCCATTCATGGATTTCCACATTGCAGGAGCCCACGAAAATCTGTCATAATTTACATGGAGAGACAATTCATTTGATCAGAAATCTTAGAACTGCTGTGGACCATAAGAAGCACACTGTTTAGCCACTAATGTTTGTGCTGCACTTACTGTATCTGATGATCACACGCAGACACTGTTGCAAACTCATAACCCTAACCAGTTTGCGACCATTTTTGTTTGTTTAAATAAGCATGTTTAAATATCTAAAACAACAAAGATAATTTTTTAATAATGTTCAGGTCAACAAGGCTGTTTTTCTTTGCTGTCCCTTCAACATTGTGGCAATAAGGTAATAGACAATATAATACTTTAAACTGTCATTTAAAAATATATATTTATTACCTGAAAACTACTAAAGTCTTCATACTTGTTTGTTGATGCTGCTGCTTATTAAATGTGTATCAACAACATTGATACATGTATATTATTCTATTATTCTACTCATTTATTTGTTTCTTAATAGAATAATAATAGTATTTATTTGTTTTCTGAAGCATCTTTTATGGCAGGGAAACGTATTTCTACAGTATATATATTTTTTCTGGAATATTCTCAATTATTAATGTCAAATAGACCTAGATTGGTGAGATAAATCAATTACTTTGGCATTGGACAGAAGAGTGTAAGCTTACCACATCAGTGGTGCTTACGTTATTCGTGATATACTATATCTGTTGTCTTTGAGCGCAGGTGAACCTAATCCTCCAATTACTTATATGAAGTTTCTGCCAAGAGGCCCCCTGACTCTCTGCCAACAAGCCCTGGCTCTGCAGATGAAAGCTGCTGCATGGAAATCTCTCTACTGAGGAATGAAGGAGACGAGGAGACGAGGTGCTTTCTGCCTGTTGGGACACCAGTGCCCTCAAACCCTCACACGCTTTACATTGAAAAAGAAAAAGTGTGTGTTTCACGTCAGTTTACAGACAATCACATGCAATTTACTGAATTTTAGATTTTTTGTGGAATAAAATGTCATCTGACACTTTCATTTACAATACTAATAATAATAATAATAATAACAAGTGACAAGATCATTAATTGCCACCAATAATAGAACCAAAATACCTTCAAAGCCATTGAATGCCACCACTTCAGCTTCAGAATTTATTGAAAATGTATGGGTGATGGCATATTAATTAAAAAAACAAAATTGCTATATGGAATTTGCAGTTATGGTTTTTCTAAAAGGAAGTAGCCACAAACACCACACACATTGAGTTTATTACCTTTCAGTCACAACGTGTTTGCAAAAAATATGGAAAGATAGTTGCTCAAAATCTTTATTATTAATTCAACAATTTACATAACAGAAACCGCAGCTTTATAAGTACAAACTGCTCTGTGACGTTATTCTCTGTTGGATGTGGGATGGACCTTTCACTCTCAATGGAAAGTGTGGGTCAAAGTTCTCAATGAATCCAAACCCCCCTGTGTCATCTTGCGGTTCGTACTCCAACATTCGAAACAGCGCTCTCTCTCCCTGCCGTCATACAAATGGCTCGCCACCTGCTGCGCAACCCAAACCGTCAAATCACGTCCATGTGGAGGCGCACAGAGGTGGTGCTGGGGAGGTTCTTTTTTGGGAATCGCTGTTCATCATTTTGCCAGGGTGTATCCCATCTGCATCTGTGATTCACATGAAAGCCTTGGCGTGTGTTTCCGCTCAGGTCGACCCGCGTCCATAATGATTTAAAGCCTTCCCTGACGGGGTCTGACTGAGGTGGAAAAAAAACACAACAACTAATGTCTGCAAGGCCCCAAACTCTGGATTCTCTATTAACATGGAATAAAAACCAGGGTGGGCTCTATAAAGAATCAGATCTGCCCATGCAGTGGGGTACCGACGTGCGGGTAATGTTTCAGAACGGTGGGGCTAGCTGTAGGTCCAATTATTAATATAGGAAACCGTATAGTTTACTGAGGATGAGAGGGAACACAACAGCACCCTTTATTTCAAAGCCATGCAACCGCAAATCTTTAATTGCACTCTTATCACATTACTCTGATGTCTTAAGGGGAAAGAAAACATCACAACCCCCCCCCCCCCCACCCCATCCCACTCCCACCTCCCATCCCACCACTCCCACCAGGGTGCCTCACCTGCAATATCTCTCTCCCATGAAAATGTTCTTGTAGCAGTACTTTCCATATGATAATATGGTGCTATATATAATGTTTAATAGAAGCCACAGATTAAATGCTTGATTCTTGTGGGGAAAAATGGTGTCAACAATCTATGTGGCATAACTGACTCCCGGGTAGTTGGTAGAGCAATGGTTTATGGTTTCACACATGAAATAAAAGACTGCTGAAGTTTTCAAAAGATATTTGATCCTTTTGGTAAAAAAAATATGAATGTTTTTGATCTTCCTGTATGGTTTTGGTGACATTACCGTTATTCAAAATAAATGAGACTTAAAATAATGTAACCAAATATTGCATTAAACAGATATTCATGATATGATCAGAAGCACGCACCTGAAGAAGAAACAAATGCATTTAGCTGACTCAACATTTTGATGAAAATTACTTCGGCAACACATCTCACACTTATTTTCAAGTAACTCTTAATTTCTTCTTTTAAATAATTGGTCACCTTACCAAATCTTACCATTGAAACATGGTAATGCCAGTGTAAATTTAACGCTGCTGGTATACATTTAACACCTGAGGGTGTTTATTTGAGTCCAGAGACTCATGTAAACTCCCTAGGATGTTAAATGTAGAACACCATTTTTTGCTGTGTAAGTATAACAAGAATATGAACTGGAATTTGGAATGAAGTCAAATGACTTAAAGATGGATTTGGGTGTATAGGGTGGTACGGTTGTGCAGTGGATAGCACTGCTGTCCTCGCTGCAAAAAGGTCCCGGGTTCAAATCCCAGCTGGTGTCTTTCTGTGTGGGGTTTGCATGTTCTTCCCATGTCCATTTAGGTTTCAATCTACCCTGCCTTAATAAAGGTTAAATACAACAATATATATTTATCCTTTACATGGTTTCAACCTAAATTGAATAGTACAATTAGTGTAAATATTTAAATAAGAATAGAAAATTCTTCATTCTTTTATAGTTATGCAGAAATAAAGCACGTGAAAGGTCCACATTATGAGCATATTCAGTGTCTGTGTGATCTTTAAAGAGTACGTACACCCTAGATCAAACGTGTTTCGCTGTAAACGTGTTTATTTGCCTACCTTATAATGAAATGTATTCATGCATTCCGTTATGTCAACAATTCGCAAATAATATTGAATATCATAAGAAACTGGTAGAAAAGCGTCTTTGTGCTGCCCCTAATGGTTGAAATTTCCTTTCTGCTCCCCACACTGCCCCCGCCCCAGTCGTAATGCCAGAATACCTCTTTGGAGGTACCTCTACGTCATATAGATAATTGTTGTCGGCCACAACGGAAGCAGCCGGCACCTGATTGGTTAGACCCACTACGCTACTTTCGTTTCGGAACAATGTGGTGTCCTGTTCATAAACTCTCTTATTCCACCTAAATAGTCCATTAAAATATGTTTCTGAAAATATTTGAGGTGAGAAATAGGCCAATCTTGATTCATATTTGATGTGCAACGTCTAGTTTGACAGTTTGATCCGAGTTATACAAAATCATTTGTACAATGTACGTTAATTTATGCAAATGACGATGGACACAGCTCCTCCGCCCCACCCCTCTCCCTCGTCACCCCACAAAGTATTTTTTTTAAATTGTGTAGTAGGCGGAGACAGGCTGAGACAGTGGGTCAGGGTGTACTTACTCTTTAAGGTATAAAAGCATTGCAGCACCACCATCTTTATTGGTAGCTTAATAAACAAATTGACACACTTTTCCCAAGAAAAAATGGCTCTTTCATGATGTCATGCACTCCTGGAGTTGAATGAATAGAATTTCCTGTAAATTAAATATCTGCCGAAAAGGCATGTGCCTAATTAGGCTTCTTGCTTTGTTTCTGGAGATGCATATCACTGCACTCTCCAGTTAAGCAGCTGGGTAATTTACTTCCTTTGCACTAAAGTATTCTGTGGGGTTTATCGTGTCCTGCAACAAGGGAGCCTTGTTCGTGAGACGGTTACTTGCTTGATGGTTGCCCAAACATGAAGTGAGGCATTAAAATGGAAAATTGGCCTTGGGTGGCAAATTAAATCTCTCAAGATCCTTTAGAGACTCCAGTCCAGTCATAACTGCTGACCACTGATTACCATGAGAGAAACACATGCGGCTGACTAAAAGTGGCTAGATATCCGATACATTCTCTATGTCGCTGGATCTGCAAAAAATAAATAAAAAAAGTGACCAGCTCATAAGCTCATAAGCTCTCTGTCAAAAAATGTGCTGTCCATGTGTAGGCCAGGCAGAATGACATGCGTGCTTTTGTAGTCAAATAAGGCCATCATCACTGACGCCCACACTCTCAGAAAAAAAGGGTTCTTTATAGAACCTTTTATGGTAGGCGGGAAAAGTGTGAACCATTTTGGCCCGACAAAGAACCCTTGCACTAGAGAGGGTTCCTCTCTGGAGACACAGAGGAACCTTTTGGAACCCTTTCTTCTGAGAGCGTAAACGAATAGCAACGACTCACTCCAGCAGTGGCATGGCAACACGTTCATAAACACGATATGGACGCACGCGGGTGCCTGTCTTTACAAGGGTTGGATGGGAAAATGGCCAGGTGCAAATGGTGTGCGTAAAAAAAGGTGACTCCAAAATAAAGCACCGGTGTTCGCCATGCCCCTGTACAGGACAATAAATGCATTATGATTTGTGTGGCTGAATCATATTTCACAACTGCCTAAGCTGGAGGCTGTCCAACATTACAAAGTGCTCCCCATATGAATGAGCAAGATTGTGCCAAAATGGAAATACAACACCTGATATACAACACACTTTTTTTTTTTTTGTTCCTTACTCAGACACAAGGCTCCCAATAGCATCTACTGTATATTTAATTCCTCTCAATGCTCCTTGAATTGTCCTCTGTGACACGTGAACAGCATATTTGTGCAAGAACACAAACCACGCTTTTGTTCTATGGTGCTGTGCTGTGTGAAAATACATTTTCAAACGTGAGAAGTGACCGACCAACCTGGACATCTACAGAGCAGGGCCCTGTTTCACAAAGCAGGATTACTGAGTTAGCTGGATAACTGCACTGAGTAGAACCTGGAACGGCTCTTTTTACTTCAGTCCGTGTTCCTGATTTGGGAGGGTTCCAGGTTTTACTCAGTGCGGTTATCCAGCTAACTCAGTAATCCTGCTTTGTGAAACAGGCCCCAGGGCTTATATACCAATACTTCCTTTTGTTCTTTTTTACAATGTCTACCAACACCACACTGGCCTGCCCTTTGCTTTAGCTTTTGGTGTCAATCAACATAATAAAAAAAAAATAAAAAAAAAATATACATATACTGTATATGTATAAGCAAGGGCAGCACGGTGGTGCAGTGGTTAGCACTGTCGCCTCACAGCAAGAAGGTACCGAGTTCGAATCCCGGCCGAGGGAGTTTGCATGTTCTCCCCGTGTCCACGTGGGTTTCCTCCGGGTACTCCGGTTTCCTCCCACAGTCCAAAGACATGCAGGTTAGGCTAATTGGAGACTCTAAATTGCCCATAGGTATGAGTGTGTGAGTGAATGGTGTGTGTGCCCTGCGATGGATTGGCGGCCTGTCCTGTATTCCTGCCTCTCGCCCAATGCATGCTGGGATAGGCTCCAGCACACCCTGACCAGGAATAAGCGGGTTAGATAATGGATGGATGGATGTATAAGCAATGGTGGGAAAATGCTTCATTAAATAATAATAGTTGTTCCATAGGGAGCAAGTCCATATAGGTTGAAACGTGCATATCGTGCTTGTGCTTGTTGTCGACATGTGCTTGTTGGACAGTTTAGCTGATGGATTAAGTCGATGGAATGGCTCTAAATGATACATTTCCCACATCTCTGCTATTATTTTTTTCATACAGTTAGCTGCCAGGAGTCTGTCAGTCAGTAAGTTAGGGCAAGATGTGCCTGACGGTTTTGATTTAACTGTAATTTTTGTAACATGTAACATATCCAATAACTTGCCATAGAAACAACTTTGTCATATGTATTTTACAGAGCCGTTAATTTATTCCAGAAAATGTCAGTGGAATTATGACGTCCCCATACTAATTCAGAATGACATTGTGCCATTGAGTGGTAGTGGGAGCTTCAGATCTTAATTATTTAATTAACCTGTTCATTTATTTGACCTGATATTTTTGATAATGTTGCGGCCTACAGTCTGCACATGTCACCCTGTTGAAATGTTTTCATGTGGTTGGATATAGGAGTGAACGCGTGTTGGCGCACTCAGATGTTTATTCAGCTTGAATAATTGGCTGGAACAGAAACCAGAAAGCACACCTGACTTCTGGAATCAAACCTGTGCACTCCTGCTTGTTCTACATCCATTAATTATACCTGCTTTGTATCCTACCCTTCTTCATCCTCCTCCTAATAATTTCCTTTGGTAAATGTGCTCCAAAAATTGTAAACAACAGCAGACATTCTTAACATACTTTAATGTTAATATGTATGAAAAGGAATCAAATATTAGCTTTTAGCACATTGCTTAGATTAAAATTTCAATATTCATTCCGAAATTGTCATCATTGTTCATTGTTTTGTTGTTTGAATGTTTTCTTTTGAGTACATGTGCTTTAGCACATATGGTTGATTTAAAAAAAAAAATCACATTCTTCTTCTTTGAATTATTTCAGCTTGATTATATTCCAAAGAGAAGTGTCCAATATCTATTGTGGTTGCTTCTGTAGCCAATAGATTCCATTTGTCAAATGAAAAGAAAGTGCTCGTACTATGCCTGAGACAGCTCGGGTTTTGTGTGCTATGTAAGGACATACGAACCTCGGTACGGAATCAGTGCACAGCGGTACAAATTAATTTACAGGTGGAACTTTCTTTCAAAATATAGGAAAGTATTGGTGTGGACTTTTAGTTGTACATTAGCTGCACGTATGTGTGCAACGCTCGCTTTATTCAACCATCTTCACATGCCTGTGCAATATAGTGTATGCACGCGCGCGCGCGCGCACACACGCAAACGCACGCACGCACACACACACACACACACACACACACACACACACACACACACACACACACACACACACACACACACACACACACACACACATAATTGCAGGAAGGAGGAATGCTTGTTACTGCCTTATCCAAAACGTTCCCACAAATCACAATCAAGTAACAAAAAAGTTTTAGTGCAGATCTCCTATAGTACTCTGATTGAGAATTAATCACCAGCTGCTTTTGTGCAAGGATTGTTTTAGCTCAGAGAACTGTTGCCACCAGATGTGTTCGTCTCTCTCTCTCTCTCTCTCTCTCTCTCTCTCTCTCTCTCTCACACACGCACGCACGCGCGTGCACGCGCGCACACACACACACACACACACACACACACACACACAAGCACACATTTTTTAAAAGATTGATTCGTTTAATTAATTAATTTCATAATAATAAGCAAAAGGGTCACGGCACATGATGTAACAAATCTTTAGCCTACAAATAAATAAATTAGCTATGCTTTTCAACTAATTTGCAAATAATAATAATGATATCTAAATTCGACAAATTTATACACCTGCTAGTCAAGATTAATGACAAATCATGACTGAATCTAGGGTTAAGTAAGCTGTTTATTAGTCCTACTTGTGGAAATTATTCACGTGGCAAGGGCAAATATTTTATTGCCCACTAACGCTGATCGTGATTAAATGTTCGAATATGCTCATCCTCGGAATTTCGTACGGCAAATTAAATACCACGTGAGAGATAGGAAATTAACTGCCTTGTTAGATCAGCAGGCTGGATTGCTTGGCTCATAAGAGTTTACCCCCCAAAATTAGCCACCCGCTGTTTCCATTGCATTCAATCGTTTCACACTAAAACGGGTCAAATAAGTAGTTACATATATAGTGTACAGTTTTATAGGATTTCCCCAACGGGGTTTCGGGTGTCTGTGTCTGGACGAAGGCGCTCAGACGACAATGAACAGCGCTCTAGCAAGCACTGCCGAGAGATCAGTTTCACTCTTTGTCAAATCTGAATAGGGGCGGAGGAAACGGACCCATTAGGAACCTATAAAAAGAATGTATCTGAGATCATAAAATTCTGAGCTGCCTCGCAAAATGCTCACATGCAGTCAAGGACAGACTCCTGTATCCTGTGGGCATCAATATTTTTAATCAATTAAACCTTTGTATTTACACTAAATATATTACCCACTGTATTGCGATAGGCTACCACCTTCATCAGGCTACATTTCGTAAAAACAATCATTCAAAGAACTACTTTATTTGCAATTTTAATATTTCATAAATTACAAAGGAAATAATCTGTTTCCAAGTGTCAATCTTTGTAGGTGGACGTAGGCTATAATCAGTGAATAGTAGAAGTCGGTCTACTCGTTTTTTGTAACCTGTTCTCAATTTTTATAACTACTTTCGTTCTGAAATACACACCAACAAGACTGTTTGCCAAGAATGCTGGGACTGGCGTGGACTAGATGCTGGTGTTTTTTCATTCTGCTGGGCGCAGTTACGAGGATGGGAGAGATAGGGGCTGAGGTAAACTCAATCAAATCGGTTTTACTGGGGGAACCTCCGACACAAGCGACCAATCGCTCAGCGAATCATCAGGTCGGAATCGTCAAAAAGGGCAACAACCCCATACAGGTAAGTGAATTGATCAATTCAAACAAATTCTGTTCGCTGTCAATAGCAGGCTAAGACATAGCCTAGTATTCACTAGTAGCATAATAAATTAGGTACGGAAAGTAATAACGGCTTTGGACAACTTTGCCATCGTAAAGACAAAAAAACTATAACAATTAGAACATAATTGATAAAAAAGAAAACATGCACTGTATATGGAGATGTGCTGCACACAAAACGGACAATTAATTCTATATTGATAGTATGCTTACACAGGATGGAAAAATGTGTGTTCCTTTCTCATTGCCACACATGAAAAACATTTCAGGTGTTTAGGTGAATGCAACCAAATTAGCTTGCACTGTGGTACAATAAAATCCCTGATATTATCAAGAAAAAAACAAAACTAATCGGAAAAGGTGGAAAATATTTCGTCTGTAGACCCATGGACTGCTCCACACTTATTTAACTATACATGGGAATTAAAAACTGGCGTTTTTCTCACAGCCATTTATAAGCCTAATCACAATCTGCATTTTTGAGTGTAACTACTGTTTACGTAGCAAATTTTACTTTGGAGTTTAATTAGACTTGAAACTTTGAACTTGCAATGGAAAACAGGAGGCATACTCAGGTGTCCTAGAAAACAACTGCCAGCCCATATAGACTATAACGTCAGAGCAAGTCTCGTGGATCAGTTAGTTCGCCTATTAGATAGGCTACAGTATGTAGGCCTATGGGGTCACCAATTCAGAAAATATGTGGGCTAACAGGGGGAAAATTGCAGCTGTTTCACAAGGGATTTATACAAAATAACCCCAATGCGGGTGATGGTCGGTATCAACATTGTAAATTGGTAGTCCAAGGCTTCCTCTTCATACTGCAGTAGCTTACCATAGCTTACTCACAGCGGAGCACCTGCGTTTAAACTCATGATCATCGCGGTTTCTGCAGTAGGCTAGTCTATACGAAACCAAAACTTGAGCTGACCTATACTTTCACGATTAATTGTTTATAAAAGTAATAAATTATTTGGTTACATATCCGCAAATTTTCGTGGGCATTTTGAAAAAGTAGCCTATACACACGTAGCCTATAGGAACTGAAATGTTACCCGCTTACATCAATTGAAACGAAACTGGCATACATTCTAGAAAGACGCCGGTGTCATCATGGACAACTGGAATACTAACGTTTTCGTACAATTCCCTTTACATACGATGCTAATCGTGATCCCTTCTCGCTGTTACTCCAGGATACCTAAAGATTTGACGCGATGTAGGCAAGTCCCCCTAAACACGCCACATATTAGTAGGCTAGTCTATAGGTGACTATAGCCATTAGTACCACACTTAGGCTACTGCATAATACCAAGCCAAGTGTCCTTTACCGGCTTTCGAAACTTGCATTATTTATAAAATATCAGCCGCAAATATATCTGTCATAAAGCACTTCCTCATTTTGTTAGCAGTCATGAGGTGGTGCATCAAGTAATCAATAATGACCGAGGAGCCGGGCATTACACAGTTTAAATTCCCGACGCGGAGGTAGTAAATTGCCCGAGGCGCAATTATATATATATATATTAGGCCTATACTCGTTGATTATAAAGTGGGGAGTGAAATAATGATTGTGTTGTTTTTAATAC
Organism: Synaphobranchus kaupii; assembly: GCA_029718625.1. NCBI lineage: Eukaryota > Metazoa > Chordata > Actinopteri > Anguilliformes > Synaphobranchidae > Synaphobranchus > Synaphobranchus kaupii. Next base: position 137,478,960 of record CM056376.1, on the reverse strand, counting down.
ATCTGTTTTGAGAGCTTTCCTTACTTTAGTATACCATATAGGGGAAGCATGAAATCACATTCACTTGTTTGTAGGATGGGTGGAATCTGAGCATTCGAGTATTGCATAGCAATTGGACATAGTGACATAGTTTTTTGGAACTGAGCCTTGTGCTTAAATTGGCATTATTTTATTCAACGCACTGCCCTTCATATAGAGTAATGTTTTCAATTTTTTTATATACATTTTTTTGGCAGTTTGAGATTGCAGTAATAAATAATCCGCCATTTTGTCATCAGATTGTTAGTTCAGTGATTATCACATAACATTGTGCTATTAGGTTTCATTTGCTCATTAAAAAAGGCACGTTTCCTACCGTCCCCCTATAAGGTAATGAACTGTTTAGTGATACTAACCAGCTGAAAGGGTGAAATAAAACAGACTGAGGGTGTGACTGCTTATTAGCACGCTGATTACCTCTGTTTAGGTGCAAAAAGCCTTTGTTCCCTATAAAACCAATGAACCCAAGAAAGTTTTGGATTACGAGAGAGTCAGAGAGGGAGCGAACTCTGGGAGGAAATTTTAACAACGTCACTGTAGCCCAATAGCACAGTGTCCTGGAGAGAGTTTTGTGCTGTAATTGGACCTGTTAATTGGTATAACCGGTAGTTGCCACGTTACATTTAGTCAGCATTTAGAGGAGAGCCGCTATGAATGTGAAAACATCGCAATTCTTCCCTTAATTGCACCTTGCTGCTTTCATGTGCCAGGGTCTATTAACTAGGCTTGACTATGATTGGTGAGGGCTCTATTAGCTAGCCTTGACTATAATTAGGTGAGGCTTGTAACCAGATTATGTGTGACTGACCTTATTGAGAACAAAAATGTGACCATATTTAGGTTAATTGTGCAGTGCATTACATAATGCAATGCAACTAAATATGGTCAATTTACATTGTAACCTTATAGACTGCTTGAGTTGTCAACCACGTTGGCCACAATTGATATGATTATTATTATGGTACAAAATAAATCAAACACTTATGTTTTTGTTTTTGTAGGAGTGGACTTTTCTGGCCTCTAACATTTTCCATACATTAACCAAGCAGTATCTTTATATTAATGGTGGATCGCAAATGGAGTTACTTATGTAGCTATGTTTTGAGAAGACAATATCTGCACTCTGTGCAACATCCTTTGAGGCCTGAGGACATCTTAGAAACAACATTTTACTCTGATTCATTTCACTTGAAGTCAACTGAGTACTGGAAGTGTTTTCCTATGTTAGTGTTTAAGTTTAATATTTTTCTTGGAGGTGTGCATTGTGTAAGCTCAGCAATTGGAGCATATACCACAAAGGCTACACTCGCATACACAAAGGCTTGTTTCTCAGTGAGCTGCACTCTTTACAGTCTCAAAAGGTATTGTTTGATACTGCCATTTTGATCACACCTTATAAGAATTGCTGAGTGCCAAAAATATAATTCCAGTAGGAAATTATAAAATTTCCTGTCATGTTAATCGATACAAGTATTCATCACAGCGCTACACTAATGATATGTTAAGCAGCATGTTGACCATAGCCTTTGAATGTCGGCACTTTCACGTTCAAGAGGTTCTTCTAATCTGAAGACACGTAGGAAGATGTGGTGAATTCACGGTACATTTCACGGACTACGTGGGGCCATGACACGTTTTAGGAAACCCTTGTGGGACCCTTCGAGAAACTCACAATGCCCTTCATGAGATACTTAAAGATATTATATTTTTTTGCACTACGAAACCTTTTGGGAAACCTACGCCAGCATGGTGACACAGTGGGCTCTATTTTCAAACCAGCGCAAGGGGACGGTATAGTCAAACGCAAGCTTGTTGACAGCATCAACGTCTTAAAACTGGCGCTATGGCGTTTCTCAGCAATACCGCTAGGATCAACAAATTCTCAACATAACATCCTTTCGCTTGTGCTGCAGTGGGATGGGTGGCGCTGTCTGGGGCGTGTTCTAAAATACTTTCGGCTCAGTGACAATTTGAACCAACGAAAACCCATTGCGTTATGATCCGCTGGAACCACCTCTTAGCGGCAACGCAATAGACTCTGGCAATTTGGCAACTTGTTAGTCATGTAGTTCTATGTAGTGTCTATAGGTGATGCCAACATTACACTTCCATTTAATGAACAAATAGCCTATCATTATTATTAATTAATTAATTTTAATTAAAACTACTAGAATAAAACAGGACAGCTTACAAGAAACTTGCGATCATGTAGGCCAATAGCCTATAATATATACATTACACATTGACACAGTTGAATCATAAGCCTACCATTTGAATCATAATTATGCCTACATCACCTCATGTAGGCTAATTAATGCATTCGCCACCTCCTGCCGTGCCTTCGGAACTTCTGGGAGACGAGGCGGTGTGGATTGTGATCCATAAATTACTAGTCCTAGCCTGTACTTCTGTTGCAAGTATATGTCTGATTCCTGTGCGGAAAATCGCTCTTGTCGTTGACGGTCCAGTGCATTTGGGTTGCTCATTATGAAATTGCATGGAGCGATTGCATTCCAACTGGCTTTTTTTTAAAGCATGAGAACAACTATTTGATTGGCTACCATAGAGACACACCTTGGACATTTAAACCCAGCCTTTTAGCAATACCGCCATCAGATGCACCAAGATTGCCGTCATGAAATTACCAAATGTCTCGCCGACACGCCCTCAGAGCGATACCGCCAAGCGATTACTCTTGCGTTCACCATTGCGTTTGGTTTATTAAAATAGAGCCCAGTGTGTAGGAGCCTATCCCCAAACAGGAGGCAGCAGGTTCAAGTCTTTGGTGGGGCATAGCTTTTCTACCCTTGAGCCAAGTACTTGACCTGAATTGATCCTTAATTGTTTAAGTTGGCAGACTCAAGGGGAGTTGACACAGTATTGTGTGAAATTCTCAAGGGATTTGCATTAATTTTAGTTTAGATGAATGGCACATTGTCAAATATAATGTTTTTATGTAAAGAGAATGCCAAACCCGGACTACTTCGCTAGGACTAACCCGAGATAAGGAGGACTGGAGCACACAGAGCTCAGAGCAAAACAAAATATTTTAATGCGACTGACGTTTCGACGTCAACGACGTCTTCTTCAGAGTCAAAATGGAAATACAGACAATGCACCGGGAGGTATATAAATACCCTCCCATCAATTACACAAAATAAGGTGCGCATGTGTAGGACTAATAAATCTCGTCATAGATACCACATATACAATGTTATCTTCTTTAACAGGATAAAGGATAGGATAAATCTTTATCCTGTTAAAGAAGATAACATTGTATATGTGGTATCTATGACGAGATTTATTAGTCCTACACATGCGCACCTTATTTTGTGTAATTGATGGGAGGGTATTTATATACCTCCCGGTGCATTGTCTGTATTTCCATTTTGACTCTGAAGAAGACGTCGTTGACGTCGAAACGTCAGTCGCATTAAAATATTTTGTTTTGCTCTGAGCTCTGTGTGCGCCAGTCCTCCTTATCTCGGGTTAGTCCTAGCGAAGTAGTCCGGGTTTGGCATTCTCTTTATTCACTGGTCCTTCTGTTGAGCACCTATAGTTCCTTGTTTATATAGCCGGCTTGTAGCGCGTTTGGGATCACCCCCTTTTTATAATGTTTTTATGTCTTTGTACGAGGCCATTTTTGGTAGGTTCTCCTACATTTTGAAACTCATGATTTCAGCAAAGACATGCACTGACTCTATGGCTGGGGTTCAATTAAACATTTTCTCCTGTACTTTCACTCGCAAGTATTCTTCAGAAATGCAGCTTGCCAGTCCTTAGACAGAAAAAAGAACTCTTGCATTTATTTGAAATATCATGATCAATTTGAGCATGGATGTTTCTCTACTGGTGGCACAGTGGTGCACTGTCGCCTCACAGCAAGAAGGTACTGAGGTTGAATCCTGGCTGAGGGCCTTTCTCTATGGAGTTTGCATGTTCTCCCCATGTACGTGTGGGTTTCCTCCGGGTACTCCGGTTTCCTCCTACAGTCCAGACTCCAAAGACATGCAGGTTAGGCTAATTGGAGACTCTAAATTGCCTGGAGGTGTGAGTGTGTGAGTGAATGGTGTGTGTGCCCTGAGATGAATTGGCAACCTGTCAAGGGTGTACTTTGGCCTCTTGCCCAATGCATGTTGGGATAGGGGATAGAAAGGCATCGTAGAGAGGGATACCTTGTTCATTCCAATCGCTTATTTTATCCATCCTCGTTCCTTGCCTGACCCGGAAATCGATCGAGGTTCGTCATCTTTAAGGACATTCCAAACTGCTAAATTTAAGGACCTTCCAAACCGCTAAAAGGGAATAGAGAAATGCTTTATCAATTTGGCTACTGTCTACTGCAATTTAAATTTTAAATAAAAATACTGTTTGAGAAAGAGAAATAAAAGTGGTGTTAAGGTATTTATTTTATTGTATCTGACACAACACCATTTCCCCAAGTACCTAATAATCAACACACTGGCTCTTTCCAGTGCAGTCTCACTGAGGTATACCTGTTTTAGGACATACTGTCTTTTTTCTTATTTTCCAATGAAACGTGTCCCATTTTCGGATTCACATTTGCTGATGCGGCTGAATTCCACATCTATTGTAGTGCTTCATTTAAATTTATGGTGTTTTATTTTTAAAAAAGAGCAAATCTGCCCCGTTATATTTCATATAAAAGATTATTTGTCAAAGGGCCATTGGTTATATTATTCCCTCGAAGCCTTATTCCTTATTCCAGGTCCTTTTCATGGAAAGTCTCTGCTGACTTGCATTCCAAAATCGTGAACTTATGAGGCACTTTTGAGACGTCCAAACCAAATGAACGGAGTTGCTCAGTTGAGCAGTTTATAAAATAAATCTTCCGTGGAATACCTGGACAATCTAATTCTAGCATAAAATCAAGGACATTGTTGAGAAGAAGTGCACTTAACTGAGCATTATGGATACAATAGAAACTGATATTTCACCCTCAGCCCAGTCATTTGATTGGATCAGACTTGGTTTGGATTGTACTTCCAGTCTGTAATGTGTGTCTCACCCTCTCTCCCCCCCCTCTGTAGGTGTATCCCTGCAGCACTGATAAAGAGTGTAGCATTGGGAGCTACTGCCACACCCCACGCCAAGCCCCCTCCCGCTGCCTCAACTGCAGGAGGAAGAAGAGGCGTTGCCATAGAGACAGCATGTGCTGCCCCGGCAACCGCTGCAGCAGCTGTACGTAATCCCAACCTCTTTGCTTTTCGCTCGCGAGTGACTTATGACGTGTTGGGAGAATGTGGACAACGGACATTCTACTCAAGAGTCAGTATGTCTGGAAACATATACTATGAAGTGCAACACATATGTGGAGATTGGCAACTCATAACTGACTGTTCCGCCATAACAACGACCGTCTAAGATTCGTACGATTTATGCGAACCTTCTATGAATTAACGTTGGGTTTTCTGCGTAAAACCGACAGGCTTCCAAGACTCTTCCCAATATAAGGCTTTTATTTTTTTCTTCACCTTTAATTTATTTTATTTTTTATTAACCTTTATTTAACCAGGTTTGTCTCATTGAGATTAAAATCTCTTTTCCAAGAGAGACCTGGCCAAGTAGGGCAGCAGTACAAATATTTTAGACACCACAATACAACAATAATACTCACATCCAGCTATAGTACTCACATCCAGCTATAATACTCACATCCAGACAACAGTCAAGTTAAAAATGCAATGTAAAAAAAAAAAAAGAGAAATACAATCAAATTAACTATTTAAAACAGTTACACTGGTCAATAGACTCTGATAGATTTTACATTTGTTTTAAATTCATTAAGCGTAACAAGGTCCTGAACTTTAAGTTCCTTTTGCAAGGCATTCCATGTAAAGGGTGCCGAAAACTTAAAAGCCTTCTTTCCCAGCTCAGTCCGAGCTTTAGGAACAATCATAAGCATTGTATCCTGGGACCGTAACCCATAAGTGCCACATTTGTGGGGCATAAACAAAGATAAATAACATGGAAGTCTACCTAAAATGGGCGTATAAATAAAAACATACTTATTACTAAGCCGACGTATGGAAAGAGCAGACCAATTTACTTTGGAGTACAAGACACAGTGATGAGTAGGAGCTCGTCGCTTTGGATAAAAGCGTCTGCTAAATGAATGTAATGTAATGTAGCTCTAAAATTGGTAATGAACCTCAAAGCTCCATGATACACAGTGTCCAACATATGAAGACAATGTGCTGATGCATTCATGTACAACAGATCACCATAATCAAGAACAGGTAAAAATGTAGCTTCAGCCAATCTTCGTCTAACATCAAAAGAAAAACAAGACTTGTTCCTAAAATAAAAACTTTAGTTTCAACTTTTTTTTTTTTTTACCAGATATTGTATATGAGGCTTAAATAGGAGGTGGTCATCAATCAAAATCCACAAGTACTTGTAGGTGTAGACAGCTTCAATTTGTTTACCTTGAAAAGTAACAATATTCTAATAATATAATAATATAATGACATGCTGGACATGGAGTTTCATTTCCTGATGACTGTAATGGCATACACTCTTCGTCATCAAATCTCCTTCCTCTTCACTGTTTTGATTTATTTGGCTGCGAACACCTGCAGCGTTCACATACCTGACCAGGTTTGTCCGCAGGATGAGGTCTCAAGCTCCCAAACTCCCGCAGTTCTGTCTCAGACAACAGACTAAGCTGACCTGTGTCTCTGCACGCCCTGAGGTATTATGTTAAGTGTCCGATAATATACCAGGGATATCGCATTGCGATGAACCGAAGGCGTATTAGAAGCTGACGTCTTCCACCTAAATGAGATCTATCGGCAGGATATGTCCACTCCACAGTGTGTTTGCGCACTCACAGCTTGCTGTAGCCGTTTCGTTGCTTTACAGATGGTGAAGTAGAACAGAGGTAAAGTGATACTTTTATGCATTTAGCCTGTTGTCTGAGAATAAATGGTTCTGGGAATGGGAATTGATGTCCTCTTCAACCAAAATGTGTCGAGTGCCATTTAGATCAAGTGCACAAATTATTCTCAATATGACATCAAGGGAATATCTCTCTTTCTCTCTTTCGTCCTCTCTCTCTCTCTCTCTCTCTCTCTCTCATCCTCTCTCTCTCTCTCTCTCTCTCTCTCTCTCTCTCTCTCTCTCTCTCTCTCTCTCTCTCTCTCTCTCTCAGATATCTGTGTTCCAATCTCAGAAAGTGTCCTCCCACCACACATCCCAGCTTTAGAGGAGCACAAACCGCCACTCAAAGGGAGCGGATGGAAAAAGAGCAGAAAAGTACAAGTATCAAAGTCCAAAGGTTTGCAGCGCATTCTTTTCTTTTCTCTATTAAATGCAACTATTGAGAAATGTTTAAAGCTCCCCTGAAGCTATTTGCATATTTTCTGTCACGTTGCATTTCAAACGTAATCCACATTCATTAGCAAATGTACGTATCTTTATACCGCAAATTTTAGGATTTGAAAAGATCTTGACATAAGTGAAAGTTATCTTTGGAGCAGGCCTGCTTTTGTTTTGTAGTTTAAAAGTCTCCAGTGACCCTTCGCACGCATGACCAGCAGTCAATCAGTACCTGCTGTTAAAGCCACATGTTGTGAGTCAGACACTAGTACACTACTCAAATAATTACCCAAGCTGAAAGGCATGGCATTGGGCACAGAATAACTGCATTATCCTGAGGACCATAGACAAGGCTATGCAAAGTGCCACTCAACACACATTATCTAATATTAAAAGACAACTGCGGAATGTGACAAGGCATGTTCTCTCTAAAAGGATTTAGCATGTCCAGCTATTTATACATCTTAAAATCTGGCCTGAATATGACGGTAATGATGGTAAAAATATGATATAAATAATGGAATAAAGAACAGAAGCTTTCAATAAGTAGGTGTGGATTCTCTTGTTTTTGTTTTGGTGCATTGTGGGTATTGGAGTTCCCATGACACTTATTGCAAACTGTTTTTTGGTGCGCAGGCCAAATTGTCCTGTTTTAACATTGCCCTGTTTATCTGACCAAATCAATCTCTACATCCTCATCTCAGTTATGTGGTCATTAATGTAAACTGATGCACACAATACCAAGATGGGTGCTTCATATTGGTTCTTAACAAAGCAGATGAATTTCACCATAAGCAAAATCCATACATCAATGCACTTTGGCAAAATTAAAAGCACCTTCATCACTGTTATCATCAATTGCATGTTCAATTGACATATTTTTTACTAGTTATACACAAGTTACAAGTAGTCCCAAAATCATTTAACATATTTCAATAGATTGCATATACAATAGAACAAATAATTGATTAAAAACAGATTGGACAGTGAAATGAGTGTTGACTGGATAAGGTCACATGACAGATGAGTCCTTCACATCCAGTATAAATAGTTTTGTTTTGGGAAGTGATGCATTGAGATTCCGAGTATTGAATCCAAACTCTGGCTTTTCATATAGCATACCAACTGCAAGCCTTTCACCATTTTAGAGAGCCCATCTAGGGGCATAGCCACAATGCCATGCTTTATTGCCTGCTATTGATTTGAGCTTTATTTAAGCAAGCTGGGCAGGAAAGTGCTGGATTTGTACAGGATTTTGGGCCTCTGGTTGCGTGTGAAAAGGCCTTTGGCAGAGGAAGGAGGAATGCCATTTAATTTCATGGAAAGCTGCATGACTGATTATCATCTATAATAAATATTTGCTTTACTAATTATGACTTTGAAAGAGTAATGTATACCACCCTTCATGGGTATCACGTTCTATTTAAATGGGATTTAATTACGTAATAATTGAAGAAGAATGGCTTTACTCAAAAACTTAGACATTAGTAGTTATTACATCCTGTTCGCTAGAAGATCCAGGGAATTTGGTTTTTACCGAAAGTGTGTAAATTTAATTCATTTTGAAGGGATTTCCACAACGTACATCTTCCTTGCTGGTTTTGTTCTTTGTACTATTGGTAATGCATTTCATAAACATGATTCTATTTAATTGCAATTATTTTATTTTGTACTTAAGGCTTGATGAAAGAGCATGTTCTATAGACTCTTATCCAATGTATACAAATGTAAATTAAAACCACTAAACCTAATTTGAAGTTTGATTTTACTTTCATGTTTCATAAAAGATTATTAGTATTTTCTTCTAGACTATGCATTGCACACTTGGTGCTCAGCTGTTTTTTTAAAATGTTTTGTTCATGCAGCCAGTCTATCAAGGTAATATCAAACTGAATTAAAGTCCTTATCTGAATGAATTGTACAAAAGCTTTAAAAAAAAAAGCATCCAAATATTTATTTTTATTTTATTTATATAATTTATTTATTTTACCAGGCAGGTCAATTAAGATCTGAATCTTATTTACAATGACGGCCTGGCAAGAGTCAAAAGGAAAAAAATGTCACTTTCCTTTAGTGATGAGATGATTATAGCAGTTATGTCTAATAAACACAGAGTCACGGACGGATCCTCTCTTTCGTGTGACAGGTCACGAGGGCGACCCATGTCTGCGGTCCTCTGACTGCACGGACGGTAACTGCTGCGCCCGCCATTTCTGGACCAAGATCTGCAAGCCGGTGCTACGGCAGGGGGAGGTGTGCACCAGGCAGAGGAGGAAGGGCACCCACGGCCTGGAGATCTTCCAGCGCTGTGGACTGCGGAAAGGGCCTCTCCTGCAAGGTCTGGAAGGATGCCACTGCTGACACCAAGTCCAGACTTCACATGTGCCAGAAGGTATGAGCGTAACGGATCCGCGCTCCTCCACACCTGCACTTGGACATTCTGAAACTTCAAATGGCGGAGCTGCCATGGCGGGCTGGAGTTGATTGGAGGAGAGGACGAGAGACAGGAAGTGACTCTATTAGCGCTGCGGGCGCCAGGAGCCGACGGACTCGCAACGATAATCGGCTGGTCGGAAAAAACAGCTCTCAAATTCACGTCCATTCCCAAATTGTTACTACCAGCAAGCACCCCTCAATGAGAATTGCTAATCTTTACCCATAGTTGAACGTCATCGAACTTCAGTCAAGGGCACATTAGAAGAAGACCTCTTAAATAGGGGAAACGTGGCATTGATCAGGATGAATTTTCATGATTTATATTTTTGGGGACTAAGGGATGAATTTAATCAGGAGTAGGTTTCGGTTCCTTGAGTATAATGTGATCTTTTATATATTTTTATGGGAAGGACTAAGAGGATCAGCATTTCCTATGTGACCATGACAGAACCATCATTTCAACTGACCAATAAATATAGATCACCTTCATACAAACAGAATTTTAGCTCCCAATGTTGCAATAAATGTAGTAATACTGATTCATGCACTGATATGCATGGTCAAATCAATCAAAGTTAAATCATCTTCATTTACATCCTATAGTATGTGGGATATTCTAGGATGTAAACGAAGATTACATGGGATGTAAATAAAGATAAGATGCATATAGGCTTCTTGTGATACTTAAAGCTATTCTATGGGGATGTCTTTCATCCTGAAATACATTATATTATCCACAAATATGAAGACGATGTTCACAAGCTGAACAAACCTGCTTTAGGCAGCATTCTTTTGTTTTCAGAGCACTTCTCTGATTTTCACATACAATTTCAGATATGACAATGTCCACCACCAAAGCACCTATACCGGGATATGTCTGTAACTAGACATCTTAATAAATAAATAAATAAATAACTACATTCCTGTATTTATTATGCATTTATTGCTCCAAGCTTGACAATAGATTTTCCAGCTGCATCACCATGATGTACTGTACTCACCTATAATGTGATGATGTTGTTACGCAAGCAATGGCTAGTTTACATAAGAATACACAACTGACTACAAGGTTTTTTGCTATGAAATAATTAACCAAACGGAATGGAATGTACTGGTCTGAAATTTAAATTTGTGTTCTTTGGTCACAGGTCAAACATGAGAGTAACAGTGAGATAATAAAGACGCCACACCTAAAATCTTAAAAAGGGTAGAAAAATATCACAAACTGCCCCTTTAAAACCTTATGTTGCCAAAGAGGTCATATGTACCAAATCATATTGATTTAAAGAACAATGAGAACACCTACCCAAACATAATATGGTCTTTTGATGCAGTAAATAAGAATTAACTGTCATAATTGAAAATAGTTAGTTTCCATTTGTATGTGCATTTTTATTGTAAAAACAGTACATTATTACAGATGTTTGTGCCATTTTTGTGACTTGTGTTTTTTTATCTGTAGTTTAAGGCACACTTGCAGATAAACACTGCTACCATGCTTCACAGTTTAAATGACATCCATATGAACAGAAAGTGAGTTTGTAAGAAAATAATTGTGGGTGGAATTCAAGGCTGTACTTAAATGTTGGTAATGAATAATAATTTATCAAAATTTCATATAAATATGTATATTATGTCCTGTTCTGAGAGACAGACACACAAGTTCACCTGTGCCAGAGGTAATACACTCTTATATTGTAAATAAAAATTAATACCAAAGCATTATCAAAATCTGGAATGTGTCATGTACAGTAACTGAAATAATAATGGTGTTGCAACGACACAATCTGTGTTCAAATTTAAACAAAACAGTGATTTTCGGTTGTTTTATTTTAAAAAGAACACTTAAGGTAAAACTGTGCTTTCTGGAGTAAGCATTGGAAGGTTTTGCATTTTTTTGAATCGTTTTGAATTTGCAACCTGCATGGATATATACAAATGTATTGAACTATGCATTTGATTGCTTGCCTTTGCACATGATAAGTCCTGTAACTTTTGGGGAGCCACCTTTTGTGCATAAATATTTTGAAGAATATCTATGACTATAGAAAATATTACAAATAATTTGGCATGCTGTATTAATATGTCCTTGTGAAGATAACAATAATGTAAATTCTTTCAAAATGTGCGCCTGGTGCTTTTCATTGACTTCGGCAGTGATGCCTATCAGATGTTGCCAATGTTATAGAGCTGTTAATATTTATAACTTCCAGAGAGATGTTGTGTATTTACAATGATGAATAAATTAAACAATATATTTAAAGTAATGAGATTTGTTTGTATTTCAAATTTGTTCATAATTATATATATGATAGAAAACAATTGACACTGCAGTCACTCAAATTCTATTGAAAAAGGCAATAATGCATGTAATTTATCAGCACATTTAAAAAAAGATTCACATTCTGCTGGCACTAGTGCATCGTTGCATAATTTCTCAGATTAAGAAAATCTGAGAAATTTCACTTTCTTTAATTGACAGTCTGACATAAATTGGATGAAGACTCTGACCCTTAGATTTAGATCAGACAATATATTCACCCTGTTGCTGACCCACTAAATTAAAACTGCCCTTAAAATGTACACACATTGACACACCTGTCACTTTCTTACGTCGAAAATGACGGTGCAGCATTGCATTTGCCCTTCAGCTGTCTTCTGAAGGACGCACAACATGACTCCATTTCACGAGTACCATTGCACCATGGCTGCCTGGCTTTAATTTTTAAAACGGTCGATTAAAGATGGGTGTGGATGTGTCAGACTCAGACAGCGATGGTTATTTGTGGTTTGCTGCTGCATAACGTATCTTGTGCAGACATGCATTCGAATTCAGTTCAAAAGAACAAAGAAAGAGACATGGTAGTCGCCTCAGTCAATTTGTGAGGTTAGGTTATTGCTTGTTGCCCATTTGCACTGCGTTAGTTCCGCAAGTTAAAATAACGGACGGCGGGGCGCGGAGGGAAGCATTAGCAGGCTAGAAAAGCAGATTTGTGGCCGGATCCCACCTATATTCTTCCATGTGCTTCGCAATGAAATGTTTTCATCTCAGGAAACGCAGAGTACGAGGGGAAAACTAAGCATGTCTAATCGAACGCAGGTGTTCAGATTTTTTCCGAGAGCTGAGCAAACGCCCCCCCCCTCCCCACCGGAATGTTTCTTGCCTTTCTTTTGCTAGAATGAGAAATCCGTTCGCTGCTCTCCTCCGATTCCGAAGGGTGTTTCTCATCAGCGCATTTTCTGCCGATGTGTTCCCAAGCAAGCATGTCAACCCCCAGGAACTCAAGAGCAAGAGGGACACAAAGTGGCCAATTAATTACAACGTTTAGCTGGCAGGCAGATATCGGCTTACAAAATGGGTACGTACGCTACGTCTAGTCAAACACGCTTAAATAATGTCCAGATCACTCCATAATCCCAGAACACCAGTGTCATTTACTAATCAGTTTCATTTAAATGAAGAATAGAATGTGAGGAAAAAACGATAGTAAACAAAAAAATCTACTTTACTGAAATGTCCAGGACTTTATAAAGATCTGCACTTTTATGTAATTAGGATTTCACACATTAAATACTACAGTCACATTTTTTGGATTTACTTAATTTTTTTGCTTTTCTGGCAAATGCACTTTAATACCTCAGCTTAACACTCCAATGTGAACTGGCTGGGTTTCCTCCCATGGAAAACGCTTGCTGAGTTGTACTTATAATTGTAAAAGAAATGTTTGCCTTTTGATGGCATGCATGCTTTTGTAAATTACTTTTAAGGGGAAAATACATCTAAACTGAGCAGGTTATTTCTTTCATGAGCCAGACATTTTCACACACAAAAAAACATTTATTTTTTAGTACATAGATTAACTAGGTAGCGCTGATTGTTCAAGTCATAATATGAATTCCTTCTGGCTACCAAGCAAACATCATTCATATTTTCCCCACAGCCAAGTCCAAACCTCGGCCTTTGCTCAATATTTCAGATCGAGTTCAGTGGCATTTCTACGAAAAGTACAGTACATCTGCTTTCAGTTATAACATAACAATACCAAAACAGTTATCCCCAGTCACCAAGTAAATGTGCCAAATGTACTGTATCTAACTATCTATACACCTGATTATTACATTTCTGCGCAGTGTCGTCGATGGATATTCCCTAAAACACATCAACGGACCATTTTAGGGTTATCATTTGGCATAAACATTCACTTGCGGCTGGGAATAAATTTCAGACACCTTAAAAACACTGTTGAACAAACCATGCAAATTAAATACACAGGCTATGTCATAAGAACTTAGAAAAAAAAAGTAGATAGCATCAGACCAAAATACTTTTCCTCACTTTACTGTCTGATATAGCGCTATTAAGATGTCACCCATTAGCCTATGCAATGTCCTTAGACAGCAGAACTGTTTGCGACCCATCGCAAGGTCGGCGTGCACACCTTGTTGTCAGCAAGGTTAAACTCACATTACTCTGGCTTAAAAGATTTTTTATTTTTACGGGACCCTCGTGGTAAAATTAAATCACACTTATTCCGCAGAACATGGGCTCGGGAAAAACAACACGCAAGAGAAATACTCATGATTCGGTGAACAGTGTAAGTTGCCACGGCAACACCGACGAGAGGAAGGGAGGGGCCTAGCGATCAATGCAATGATCACTATCGCATTGATGTCACAACGTTACGTATGACCAAGGTTACATTTTATAATAAAAAGAGGTGATAAACATAACATTCAAACCAGAAACAATAAAATTATACAAAAAAAAAGTAAATAAATGTAATATTTCTGGGGTTTAAACCCACAAATACTGATAAAAGCTTTTGACTTGAGCATTTGAATGGTTAAAACTGCTATAACAACTTCTATGAAGGTTTTACATGCAGATTGTTTTGTTTTCAGTTCACCAGTAGAAGTGCAATGACACATCGCAGTGAACAACCAGACACATAGACAGTTATTCTTCCTTTTTCTGGAAAAGTAAGGCTTTCTGGCAACAGCTGTTATCACTCTGCGTGGGCCATACCATGCTTTGTAAACACTGGCCCCCAACACTTCTCTTCCTTGAAAGCCTTTGAGGGGAAAGAGCAATCTAAACACAATATTCCCGTTTCCCAACTCCGCTGACCGAGCACGGCGTATCGAAATGAGTTAATTTATTGGGCCTTTGTTCTGTGTGAAGTCGCTCCCCCCGAAGCAACAGAATTTTCCAGGGAAAAAAAAAAAAGCAAAAAAAAGAACAAAGCTTAAAAAATGAGCCAGGACTCTGAAATATGCAATGCACTTATGATAAATTGACCTTTCTATTGACTGAAGACACAACATCAAAAAGCTTCACGGGAAGAGATACAGTATTACTACCTTTAACCTACATAGGGGGGCAAATGGAATACGCTGCCCTAGAAGTGCTTGCATTTATCATATGAAAAACAGATGTTAAGTTATGTGGATCCCACATCTCATCTTTGCATATGCACTTTTTAATATTCACCACGCTATAATGGTGTGTACGGCTTCTACTGCCTGCACTGCCAGCCGACTCTCTAACCCAGTCATGTCAAAGCGTGAGTAATGGGAGAGCCGTTGACTACACTGCCGATGCGTACAGTCCTCCTTCACATTGGTGTTTGCCCGTTATTTGCCTTGTTACCTTGTGATATGGGCTCATTTTGGAGTCTATTTTTCTCTGCCTCAGTGATTTAATGAGGAGTCCACCCAACCATTCACTGCAGCCAGTGTTGTGCTTAAATCTCACTATTCTACACTATACCTGGCTGTTTGGGTGAATATGCACAGCGCTGTTCTGTATGTTGACCTGTGTTCCCTGTGGATTGTTATAATAATTTATGGATCTTGTTACTGACAAACCCAAGATTTAAAAAAAAAAAAAAATCATGTCTAAATCTTTGTTTTCCACTAACAAAGGTTTTCCACAGTGACTGTGGGAGCTGGTTCTTTCTGTACACAATCATGAAAGCTTTCCTGAGCAGCTTAGGTTGTGCCAGTCCCCTGACTGAGAGAGAGAGGGAGAGAGGCCTGGGCTGCATTCGAATCCAATTTAACACGCTCCCTTCCCTTGCTGTCTTCCCTTGAGGGAGCAATCTTGTGACGCAACGCTACGTGCAGCAAGCAAACTTAAAAGGTGCTCTGCAAGGGACGATTGACGAGAAACAAACAAAAACGGAACCGAACCGCCCTCGCAGCATTTTGGAAGTGCAACACCATAGAGTTGAAATGTGACCGCCACATAGTTCTGTGGTGACCACCCACTTTTTCCATTTGGAGCATTGCATTGTGGGATTCCCTTCTTGCTGGAAGCTTGCCTTTTATACCCTTGGTGGAAGGGAGGATAAATGAGAGAGCGAGGGAATATAATTACTCCCTCCCCTTTCTTAAATTGGATCCGAATCACACTGGTGTGGCTGCCATATTTCATCCTGGCATTTTGGGGATTCCCCCCTTGAAGCAAGGGAAGGGAACGACAGGAAGAAAGGATACATTTCAGATCCGAACGCAGCTCTGCATTTTGTCATGAGAGGAGGGGCTCCTACAGCTGGATCACCTCTTCATTAACTGGCCTGTCTCAGTGAAATGTGGGGTTTGTAGTCTCCCTAGGGCTGCGATGGAGCAGGTTTGTAGTTTCCCTTGGGCTGCGATGGAGCCGTCTGCCTTCTGACCAACCTTACAGCCTTCAGCACACGACAACAATGGACCACAAACTCCTCAGCGTTTGACCCTCTCAAAGCAGCATAATATGTTCACAGCTTTTCAAACACATCAAACATTATTTTTGTGAAATGATTGAAAAAATGAACAAATGAATTAATGTCCTTTAAAATTTATTTCAATAATTCTGAAACAAATATGGGAATACCTCATATGTGGCTTATGGTAAAGACCTGAAAATTAGCACAATTAAAATAATAATCCCAGCCCCTCTATCTAACAGAGTTACTGCCACTAATCCCAGTGGAATTGTGTTCCTTATTTTTCACTTTAAAGAACAAAATCTAAAGAATACCAAGTAATTTCACAGTTGGATAGATGCTCTGTTCTGTGTTGGGCCTTGTCAGATATGACATTTAGAGACTGCACAGTGGGTTTGTGAAGTCCATGGCCTTGGCGTATCTCTTTAACATCTGTGCTTTCTTCTGTCACAAACCTGCCAGACTTCATAATGCAGTCGGGTTCCAGTCCAGAGACAACATTTTTCATATCCAAAGTGCAAATCTAAATCTTTTTAAAAAATGTGTATAAACTTGGTGAATAAAGGGCAAAGTTGTTTCAGTATTGCTGTCACACTCAAGCCTACACTTACGGAGATCTTGAACTCATGTATTTATGGGGTTTGCTGCTATTATGCTTGTATTTTGTTGCCATTAATTCTGACATTTTGAAATGGGAACTGTCATTACTTAATACACCAACGGCTGTGGTCCTGTATTATATTCATTGAAATGAAAGGGGGAAGGTGGGTTTCCCAGACTCATTTTAATCATTCATTCCTCATCTCAAAGAAACAATATGATGACACACACACACACGCACGCACACACTACAACAACAAAAACGCACACACACACACACACACACACACACACACACACACACACACACACACACACACACACACACACACACACACACACACACACACACACACACACACGTGTGTTTGTTTTTTTAATTTTACCTTGACTCTTTACCTATATGAGCGCAGAGCAACACAATTTGAGATTTCAGACAAAACATAAATTCCCACATATGGACCCCCTAGACTAGGTTTAGGTCCATGCCCCTTGTCATGTCTGCCGATGTCTGTTTTTACCTGTGTTTGCACTGTTGTCAGTGTACTATGTTTTATCCTTTAAATGTCTTGTGATAATGCTGCAATCCATTTTTCCCACGGGAACAAATAAACGACTACTACTACTACTACCCATCTCTCCACAGCTGCTGGTAAGTCAGACATTTACCAGGTTGCTGGAGGATACCTCTACACCTTTGAAGCCAGGTAGAGACACACAGTTTCCAGAACAGATGTTTCAGACCTCTTCTGAGGCTTTGAGGAACCTGTGTGCATTAGGACGGTTGAGGTTGTGGCGTTAGTCATTATTTATCAAACAGAACTCAAAACCTCTGCATTCTGCAGTGGAAGGAAAATGCATTTTGGAGCACTGGATCTTCACACTGATGTTCTGTGGAGAACTAGGCTCTGCGGGTTCTGAGCTTAAAGATACAACAGTTATTTGCAACCTGATCCTCAGAATATTACCAGGATCTATAAAGCCAATATTATATTTGAGAAATGATGGCAAACAATATGTTTTTGTCAGTTTTTCAGTTAATACATGTTAAATATGCTGCAATACATGCACTATTGTCCAAGGAGGCTACTGCCATGTGAGAAAAATAAGGTAAGAATCAGCTCATACTGGATTTGGATAGTAATCAAGGAAATTACATGCATGGCAACTAAGTACCTCAGTGGAGTTATGGTACTTATGGTACTTGTCGTTTTATTTATTTATTACTGTAACCTGCCACAGTACAATACGACAAAACCATTTCTAAGGCATGGTTTATTTGGGAAAGTTTTAGCAAACTATTATTTTCGATATATTACCTGACGAGTGAGCACCAAGTTAAAATGATGAGTTAGTTTCCATGGTGATGAGCTGTGCAATGACTACAAAAATGATCAGTATTAAAAACAAAGAAGAAGAATGAAATGCGGAAGATGGACGAAGATTTTTTTCATTATTTTTATTAGGAGAATAATTCTGTACTATAGTACCATATCTTTTTCGTCTTTTTGCTCGTGCTAAGCCAGCATTTTATTAGCAACCAAATTTAATGATCGGGCCTTTAACCCTTTATGGTGTAAGATCACAAATATGTGATTAGAATGCTTTTAACTGAACATTCTAATGCTGATGTATCAATCCCTACTGGTAATTGAAAGCAATGGAGTTCTAGAACATCGAAAAAACAAAAAAAAAAACATTCCTAAACACCTACTTTTGAAAAGGTTAACAGTACTGTGAATGGAGATTATACCTGTGCAGTGTTTGCAGTTCTGCATTATTATAGAAATCCATCACTTCTTTAATACAAATTTATGGACTGTGAGCCAGTATTCCCACATTTTTGAGAAACGATAAAGAGAAATTATAATGGGTGTGATCTCCTAACACTACGTTTCCACGGCAATCGCCTCAGACGGACTATCCAGCATGACATCTGTACATGTTCACTTTTAGCCATTGATCTGCCCTGAGTGCATCACATGCAAAATTGAGAACAGGCGGTATCCAAAGCCACAGCTTTAGCAGTGTAAATGTTAGATGAAAAGTTTACACAAATGCTCACAGAGGCCTATTGCAATGTCAGTGATCATATTGCTACATGTTAGGGATCATACCGCTACATGTTAGGCATCATACCGCTACATGTTAGGGATTCACAGAGTGGTGTACACAAATCAGCTGCCATACAAAGCAATTCAGTTTGAAGTTTGTTTACACCATATAAAAAGGGACAATTAAAATAAACTTAATACAGCAGCATCTATTTCTCAGTTCTCTTTCATAGTATCTCATCAACAGGCCCTGTCTTCTTCTCCCCATTGAAACCATCAGTCTTCACATTTAAAGTACACAGGAAATGATGCTCATCAGAAATCTCTTAAATGCACATAGGGCCACACAAGTAGCGAGTCCTTAGACTAAACCAAAATAAAAGAGGCCTGATAGGACTTCTTTACTTGTTATTCAGTTTCCCCCCAAAACTGAGACGCGCGCTGCGGACGTAAGGGAACTACCAAGCCGCAAATGTTTACGAAAAAGTGATTTGTTTTCAATTTGTTTAATTAGGAATAGCACGGGCCCTGCACCTCAACGTGGGAGGCCCGACATGACCACCCAAACAAATAAGAGTCCTATGAAAAAGACTGTGAGTCTTTCCTAAAATATAATATGTAATTTCATATTCTATGCTGATAAATTATGCAGATTATTAATTTTATTTGTGTAGTGCATCCACCTCCACCTCAATGAATTAGATTTAATGAAGCACAATGCTTGCTTTGTTTCTCAAGTGTTGTGGTTAGGGTTTACAACTGCCAAAAATGGGCCTAAGAATCCCTTCAGATGCAGGTTATACTTTATTATGTCAAATGCAGTGACAATTCCCAAGCCTCCCTACACTAAAGAGAATATTTGACTGCACATTAAACCTTGCTGTAGAATTATTTTTGCACTTACAGGTCTGTAAATCCTCTGCTTTCTTCTCTCAATTTTTAAACCTTTTAACAGACTGGGAAATTCCAAAACTGAACATGTGTTCCAATGTGTTTCCCAGATGTTTGATAATCATGAAAAAATACAGCACTTTCAGCACAAGGCACATTTAAACGAATGAAATTTCCCATCTATAGTCAGTGTAAATTTTCCGCATTAACCAAATTAATTAATATTCAGTAAAATTAGTTTCTCTATTATTGTAAGCTTGAGAAATAGAAGAGACTCATTTGAAAGATAGAAGAGACATCCATATCTTCTTGAATTTTTTTTTTTTGGCATATTTTCAAAATCATTATTTATTAAAACCATACATTGTTTGTGTGAATCCTAGTATTAAAAATGTCCTCCTATCTAAATCCTGCTATCAAGAGCAACTTGCCAAGAAAAAACAAAGTTAAGTAATGAATAACATTTTGTGAATAATAGTTCTTGGAACTCTCAGTGACTAGGCAGTGACACAAACTGTCCCTGATCCACAAAATATTAAAATATTGTCCAAGTGACACAATAACTTAACAAATCAGTACATGGCGAGACATTAGACAAAGAAAAAGTGGCTATTGTGACTACATTCGACCGCATTGGTACCGTTGACTTACGTTGAAAAGGGGGGGGGGGGTGAAAGGCCTACACTGGAGCCGACCGCACTAGCGCTTGCGAGCCACGCTCTCAACAAGACCAGGAAATGAGCTTCAAAAGGGAAACCTGGGCCATGAACTAATACGACCCTTTCACCCCTTTGAGGGCGCATATTTGAGTCAAATTCGTCAAAAAGTATTTGATTGGGCGACTTTTCTCTCACAAATGGGGGCCACTCAAAATCCCCGGATGAACCCCTTATTTCCGGGGGTTTTGTTGAGGGAATTGAGGAGCACGCTCACCTGACAATTTCAGGAAGTAAACCCGGAAGTAAAAACTATAAATTGTAGTATAAGACACGGAGCGTATATGCATGTGTATTGTACAAGAGCGGGACATATAGAGAATAACTACTCCCTCACTAGTGTGGAAAGCATTTTGCGGGATTTCTTTTGCACACAGCTTGCAAAGTGAGGGGAGAGGGCACATAATAAACAGGGGTCTGAGTGGACAGGGGGCAGGGGGCAGGGAACAGGGGTCGTGTTCAGCCATGGTCCTGGTCTTGGCCTCTTGGTATGTACATAGCCAATGATAAGATGCTACCTTAGTCACAGTTCTGGCAGTGTCCACTTCAACATCCTATTGCATCATTCACAGAGCACCCAGTCATCTGAAAAGATTTTCAATGATCTTTTTTGGTGCACCGTGTTCTTTTAATGTCTAATGGGGAAATGTATACATTCAGTTACGTTGTATAGAATAATGGTATCTCAGTTGAGAAGCGAGCTAGGAATTGCAAGAAAATGAACCTGCAAGAAAATGAACCTGCAAGAAAATGAACCTGCAAGAAAATGAACCTGCAAGAAAATGAACCTGCAAGAAAATGAACCTGCAAGAAAATGAACCTGCAAGAAAATGAACCTCGCAAATGGAATAATTTTGGGCTTCTCTGTTTTTTTTCCCCTTTTCGCAGCCATCTTGAATAAAAGATGTTTTCCCCCAGTAGAAAGAGAGGGGATTAACTGTGACATAGCAGCAAATTAGTCAGCGGACAAACAACAGAGGCATTTACAACAAAGTGCTCTCCTGTCCTGTTCTTGTGCAGCTATCATTTTGACATTTCACCTTTTAGATCGGAAACAGCGATATGCCTGAACATATCAAAGTGGGTGTCTTCTATAAGCGCTTCACTCGTGAACTTTTAGCACAAGCAGAAAGGCTCTAGAACTCTTTGTATGCGGCATAATCACGCAAACCACAGCTTTGAACTTTCTGGGGAAAAGGGGAAAAGTGAAAAATAACTGCTAACAAAATGGTGGAAACAGAATGAGACTGTTCTCTACGACACAGGCCACCCACAAGGTATAAAGAGCCTACGGAAAGCTCACCCCGTTTTTTTTTTTTAGTTTCCACAACAGCGTTTTTGCTGAAATAAATGCCTTCTGACGAACCTTCAGAGATAAACTGTACACGCGCTCAACTACTCCCAAAATGACCTTTGTTTGAAGTTACCTGAAAATTAATTCTGTAAAGCAGAGGACACCATTTTATTGGGCTCAAACCATAAGGAATCCTTCAATCCTTATGCCTCATCTGTCGCACCCAGGGAGGCCTTTCTTGGAAACATTAGCCTTATATATGGATGAACTGGATCTTTTGGGAAAGTATTGGGATAACAATCCAAAGGGATGGAACTACTTAGTGTGAATAAACTGGAATTCAAGCAGTAAGGTAAAACTGCTGTTTTGCAACACCTGTGATTTCACAATGAACGTGATCTTTTTTAATATTTGTTGTGGCTTAAGCTAACTGACCCATTGACCACCATGCAAAGCATGGTTTACTTTTAATCTTTTACTTCCCATTGAGTCTTTTACCCCAGACTACAGATCACTAGCCAAATCAACTTTTACAAACAGAAGTTTTCATCCATTGTTTATATTGGGCGTCAGAGTCGTAAGAGGCCATTGGTGCAGTTTAATGCCGTAGATAAATTATCAACTAAATAAAGTAATCAATAAACTAATCAGTACATGTTGCTGTTCTGTATCTAGAGACTCCAACCATATGATTGGTGTTATAGAGAACAAAGCACAAACATATTGCAGTTTTATTCATTTAAAATTAATTTATCGTCCTTTGTGAAATAACCATTAACACACTGGATTCAAATTTCTAGAAATGTATGTTGATAAGACTATTTCTCATGGAAACATTTCTGGGTTATGTTGGGACTGTAATAGGAAGTCATTAAATGCAACATTGACTGTATGATAACAGTTTCTTTGTTGCTATTTTAATGCTGTATAAAAATAAATAAAATGCATGTGCAGGCTTATTTTAACCATTTGTGTCAATGCCATGAATACTGAAAAACTTTACAATAAAGATAATAGGGGGCTAATCTAGGCGTGTATGTGCAAGTGCCATGTCAACACATTTAAAACAATCATCACTTTTGATGTAGCAAGGTGTGACAATACAAATCTTCATCAGCACAGTTTGGCAATTCCAGCAGAAACAAAATGTAACTTTCCAGACTGGGCATGCATTCATGTTTAACAGAACACCAAGGTAAATGATTATTGGATCAGGAAACTGGATGCTCTGTTCTTTTCTTTGAGGTTATGAAAGTCAATTTTGTTCAATCTTTTATGACAAAATTGATATACCTGTTTCTTTGCAATATTGATTTGATTGATATACCTGCAATTGATTTTGTATAAATTAATTATAGTGCACTTAATTACACCTAATTAGCCCTTAGGATTTATTTACTTACCTGCAATTTGTTCCTGCAGGTCTTAAAATACGTGGGATGTTCCACCAGACAAGAGTGTTCACGGAACACGTGAAAGTTATTGTTCCTTCATCTTTATGTATATTTATTGTTTCTCCCTGACGCAGTTGGAACAGAATAATTTTTCCTTCCTTGCTGCCATGTAATCATTTTCCAGGCATTTTTCCTTTTTGTTTTCCATTCCAGTATCGGGTGCACATTAAATATTCTGTTCTATGTTTGTAGACAAGAGTCTCACACTCTAAATGCCCCTCTAATGAGAACTGGTGAGGTTTGTGGTGAAAGGCTTTAATGCTGGTTTCATCTTTGGGTGCGATTATCACACAGGTCTTTTCAAATCTACACTCCATTCCTCATTCTGTACAAGAAAAAAAGAAATTACATTAAAAAAACGACATTAAAACAGAGCACAAAATTGTTTTATGTCCATTCAAAATCTAAAAAGAAATAAATATATCTGTTTTTCTTTGTTGCAAGGCCAGGCATAATGATGTTTAAAATGGAAATAACAACAAGAGTGTTGTTAGCTGTGGTCTAAATATACCACAGATGTCAGTTGCCATCCTGATAATGACAGAGTGGTTTTGCGCTGCAGTCACATTAATCATTCATAATAACATTCACAAGTTCACTTTTTGAACAGACCGTGAAGAAAGAGATATTGTTGGTTGAAACAAAGCCCATTATGTCGGCTGGTTAATGAGAATAAAAACGACAGTGTTTTCTTATTCACTTCAGGGCTGGAGTCCCCAATCTGTTCCTGCTTATGTCAGCAGAAACCACAAAGACCTTGGGGCTACGTGTAACAGAACGATAATATGCGAGACCTTTTCACTCTTTTATCTGTAATATTCTGATTAATACTTGTATTAGTGTTGCTCAATAGCCGTTCTTCCAGAAAATGTCCAAAGAACTTAAAAAAACCCCCAATATATTCTTTCATCTCTGCCTCTCGCCCAAAGCATGCTGGGATAAGCTCCAGCTCCCCCCCCCGCACCCTGACCAGGAAGCGGGTTAGACAATGGATGGATGGATGGATATATTCTTTCACATTTCCACTGTTTTGTTGAGTCACAGCTCTGTTAACTATATGTCAAGCAAACAGCCAAGGAAGCTGTGTTTTTCATTAAGCAAATTCCACAATTGCAATGCTGGGTTTCCGCCAATTTACAAGCACAACAAGGACGCAGAAAAGGGGTTTGCGTTTTTTTATATGTAAATTGGACTAGAATAAACTGATGGGACGATCAGAGGAAAGCAGTGATTCCGGGTGGCTTGAGTTTACAAATTGAGTTAACCCTGATAAAAAAAAAAACCTGTAATATGTAGAAGAACAGCGAGGCCTAGTCCCACATAATTCACACATGAATAAAATGTCTGTTTATAGACAATTTAAACACATGGCCCATACTCACTTAACCTGAGTTTATTAACACTTAACTTTTCAACAAAGGCTTAACGTTGTACATTATTCATTTTCTTACATTTGACATGTTTTGTAGCTAATTGTTGAGTCACTGTATTCCATTATATTCTGAATTACTCATATTTTGAATCCAAGAAAATAATTAAATAAAATTAACGAGAAGCCTTGTAGGTGTAATTGTTTGTATTTTCTGTGGAAATAATAAAAAAAGTTCTTAACCAGTTTTAAAAAAAAACAGCCATAGACAATCACGGCAAGAAGTTAAAAAAAAGCCCACATTAGACTAGCTTGTTATATGTGTATCTACAGAGACCTATAAACAAAAATGTAAGAAAGTGCAAAGAGGACAAAGCTTTTTCTGCTCACGGCACACCATTCATGTGTGAACCTGCCTGAAGCAAGGCATACCCCCATGAGCATAGCTGCCCTTGCAGAGTGGCTATCTTCTCCATGAATGCCCTGGACAATTGACTGCCAAATTAACTGAGGAGGAAAGTAAATGTTAACGGGTCACAGTAATGAGCTATATGCATGTTTCCATAATAAACAGTAAACAGCGATGAAAGATTGCCAAAGAAAGCAACGCCAGTGAGCTTAATGTGTGAAGGATTATACTACAAACTGCAATTACTTAATCTATTTTAACGATGCTTTATTAGATCTATTTACTTCTCAGAGCCACTTGTTTCTCATTTCTGGCTACAAAGCCTCAATCAATATCTTATACATTTCACATTTTACCTTTTATATATTCATATTGTTGCACTGGGGCCTACAGGAACAGGTGCAAGGAATGAAATTACAAGTTCACAAAGAAAGACTGTTTGCTGTCCAAACACTGTTTATAAAAAAAAAAGGACAAAGCCGCAACTTGCTTATGTAGTCATATAATTGCAGAAAAAAAATCTTTCTCTGCATTTGAATTGCAAATGCAAATGCAAATAAAAATGTGTTTCATGGCATTTCCTCAGGCATTTGAACTGTGAATTTTATACTGGTTCATATACTGACTCATAGGACTGCAATAGCAATGTCCTCTAGAGTCCACTTGTGTGTGTTCATAGCTTTAGTCTTACTAATTACTTCATTGGAACCATTGATTGAATTAAACCTTAATCCAAAGTAAGCTGACAATGTTCTATTATGGCCTTTATTTGCTTTGAAAGGCTGTGAATGTAGTGTCCTGGTTTTTCTCACTGCACAGACCGATAATTTTCATCCTGGCACACAATGCTGCTTTATTGCATAAAGATGATAGCAGTATTGGGATGGCAGGTATGCCATCCGCCAAGTTACGGCTTGGCGGGGCATGCCCCATTCCTATACAGCACCGAGTTTGGCACTTTTCAGGGTTTCCTACAGAAGTAACCACAATGACCATAGACTCTCAGCCCTTAAAAACATCTGTATGTTCTGACCTCATGTAACCACACAGCATTCAGATACAACTTCACACATCCACACAATAAAGCCCCAAACTTGGGTTATTTTGCCGTTTTTCTCCTTCCTCTTCCACTTCTTCTTCTTCTTCTTCTTCTTCTTCTTCTTCTTCTTCCCATTTGCTTTCTGAGAAGCTACTGTAACTTAGTGGTTAAGACTGCAGTCTGTCACATGGTGGATAGTGGGTTTGAGCCCAGCATTTTCCACAAATACAATGTGCAACTGTTAAGTTCTTTTCATTTCTTAGACTGTTATTATTTTCACATTGACACATTAACGTATTTTTATTGCAAAGGCAAAACAGGTTTACAATATTAACTGTTCAATGTTTCACTTGTATTATATCACACCCTCCCCAAACCAGACGCTCGCTTTTGTCTGGTCTGGTGAGGGTGTTACGCTCTGCTCTTGCGGTCATGACTGACTGACTGTGAAAACCCCTTGCCTCGGCCAACATTTCTTTATTCATTAATTTCTTCACTTCAGCTCTGTTCACTTTATCCTTTTCACACATAACACAAGGTCACCATAAAATTAACTACTAGGAAAATTAAGAATTTACGATAATAGCCTACATTATGAATTGAGGATAGCCTCTTTTAAGCTACAAGCCTTTAAGCGATCAGATTTATAAAACGCCAATTCCCCAAACATATCTGATTCATGGTTAGTCACTTATAAATAAATAGATAGCCTCCGAATGTGGCTCTATTCTACGCCACTCTGCTGATAATGTAGCTTACTGCAAACACTTTTAATTATTATAATAATAATAATAATAATAATAATAATAAGAAGAAGAATAATCTCTGGTATGTACTTTCTTAGTAGTATCTACTGTTTTCTTTCTGGCTAAGATTCCTGGGAAATATGCGTTGTCCAATTAAGCTTGTTCGCCAACGTTACTTCCTG
This sequence comes from Synaphobranchus kaupii, assembly GCA_029718625.1. Lineage (NCBI taxonomy): Eukaryota > Metazoa > Chordata > Actinopteri > Anguilliformes > Synaphobranchidae > Synaphobranchus > Synaphobranchus kaupii. Next base: position 137,451,683 of record CM056376.1, on the reverse strand, counting down.
CTTCTCGTCAGGAAGCAGAAACAAGCTAGGCTACTACGAAGCGAATCAACATGCATTTATAGCCTACATTCATTGCACTACAGAAAACGAAACTAAACCTAGCTGTCCGGTACCAAAACATTTCCCGCAGGTAACGTTCTACACTACCGGAAAAAAAACCTCTGCTGTGCAGAAACTCACTAGCTCGCTCGCTAGCTCGTAGCCCACACATGGAAGGTTGGAGTTACGCATCCGGCAATCCAGTGTTGAATAGCCTAACGTTAAATGTATTTCATTTTCTATAGAATACTAATAGCCCTATTTTAAAACTGTATTTCCATATTTTACTGATGCAAACTATTTAGGCTGTACTAGCTATTTAGGCTGTATGTCTTTCATCTAGAATGTGTTTGCGTAGCCCATTGTGCATGTATGTCTCCATGTAGACTTGGTTCATTAATGTACATGCTTCTTCATGATCCATAGCTCAGGTGGTGCTGTTCATTGTATTTCATTGCACATTAAATACTGCTCATCTACAAACTCTTTTAATGTAATTGTGTGCTGTCTGTAATAGGATAACTGTTCTCATTCTTGTCAATAGAGGGCATTATGGTTAAGCGAATGTCTGCATACATTTCTTTGGAATGCATGTCTCTCTCCGTGTTTATCTTCATGCGTTATTCATCATTAGTTAGCTATAAAAAATAAGTGATATCAGATCAAAAACGTCTACGACGTAAAAAAAGCCAAGTTACTCACACATAGCCTACATAGCGCTGTCCATAAGTTCTTAATTCCAACTTGCAAAAACTAGGCCTGCCTTTAAAAGTCTTGATATCAAAATGTGGCCAAGTTACAACTACCAATATTGCCTATCGTAGCTCACACTAAATAAACTAGCTCTATTCCAAAGCAATGCTATCCAAACTTTCCTAAATTATTTAATGCAACTTGGCCCTGTGTTTCTTCATCTTACCATCTCAAGAGAATGTGGTCAATGAAACTGTATGCGCCACATCAAACTGCAAAATTAAAATAATTTATAGTGGAAATACTCTGATTCAGATGTGTTACACTTAGAAATTAAACAGAAAAATTACTACACTATAGGGCATGTTTGAACAATTGTCTGCATCCACTGCTTTGGGTCTATGAAAAGCACAGAATGAATGAAATGTATTATTATAATTATTATAATTATTATGTATTTATTGATTTCTTTATTTGGATTTCTATCAAAACCTGTGTGGTCCTACAGAGCATAGATATCCTTGTGTTCACAAAATTCTGTTTGCAAATATCATCATCATTTTTATCTGCATTTATTTATTCATCACCCCTTTCTCTATTGTACATGATGTTTCTTCATGTAAATGTCGGTTAGTGAATTGTAAAGAATGCTGTAGCAGCAGTTAACATTTTAAAACCTGTACATTTTCTAAAGTAAACTTGCCAACTAAGTACAACCATATCCTTTCTGGAGTGTAATTATTCATCAACTGTTAAAAACATTCATTGAAATCATATGTTCTTCCATGAGGCACAATCTCTTCACATGCAAAGATGAAGAAACACAGGGCCAAGTTGCATTAAATAATTTAGGAAAGTTTGGATAGCATTGCTTTGGAATAGAGCTAGTTTATTTAGTGTGAGCTACGATAGGCAATATTGGTAGTTGTAACTTGGCCACATTTTGATATTGTTGCGGTCACGTTTTGTCTAGGGCTAGAAAGTCGCTTACAACAGGAGGCGGCTGGCCTGAAATGGTGAAACTGGGAGGAAAATGGGACTTACCTCCTCCAGGTCGCTTCACCGGTTTTCCGGGGCTAGCCCAAGCCGTCGCTCTGTCAGCGAAGAGCTCCGTGTCCGTTCGTTTTCGAGTTGAGTTTAGTTTAGTTTAAAATCTAGTTTCTCTTGGTTAAGCATAGCGGTATCGTGAACCGAGGATCAACACTACAGCCTGGTCGGGAAACAAAGGGGGTTGTCAGTCGTCCCGTCAGCAGACCAAGCACAGGTACATTTACCCACCTCTCGCTGCCCACCATCTTGGCCCTTTTAACAAGACAGGCCCTCCCCCCAATCACTGACCGGCACCCAATCAGGATATAAGGCATCATCCCAATTTCCTGAACCAGCCACCATTCCCAGTGCACAGCCGCCATGCCACTAAATGAGTGTTATTACTATTTTGCTATCGACTAGGAGGCATTAGTTTCTATTATTATTATTATTATGCCCTGCTTCCTAACACAGGGCATAACAATATCAAGACTTTTAAAGGCAGGCCTAGTTTTTGCAAGTTGGAATTAAGAACTTATGGACAGCGCTATGTAGGCTATGCGTGAGTAACTTGGCTTTTTTTACATCATAGACGTTTTTGATCTGATTGAGTTAGCGATGCTCAGAAACATTCACAAAGTTTGCAATCTGTTGGGGTATAGCCAGTGCTGTACATCCTGTTTGCAGTTTACATTTCATTTCCTGGTCAGATGGAAGTAAATCACTTGATGTATTTAATGTTTTGGCAAACAAGAAGGCCATCCATATAGAGCTGAAGACTTCCTGTTCTATGGATTAAACTCCCTTGTTCCGCTGTGCAGAAAAAAAAAAAATTAAAATGAAAAAAAAAAAGTAGAAAATGAAAGTAAAAATTCAGCAGGTGGTGGTAATTGAAAGGGATAGGTATAGGAAGGTTCTAAACTGTGTGCCATAAGACTGGAAAGTCATTCTACCAACACCATCGTCCAGATGACTGATACTACCAGAGACGGCAGCAGGAATGTTATACTGCAGTCCCAGAGGGCCACGGTATCTGCTGGTCTTTCAGAATCAGAAGTGATTAATTTAAGTCACTGCCTAAGAAGTCTGTACGTATGCCGTCATTCCAAGGACTAAATTGGCTGCTGACGTATAGGAAACCACAAAAACCTGCTGACACTGTGGCCCTCCAGGAATTGAGGTTGATACCCTTTATCTGAAGTGACATGCGTGTGGGAAACGAGGACACTTCTCAAGGCTGCGTCGCTCACGTCTAGAAGCAAAAGACAGAGAAGAAGCCTGCCAAATGGACAAAGTACCGGAGCTCGGTAACGTAGCGAGGATTACACGAATGACAGCACCAGACCTAACCAGACAAGACAGTGTGAGGTGGAGTGCATCATCCCACAGACCAGTCCTTCTGCACTTTCACACGGGCAGCGTTAATCGGACAGGGGCTGAACTCAATGATTTATTGGCTGGTAAAGACATTACGAAGCCATTCTTTGTTTAGGTGAATTATATGCCAAAATGGATTATTGAAACTTATGCTGATGTTTCATTGATATCTGAGATCAACTGGACAATTGCACAAAGAAAATTGTGCTTTGAAAACAAATGTCATGTTGTTGTGGAATGTATATTTCCCATTTTGCGCATTTTTCAAAACACACTGCTTCAGACAGTTATACTGGCAAAACCTTTTCTTGTAAATACAAGACAATGGTTTAATATATTAGTACGTATTAGTAATGGCTTCATCTATTAGTATTAGTAAGCAGGGTACTTATATAAACCGTCGGGTTACCACTCCAGAATATCCCACTTGCCATCTTGGCCCTCAAACACGTAGCAAAGTTAGTAGATATCAGCTGCAATCATGCTCAGATATGCGCAGTGCTAACACACACACACACACCGAGAAATCCAAGTAACGTGTACATGTTACAATAGTTCTACAATAATGCGAGCAAAATTGAAGAACTCAGCATATCTTACTGCAGTAAGGTGTTTATATGTCTTACATAACCTGAGTAAGGTGTTCATATCTTAGTCACAGTTATTGTCTAAATAACATTGCATTCTAATTATTAGCGTGCATGTGACCGTGGTCAATGATCCTGCATCACTATATTCCAATCATAGGCTAATCATGGGGAGCCTGCAGAAGCTGATCGGATCTGAGTTTATTCCCACATCACCGACACATCCAGGAACTCACCAGACATTGACCTGCTTCATAAAACCTTGCAAAGCATTTAATTTATTAGATGTAAAAAAGTAGTCGTCCATGCATTTATATTGCGATATTTTTCAGCCCGTCACTAATAGTATTCAAGGAATACTTGTATTATTTGCTTGGCTAAGCTATTTTTGCGTGTTAAATTAAGTTACCTTCTGCACAGAGCTATTAAACATTCATTTATTTCCGGCCTACGTCTGGACAAACGTGATAGCAAGCCTCCGTTATCTTCTGCATCTATACGGCTGCGTGGAGATAAGAGCCGCTGGACGTTCTTCGGTTGGTGATGGAGGGCCCGTGTCACATGGGAAAACACGATCCACCAGGGCCATTGTTCACCTTTCAACAGCAGAAAATGGTGACACTGCCCTCCTCCCTCTCCCCAGGGCAGCCCTCTGAATCCTCCTTCTCCCACCAAGAGTCATCCCTCACTTCCTAAAAAGAAAAGCTTTGTCAGGACGTCTCACTTAAGCGGTTTATAATGCGATAGACACCATTGAGCATTTTGTGGGTGGTAAAGGTATAACTTTGTCAATCTAAACAAAAATGTAACAATGTCGCATTATTTCCCGGGACACAGCGGAATCCATAGGTCCTCTTTTCTCACACGAAAATCAACGCCCACTATTAACACTCACCGGAAGACCCACATATAATTACTTCCAAAAATCCGCTCCAGTGGCTACTAGAATAGACTGCATATTTAGGCCATTCAATACATTATTGAGCAAGACTGTGTGGCTTAAATAATAATAATAATAATAATAATAATAATAATAATAATAATAAATCTCCATAACCAGTACATTTGTACACATTAATAGTAATTGGATTTGGCCATACTCAAAGAGACACTCAGGGACTCTAACATGTTACTTCTCCTGACTGTACCTTTCAACAGATGTTGTTCTGCACTGTTCTTCTTGGACTGCTATTATTGCACACAGAGGTCAATGAGGATTTTTATATATATTTTTGCACCTGAACTAATTCAGGTTTGCCATAGCAGAGGGCAATGTGAAATGGCCCATTTGTTTAACTTAGTTCTAGATTAGATAGTGGTGAAGATTTGGCATTCTTTTCGGAAACTTGAGATGTGGCCAGAAGGTTGTAATTTGAAATTCCCAGACGGGGCACTGCTGTTGTAAATTTGGGGAAAGTATTTACCCTGAAATTTCTACGATAAACATCCAGCTATATACAAACATGAAAAAAAAATAAATAAATAAATAAATAAATAAATAAATAAATAAGCTGTGGAAGTCACTGATACTGGCATCTGGCAGGCAAACAAATTATAAAAATAATATTATCAATTAATGGTCAGGAAAATTAGATGCAATATATGTGCATGATGTGGATGATGCCTTTGAGCAATCAGTGCAAGACTGTAACACAAACTCAGTTTAGAGGTTGTACTGCTACAGTTTTGGCTGCAAGGGCGTGATATTTTGTGTGGGGGGGGGGGGTACGACTGTACAGTACAACCGCCGCCCCCCCAATAGGATGTCATGATGAATAAAAAAATTTTGCTGTTATAAATTATAAGACAATATCTGTTTTATGTTTTTCCATTTGAATGCCCCTTAGTGAAGAAACCAATGCCCTCAAGCGAGATCCGTTTGTGAAGGGAGACCTTTGACTGTAGGGGTCGTCATTGTTGGTGATCTAAGGGAGAGTTTAAATGAACACTGGTCACTTCAATGTATCTTTTCATGTGTTGTTGTACTAACTGTAAAACTGTAATGGAGCTACGATGAGGACACGTTGCACTCGAGGTGGTTTTGATGTGTATGAAGGTGAATGCGGAGTGACTATTTTTGTTTGTTAGCTTGCTTTGTCCTGTAGGCCGTAGTACTCTGTCCACAGGTAGCGCTAATAACGGTTAGAATCAAGCTGGCTGTGTTGACCCGCCCTACAGGGATGTTGACCTAAACCCCTCCAATGTTCAACCCGAAGTTACGCCCCCTTGTTTGGCTGTAACATGCACTGAGATGACCGGTGTGCCAAAAAACAGTTGGATAAACACAGTTCTGAGACTTCATATGCATCTTAAATGGTAGAGTTCATGTACAGTTATATAAGTTTCACTTTTTCGTGTCCGAACATAAAACATAAATAATAAGGTAGGTACACAGTAAAATGTTCAGTGTTAAACCAACTCAGTTGGTTTCATATAAACTCTGTTAGCGTTCAATTAACACTAGGATATTTTTTTATTTTAATCTGCAGGTCTGGCTTTCTAATAACATGACCGGGGTCTCCTAAATTCCCATCGGGTCTTCATTCCAACCACTTCTGTTCCATTTTAAAGATCAATTCCACCTCCACCGCCCCCCCCCCCCCCCCCCCGCCCCCCCCCCTTTCAAATACCATATGCTTCACCATTCAGTTTCCATTTTATTTACAACAAATGCTGTCCCATTGAGAGTGATCCTGTACTCTCTTCACCTTTCCTGTGCCGACAGTGCTACCTCAGTGGGGACCACGTGTGTGAAAAGAATGACCTGGAAATCTCATTGTGTGAAAATGACCACCGTGCGGAAGTTAGGCTATTAGTCCTGCCATTATGTGCAATTGGTGACTGCCTGGTTCATTCAGACACACACAGAGACAGAGAGAGAGAGAGAGCGAGAGAGAGAGCCCCACCCTACGAGGCCACACCAGGGAGCCCCTCGATATGTGTATGACATCATGTCTCTGCAGTTGAGCAGACGCCATTGTTGCTGGTGAAGGGCTAATACCGTTTTTTTTTTTTTTGCACCCCCATTTTTTTTGTTTTCATAAACAACAAAGCGACGCCATTGAGCCCAGAGACTTCCTTCCTCTGTCTGTTAAAAGACTGCCATACATCAATGGACAGGACAGACGACAGGAAGCTCGTATAGCACAGCCGTACCTTCCTTTTCTGTAGACCTGTCTTTTCTGTCTATCTTTATTCATAAGTGACCATCATAGCATTTATTTGTGTCCTGACTGATTCCTGCCTCATTTTAGCTTGATTCCTGCCTCATTTTAGCATTTTAGATTTCAGTTGAAAGTGGAAATTATAATTAGTTTTTTTTGTTATACAAACAACTGCATTCGTGCATCATTTGGTGTTTAAACATAGTGGACCCAAATTACATCAGAAATCCCAGAAATAAGCAGCAATCATCAAGAAGATTTTATAACCTTGAACTGGACTTTATCAAGGAAAATTTACAGTATTTCTGTAAATGCCTTGGACACAAGTGTTTGCCACAAAAGATGTGATACAAATGGGGAGACAGCAGACTCAATATGCAACAACGTTTTCCAAAATCATTATGACTTTTAGCTTAAAAACTTAAAAAAGGTGAAATATTTATATTGAAATATTTTGGTGAAAGAACCTTGATTTTCCTTTGCAGAGTCATATAAGGTGTTGAAGAAACCGTTGGATTTGATCCGCTACATTTTCTTAAAACAAAAAAATGAAATATGCTGAGACAAGTTGAATGCAGTAGTGACTTTGTAGGCTCCGTAGCCTCTCATTGCAAAGTGCTTTTATTCGCACACTCAGATCGCTACAACTCATAACGTTTAAGGAGGCTACGGACTGTTTTCTGGTTGTCTGTCCTACTCATTTTATGCCCACTTATACGGCTGATCTAAGAACTATCATAAATCCAGGCTGTAAAATGATATGGAATAGAGCTGATGTTGCTTCTCACAGCAGAATAATATCAGATATCGCTGACATTAGATATGTCCAGATATGCGCAGTCATTTAAACATGCCAGAGTGAGCACCATAATTCATTGGACAGCGACACATTTGTTGGTTATTTTGGTTCTGTACTCTAGCACTTTGAGTTTGAAAGGATACAACGAGGTTGAAGTGCAGACTGTCAGTTTTAATTTGAGGGTATTTTCATCCATATCGGATTAACCGTTTAGAAATTATAGAACCTTTAGTACATAGTCTTCCCCGTTTTCGGGCATCAAAAAATATTGGACAGTTTAACATAATGTAGAATAAAGTAATCACTTTTAATATTTGGTCGCATATCCTTTGCATGCCATGACTCCCTGATATCTGTGACCCAACAACATCAAAAGACTCTTGATATCTTATTTTCTGGTACTCTTACAAGCCATACTATAACCTCTCTGCATTTGAATGGATCTCTATGGGAATTTGAAGGTGGGACTAGATTTAGCTGTAAATTATGCTGGAACAATATGGAATACATGGTTGGAAAAATGGCTGTAAGTCATCAAGGGTCTGAGGTATCAAACGAGCCTTAAACCATCACTCTGCTGCCAGACATGCAGTAGATATGGATGGATCACTTTAAGGGTTGTTTCTCATGACAAATTTTGAACTCTATGGAAAAATAAGTCAGTAGAAGAAACCCTTCAAGTTATCCATCCATATCTACTGCATATCTGGCAGCAGAGTGATGGTTTAAGGCTTGTTTGATATGTCAGACCCTTGATGACTTAAAGCCATTTAGCCAACCATGTATACAACTAAGAAAGACAAAGGTAGAATGCCGCTCGAGCTTGCATGCAGGCACCGTCCTTGCAGTGAAGGGTAGAGCTAGCCATCACAGCACACGAGCCACCCTGTCTCTCAGTCACCCTTTGAAGAGCAGGTTTTTTTGGATTGTTTTTTGTTTGTTGTCATAATTCTAAGTCGGTGTTCTAGAACACCATTGCTTTCAGTTGCCAGTGGTCATTGTTACATCAGCATTAGAATGTTCAGTTAAGAACATTCTAATCACATATTTGTGTGCTTAGACCTGAATGGGTTAACTGCGCTGGATTTTTTTCTCCAACGTGTTTGTTTATTGAGCTGTTCTTTTCTGCATTGCACGATGAGTTCAGCTTGATCACAATTTAAATTTGGATTCATTTGAGTTATTTTGTCCCCTCTAGTAAATGTCCATGGAGAAGTGGTGTCTGCCAACCTGTTTGTAAATTACACTATAAAAAGATAAAGATCGATTGACATTTATTCCCCCCTCTCCCTGGAAAATGCGTGGGTGTTGAAGTGCTAGCAAATTTATACTTTTCTTTTGTCCCAGCTGTTACCAGCTGTTAGCTGGAGTGCCAATCTGACTCCATAGCTTTGATATTTGGCACCCCGGGATGGCATGTTCCAGGGCAAAATGTAACCAATCAGCTTTGATTGGCAATGCAAAATATGATGTGAAAAACGTGCGGCAGACATTTTGACTCGGTGTGACTTTGAGCTGGCGGTGGGGAAGGGGACCTGAGAGGAGATTCAAACCATTGCACCCCCCCCCCCCCCCCCACCCCTCCCAACTCAGTATCAAGAGGGAAAACAACCATGCAGAGATCAAAGGTCAGAAACCTTGGAACCCTGGTCCTGGAGATGTTTATGGACTTTGTTCTCATTGAGATCAGCACTAGCCCTGTGCTAGGCTAAGGAGACTGGGGATCTGGTACGTGTCATTGAATGGGGGGATGGCACGGTGGTCCAGTGGTTAGCACTGTCGCCTCACAGCAAGAAGGTACTGAGGTCGAATCTCGGCCGAGGGCCTTTCTGTGCGGAGTTTGCGTGTTCTCTCCGTGTCCGTGTGGGTTTCCTGGGTGTATTCCTGCCTCTGCCTCTTGCCTGTGCTGGGTGTATTCCTGCCTCTGCCTCTTGCCTGTGCTGGGTGTATTCCTGCCTCTGCCTCTTGCCTGTGCTGGGTGTATTCCTGCCTCTGCCTCTTGCCTGTGCTGGGTGTATTCCTGCCTCTGCCTCTTGCCTGTGCTGGGTGTATTCCTGCCTCTGCCTCTTGCCTGAGCTGGGTGTATTCCTGCCTCTGCCTCTTGCCTGTGCTGGGTGTATTCCTGCCTCTGCCTCTTGCCTGTGCTGGGTGTATTCCTGCCTCTGCCTCTTGCCTGTGCTGGGTGTATTCCTGCCTCTGCCTCTTGCCTGTGCTGGGTGTATTCCTGCCTCTCCCTCTTGCCTGTGCTGGGTGTATTCCTGCCTCTGCCTCTTGCCTGTGCTGGGTGTATTCCTGCCTCTGCCTCTTGCCTGTGTTGGGTGTATTCCTGCCTCTGCCTCTTGCCTGTGCTGGGTGTATTCCTGCCTCTCCCTCTTGCCTGTGCTGGGTGTATTCCTGCCTCTGCCTCTTGCCTGTGCTGGGTGTATTCCTGCCTCTGCCTCTTGCCTGTGCTGGGTGTATTCCTGCCTCTGCCTCTTGCCTGTGCTGGGTGTATTCCTGCCTCTGCCTCTTGCCTGTGCTGGGTGTATTCCTGCCTCTGCCTCTTGCCTGTGCTGGGTGTATTCCTGCCTCTGCCTCTTGCCTGTGCTGGGTGTATTCCTGCCTCTGCCTCTTGCCTGAGCTGGGTGTATTCCTGCCTCTGCCTCTTGCCTGTGCTGGGTGTATTCCTGCCTCTGCCTCTTGCCTGTGCTGGGTGTATTCCTGCCTCTGCCTCTTGCCTGTGCTGGGTGTATTCCTGCCTCTGCCTCTTGCCTGTGCTGGGTGTATTCCTGCCTCTGTCTCTTGCCTGTGCTGGGTGTATTCCTGCCTCTGCCTCTTGCCTGTGCTGGGTGTATTCCTGCCTCTGCCTCTTGCCTGTGCTGGGTGTATTCCTGCCTCTGCCTCTTGCCTGTGCTGGGTGTATTCCTGCCTCTTGCATGCTGGCAGGAATACACCCCCCTGCGGCTCTGACCAATAATAAGTGGGTTAGATAATGGATGGATGGACATTGAATGGAACACAAGTAAGTGGCTTAGTGTTGTGGCAAAAAGTGTCACCACCAAGGCACCAACCATTACTGGACAAAAAGCCCAACTCCAAGGACTGAAATCCTACCCATGAATGGCCACTGTACATAGCTTGAGTCTATTTTACATTACATTTATTAACAAGCAGTATATCAACTTCTAAAGATCTCTTTGTCATGTAATGATAAGGCAGTATTGTGGAGTTGGTCGACGTTACAGGACTCCAAAGGCCATTGGGAGAAGCATCTGCTCATTTTGGAAGAAATGCAGATGTGTTTGAGCAGACAAAGATAATTCTTATCTCTTTCCTTACTTATATTTCTATGATCTCAGCTCGCTCCTGTCAGGATTAAGTCTATTGATGTTCTGATATTTCACCTGTTTTTCCATCTAGCCATGTTTTGGCTTTGATTTCTGTTAAAAATATACGTCTACTTTTCCAGATTATGGCATCTTTTGACTCACCCTTTGGAGACGTACATACAAGGCACATCTCTGTATATAATTCACCTTTTTAGTCAAGGTCTGCAGTTTTTTTTCTTTCTTTTAACGTTATTTTTTTTTGGGACGTCTTCCAAATTTCCATACAGTCATACACTGTTTCTAAATATGAGGCCCACTGTATACATAGGACTGGATGTGGTGTACCCTGGTGGCATGCTCAATGTATGTTTGCTACCATCTTTTCAATGGAAGCCCATAGGAATACACTACTGGGATATCCAAGCGTGAAATTCAAATGCAACTCTGTGAAGGGAGCAACATCCTCTTGAACAAAAATCAGGACTGACTGTCAGACATTTTGTGATTGGAACCCAGTACTGAATTGCTGACTGTCAGCCATTTTGTGATTGGAACCCAGTATTGAACTTTCTTCACTGTTGCCCACATGTTCTGTTTTGAACATGTGGTCTGTCTAATCTAGAGCAGGGATGGGCAACGCCAGGCCTCGCGGGCCGGTGTGTATGCAGGTTTTTTATATACACGAACAATGATTCACTCATAAATTAAACCACAATAAAACTCCACGATACATGCATTCAGGCATAACACCCATCAGCTGCTGTTCATATCACAGAATGTAGCTAAAATATAATAAATGATTGGACTGTAATTAAATAATTGGTAACTGGTGGCAGCAAAACCAACATATACACCGGACCGCGAGGCCTGGCGTTGCCCATCTCTGGTCTTGAGGGTTGAGATGCTAAAGAGAACCGGTACGCTAACTCTGAGAGATTTGGCATTAACAAACTGTTTAGAGAGTACAGTGACTTGCAAAAATAATTGTGAGGTGTGAAAGAAATTTCTCATAACTATTATTATTCTTTTTTTAATTATCCAGCCAAAAGACACGTGTCATTTTTGTTCCTGTAAATTTGTGAGCGCTTAGATTTAATAACAAACCAATAAAACATCTTGTGCATGAAGGTGAGGTCCTGTCGGACTGCACATTCATTACATGTGTGCATTACGTCTTAGTGGTGAGAAGATATCCCTAAGCTTCTGACTATGAAATCTCTGAATCTAGTGAACATAGTACAACACAGATGCATTCATGACTGTAAAATGTTACCATTAAAACTTTCTGACTACTGTTTTTGTAGATATGGTTCTGACAGCGCTTCATATTGGCTGCTCAACTGGGGATAACAGAGCAACAGACATACTGTATTATCACCTCACAGTCACAGCAGCACAAGCAATAATACTACCTGTTTACCAAGATGAGCCAAAGTGAGTGGCCTGGGCTCTGCTGTGGATATAATGATGTATTCCTTGGCACGTAAGATGATACTTCGCATCAAAACGAGCGACAGACTGTCATGAATAATTAATGGTAGGACTTCCCTCTATTTTAAAAGAAAAACAAAACAATACTACAATATAAATAATCCCACTTCACAACTGTAGGTTTCCATGGAAATTAAATAACATATTAAATAACACACTGGCTACAGTAGACAGAGGAACATGACCTATAAGAAGGGATGGCAATGTTTGTTGTTTGTTGAATTTTAAAGCCTACAGCAGTTTCTACTGACTGCGGAGAGTTACAGTAAATGTACAGAAGGCCATAAATGTCTTTTTAAACACAAGATTGTGTACACAGATGGCAGACAGAGAGACTGGTACTATAGATAGATAGATAGACACAGACATTGACCATTGATAGGAGTTTTTTTTCTTTTTTTTTCTGAATGAGCTCCTTTTGTTTGAGAGACCGAAATGTGGCTTATATTATTGCTTAACCTAAGATGAATGACATGCATGAATAGTTTGTGTTTGTGCATGTGCATGTGTTTAGCCACTGATGTTTCTGTCAAGGAATATGTCTATATTACTGTAGCATACCTTGCTTTGTACTCACTTAAACATATTTGCAGAGCCAGTGTTGGAATACATGAAAATACTTCAAAACTATTATTAAATAAATTACTAATAACAAGGTTTTTTTTCTTCTTCCTTTTCAAAATGTGAAATTCAGAAGCATAATATGTATCAGCGATTTGTTCTGTGCGGAGAGCTCAACTAAGATGGTGACGGTTTGATCATCGCTGTCTTTCTGGTGGACAATGGGGTAAATTAACCTTTGACCTCTGCTTTCCTGCAATGGCTAAGTTTCGCTTTCATCGCGGCACTCCTGTGGCTATCTGTTGTTGGGCCTTAATGCGTTAGCATAGCGCTAAAGGTCCTGCAGGCGAAGGGAAACGGGAAGGCGGCCCTTCGTAGCCTGCAATTATGGTATCGTATCTCTTCCCCTTTGTATCCGGGCCACAGGGGAGCCACAGGGGGGGGCCACAGGGGGGCCACAGGGGAGCCTGTTTTGTGTTTGTTTAAGACATATCTTTAGGGGCGCTCATCTGTGAGACAAACCTAAGGGATGAAAAAGAGAGGAAAAAAAAGCGTTTCTTCCCCCTTTCTTTTTCCCTTCCCGTCCACTGCAACGAGACACCTTTTCAATTTATCACTGTGTTTATCTAACAGTCTCAGAGGAGCCGCTTCATGAGCCTCCTCAATAGAATGCTGTTGAAAGTTTGACGATGGGAAATGGTTTCTGAAGTATTCTCATGTGATCCATTCATTTGGACGAATCGTCACATGCGGCAACAGGGTTGTGTTGCCACTGTAGAATGGCTTTATATGAAAATCCCCCCACGCCTAATGAAGTATATTTCAAAATGGCACTTTTTTGTCAATCCATACAAACCCCCCCCCCCCCCCCCCCCCTATAGGAATTCAATGAAAATGTGCCCATCTTCCATAAATGTGGACAGCCAAATTCCATAACTAGGGTTTGTAACAACAGTGTGAGTGTGTCCAAGTTTTTGATTTAGTCTGCCTATAAAATGGGTGCATAAAGAAGATGTTTAAAAAAGCAGTTAAAACGCAGACATTTTAAGAGTATTCTACCACAATTTCAGAAAGAGGTATCAAACAGCTCCCCCAGTGTTTTTTTTTTTGTTTTTTTTTGAGAAAATCAGTGATTAGTAAAGCTTTATTAAATTACATAAAGTAATAAGTTCCACATTTTGCCTTTGGCATGTGCACAGCTCTATCAGATCAGATCATACAGTTGTTTGATAAATAGGCCCAAAATTATTCCAATAAATTGTGTCTTTACTTATGTTCTCATCATTCAAATATTTAATCACTATGGAGGTGTGGCTTAATACTCGACATGCATTACATTTGCACAACATTAAAAATGGTTAATTATCAATGAAATGGGTTTATGCTGGTTAAGCATAATCTATTTCACGCAAATAATATTAATTACGTGTGAATTGTAAGTGTTCGTCTTTCAATTTAAAATAATTCATCTGCATTTCTGAAAATCCCTGCACAATGTTATAGGTTTGGACGTCATTGAATAAAACTGACAGGTTTGTGTGAGAAACAGAAACAGAAACATAAACATTAAATTGCAAATGATTGTGAGGGTGTGAGGAATATGAGGCTCCTAGGCCTTTACGGGAAGAGAAACATTAAAATTCATTCTATCCTCATTAACAAAGTGTTTCGCTTCCCGGGTTTGCAATTATGAGGTCAACAAAACGTTAGAATGACTCTGTACTCAGCAACCTCAGGTGTGTTTATATAGCACGACTCAGGCCTTTCAAGTCCTGGCTGAACAGAGCTTTCTGTCTGTGCGTAAACTAAATCTTCCCTCTATTTGCAATAGACTTCTCGTAAGTTTTCAGTTCTGACACAAGAGAGGAAACTATTTTGCTGGTGACGTTTAGTTACTTAAATGCCCGACGCCACGTCCAGGAAGTAGGGGGCTTCCTCAGTGGATGAAGTTCCAAAGATGATGCGGCTTCTTTGTTAATAACATCGTTAGCCTCAACACAGCTGTCATAACCTCCCGACATCACGTCACACGTTTTATATATTCGACACAGCCAAGGAACATCACATGCTTAAAACATCAGTGATGATAAAAACACGCACGCACGCACGCACGCACGCACGCACGCACGCACGCACGCACGCACGCACGCACGCACGCACGCACGCACGCACGCACGTAAGCACACACACACACACACACACACACACACGCACGCTATATTTGTGTATGTGGTTCCCTTTCTTATCCTATCCTACTCTCTCCTATCCTTAATATGATCATGGTGTCTCTGTGATAGGTAACCACAAAATTAAAGTTACAAGCATCAGCATCAGTTACATTGCCCAGATAGCAGGCAATAATGGTTTCAGACCAGAACATCCGCATAGCAGTCACACCTGGTTTGTGCCTCTGCACCAGATTTGGTCTGGAGATGAGTAACAATTCTGTCAGTCTTCTGGTCTGGGCCACATCCGGGTCCGACACGGTTTGCTATGCCAAAACAAATCTGTATCTTGACACTTTGTGACCTGATGCAAGAAAAAAAAAAACATAATTTAATTTTTTCCCTTTGCTTTCTTTTGTTTCTAGGAGAGGAACCCATCTGAGTACGGGGTCAACATATAAGGGTTACCCGTGATAAATGATAAAATTTTACTGTTACATGTTGAAGTACAGGAAAACCACACATTTGGCAAGAAGAGGAACCTTTCGGGTTAAATCACAATATGAAATGTCCTCTAACTGAGTTTAGCTCAAGTATGACAGGAAAGAAGAAAGAGGGCCTTCATAAAGGGGAAGTGAGGATCTTTATAAAATGTGCAGAGTACTGAGGATCAAGGACGACTACAGCTGGATTATACCGTGAGAAAATCCTCTTCAAATAAGAAAGCATGGGCCGGGGACACATCGACGGTAAACAAATAATTTTGTTCCGTATAATCATGTTGATTGGCCTGATAGAATATGTTATTTTTAATATTCCTTTTTCCCTTAAAATGGCAATGCTTATCCTCCTAATATGGCAAAATATGACTAGTGTTAGTGGAAGTAATATGTAAACAGCATCTTGTTAAGGAAGATTTCTGTAGGTACTGAAGATGGGTAATGTCAGGAACCTGTGATAAGGAGATTAATTTAGCATTAGTGGTTAAGGTGATACACTGTGGTCACCTGTAAAAGTGGAGGCTGAATTTAATTAGACTAGCTTCCTGGCCCCAGTGGTGAGGTCATTAGCATTTCTTACTAATTAATCTGTTATGACAATTTTGTTATTCTAGATTGTTATTGTACTTTACACTTTCAGAAAAAAGGTATGAAAAGTACCTAAAAAGGTACAAATGCTTGTCAATGGGGTGGTACCCTATAGGTACATAAAAATGTACCCCTAGCCAGCAATACATAATTCATTTGTACCTTTTTTTGCTCAAAAGGGTACTTATTAGTACCCAAATAGAACATTATTGTACTTTCAGGGTACATTTGGGGAATTTGTTTCTTAAAGAACTAAAAAGTACCTCCAATGTGCATTTATTTCTGAAAGTGTATCAGGGCAGGCTTGGAATTTAAAAAAATATGTTTGTTGCAGAAGAAAACAGTTCAGTAAAACCAAACTATCTGGAGAGAAAATAGGCCATTGCTTTTAAGGGGGACATGGTGACTCGGGTCCTGTGCTGGACAGCTCTCTGTGCTGCCCATGAGAGGGATGTACCTGTATATACAGGCTTCCTTATGCAGTCTGTACAGAGATCTGGGCATCCAAAGCCCCCTGAAGTTCTTGCATAGACCAATGAAAGGATATTTTCCAGCAGCCTTTGTGCATTGCCTTGTGCTCTGTGACAGTTTTGGACCACAGAGGAGAATAACTGCAGGATCAAACAAGCTAATCTTAAGGCTATATTCATAAATGTATCCCTCTGGTGTGTTTATGTTGTCTTCGGGTTGTCTAACGTGTTAAAATTTGAGGGAGTGAATTAAGATTAATCATATACTAATAATGCACTGCAAATACTGCAAGTGCTAACACATATTGAAAGAAGGCTAGTCAATTAGGTTTAGGTGGCGCTCATATTTCATCATATTTCATATTTCAATTTTGCATAATGTAAAAAAAAAAAAGCAAATATCTGGCAAAACACATTATATCCAGTCAAAAATGACCTTGAAAAAAGTGGTTCACCAAAAACCCAAGCTGTTGATGTTTTATTTGATATACTGTCTGTATCTATGTATTTTATATTACAGTGGTATAAGTTAACATAATTCACCAGTCAACTCCGCATGCTTCAATTGCAGCTACAAACCTGTTGAAATATGTGAAAACTTATCAAGAACATTCCGGTTAGAGTGTGAAATCACATTATGACAAAAATGTTCCCTAAACGGTCTTAGGACATATTTATTGCACCAAACATGTTGTGTCACAGAAAAGAACATTCCAGTTATTCAGTACAAACTTACTGAAAACACATCTGGATGGTTATCCTTTAGTCATAAAACAGCACCTTAGAGCATACACGTTTTTACGATGCATTTTCAATTCAGCAAAAATAGCATTTTATGAAGCACTGAAATACATTTTTGTCCCCAAAAAATATATACAAACAAAAATAAATAAATAAAAGGTTTTGTAGGAAACATGTAGAGTTATCAGGTTTCTTAATCTCAAGAGGCACCATTCAAGGCATTTAGAAATCAAAATGAAAATGCCACTATCCACGTATATCTTACACTCAAAGATTGTGATATGATCCAAGTGGACAAACCTGTCAAAACCCAGACACAGCGCACTGATAAGCCATCTTGGTCGGAAAATTTCGAGGAGACATCACTGTTGTTGTCACTGACGGTGGTTAGACACGAGTAACACCAAACAAATTACACGAACAGTTAACTTACCTGAAATAAATTTATCATAAAATGTATTCCGACACATAATACACAGGACAGTGGTGTCCTTGTTGTAAGATAATTATTCCTGTTACCTCAGCCATTCCCTCTGGGACTTCCCCACTGGTGATAGGCCTCATTTGGTAAGACAGTGCCATTGACTCTGCTATGCTGTGGAGAGACAAATTAAGGCCACCTAAAAAAAAAGTCCTTTGTGCTTAATAGTAGCGTTTGGACCTGGAGTCTTGTGTGTTACAGCCACAAATTTGTCTGTAGAAAGACTCATTCATTCCTTCAAAGATATACTGTATAATTTTTTAATGTGAGGCCATTGTTAAACTTTGTCTTTTTTTTGCCACATGCTAACCAATGTCTCATTTGGCAAAGGTCACAATTTTCATAGCCCACACATTGGAGTTTTGGAATTGTATCATACCTGGGTAATTGCATTTTTACAGTAGGCCTACACGTGCTTAAGAAGCAGTGCTTTTGTGCAGGTAAAAGTTGCAAGATTTCAAATTCTAAATTTTGGATGAAAAAAAACATGTGCTTAGGTGTTATAGGGGGAGGAAGTGAATACTGTAATGGAGGCCGTCAGGCCGGTTCATTTCTCTATTGGATTTGATAAAGCCTGAATTAAATTAACTAAATGCCACCATGAAGCTTCGTAGGACATCAGTTGTAATTCTGCACTGCATTGTGCAACTTTGCCCATAATACGTACTGTACTTGTCATGGTTTTGGACCCTGTGGTCCTATGCGGTCGTTTTCCTCGGTGGCCACGCGAGGGCGCTGCCCTGTTGGTAGAGGCTTGCTCCGCCCTGCTGAGTTGGGGGAGTTTCTGGTTAAGCATTTTCACCTGTTGCGTGGTCACCTGAGAGTTATTTAAGCCTACCGTTCCCTTCATTCGGGGCTTCGACATTAATTGTGATTGTTAATTGTTTGTACTGTACTGTGGTGTTATTGTTGGCTGTGAAATTCTCGTACCGTTTTGGCTATTGGCCTATTTTTAACGTCTCTTGGTGAGGCAGGGCTTATTTCTGGTTGGCTTACTAGTGGATTATCTCGTAGAAGTTTGGGACTGTAAATCTCTGCTCTAGTTCGCCTGTGTGCGTTTTCCTCCGTGTATGGAGATTTGGGCGATGGTCGGAACTGTGTTCTGTTCGCCTCTCGGTGCATGTCATCTCATGTGAGATCTGGCGTTTCGCTTCGGCTGGGTTGCTTAGCTTGTAGAAGTGTAGAGTAGCTGTTTGTCCCTTTTCACCGGTTAATGGTTTTCTTATAGAGAGACCTGGCATGTTAGTTTCTACTGATTTCCGGGTTACGGTAAGCCAGTTAGTAGCTTGGTACGTTTATTCCCTGTTTTGTCTCCTTCTCATAGACTGCGTTCTCCTTTGTTGTGAGTCGGGGTTTGGTTACTTATTCCTTTACTGTGAGGCTAGGGCGTGTGTTTATTTAAGTTCGCGGAGTCTTTTGGTTAGTAAGTTTTGGGACGACGGTGCTCCGTCGGCTCACCTGTAAAATGTTTCTCATGTGAGATCGGGTGTTTACCCAGGTATGTTTGCTGCATTAGACTGCGAACTTATTTAAGTTGCCTTGGAACGTTAAGTCTCTGTTCCTGTTCACCTCGTTTCTTTTCACCTTACTAAGAGGCTAGGGCGCTTGTTTAAGTTAGTTTGCGTGAGTCTTGGGATAGTAAGTTATGGGACGACGGTGCTCCGTCGGCTCGCCTGTAAATGTTTCTCCCTCCTGGGAGATCGGGTGTTTGCCCAGGTACGTTTGCTGTATTGGACTACGCACTTATTAATCTAGCCAAAGAACGTTAATCTCTGTTCCTGTTCGCCTCGTTACGCTTCACCTTACTGAGAGGCAGGGCTTGTGCTTGTGTTAGTCAGA
Source organism: Synaphobranchus kaupii (assembly GCA_029718625.1). Classification (NCBI taxonomy): domain Eukaryota; kingdom Metazoa; phylum Chordata; class Actinopteri; order Anguilliformes; family Synaphobranchidae; genus Synaphobranchus; species Synaphobranchus kaupii. The sequence continues at coordinate 137,431,851 of CM056376.1, read as the reverse complement.
TAGCCGACAGTTTCGATCGGTTAAGGTGCAGCTGTCCATTTCATCTTTTTGTGCTTTCCTTCTCCGTGTATAGGAGATGTGGGCGATTCGGTTCGGAACTTTAGTTCGTTTCGTCCTTCGGTGCAATTCGTCTCTTAGGGAGACAGTTTGATGATGTTGGACATGTTTGCGTGTGACTGCAAGTTGTTAAGCCTTGATACTTTAATTATCGGTTCCTTCGCCTCTCTACATTTCTCCTGTCTGAGTGGCAGGGCTTGTGCTTGTGTTAGTCAGTTTAGCCGTTGGTTAAGGTGCAGCTGTCCTTCATCGTTTTGTGCTTTCCTTCTCCGTGGATAGGAGATGTGGGCGATGGTTCGGAACTGTAGTTCTGTTCGTCCTTCGGTGCAATTCGTCTCAGGGATACCTGTTGATGATGTTGCGATTGTCTTCACTTGCAGTACACCATTCTGTGTCAACAAAAATATCCTGCTGGGACACAGTTCCCCATAGTTCTCTTCACAGAGTTTCACTAGTAATAATGGAATTATATCCTTTGTTCAAGTTATATTTGACCATAGAACATTGTATAAAGTCATATGTATTTATGGCAGGGGCAATGGACGTTCCCTACATAGTGGCACTTGTGCACTGTTTGATGCTTAAACAATAATTACATGAAGGGTAATGTTTATATTATACTCAAAAGGTTGATAGAGGTGGTATTTGCTTAGTTTGTATTTAACAGCTGATAACCGAGGCTAATCTTTAACTATCTTCCATTCAATTCATGTGCAGGGCAAAACATTCCTGGTGCACTAGCCCAGCTACACAGGTGATACTGTACTTAGGGCAGATAGCTTGGTTGTGTGAACTGTGCTAAAGCAATTAGGCAGGAAGCCATGATGCATTGTAAATAGTGTTCTAGCTGAAGGGTAACAACTCATGTTACCTGTGACTATAGTCACAATATTAAAGCCTGAAGTTCCTACTACTACTACTACTACTACTACTACTAATAATAATAATAATAATAATTGTTATTGTTATTCTGCAGCTCTGTATATTTACATTGATATACAGCCACATGCACTCCAGGGGTGGTTTTGATTTTTTCTTGATCAGATATAAACGCATCTTACGTGCTTTTAACCCCTTAAAGCCCGAAGACATCTCACCAAATATCACCAGACGTCCCCTCAAATCTGATCAGAGATGCTTTTTTAATGCAAGGTGTAAAAGGCCTTTGTCCCACCTCAAACACTCCATCCCTGACATTCACTTGTGATTTAGAAATTAAACACTGCATATACAGGTTTGCATCAGAATACACACTATTTCAATTCACCAGTGAAAATGGACTAAAATGTATTGAAAATGTAATTGCATTAACTCATAGATAAGTACACATTTCATGCATTTTTTCAGTGTGTTAGTTTAACCTACTCTTAAACAAAACAGTACTCAGAATGTAGACTTTCCCCCTTGATTACCCATATAAGGTAATAATAATGAAAAATATAATCGTAAAAAGTGCCTTAGTATAACCGTAAAACTAAATAAATAAAAAAATGTAAAAAGTATTAATTGCCATTAATTGAAATGTGTTTACCTATAGAAGCTTACTCTGCAACAAAAGTATATTTTGTGTATAAAGTGTGTTTGTCTGTAATTCTCTTGTAGTGGTGGGGCTCTGCCCCCATGTGGTCGCCATGGTGATACCTTTGACTACAGTACTGTTTCCACTTCCTTTGAAACTTTGGGAGCTGAGAGAAGTTGTGTGATATTTTTATGCTAATGTAGCTGCATCTATTACATGAGAATAATCATATGAGTTATCCTGTCAGACGTCCCCCACCGTAACGTTATAGCTCTGATTTGCTTCAAAATCAGACAAAAATAATGCAATAATAATTAAAAAAAAGCAACTGTGTGTTCAAATTTCTGTTAAATAATTAGAATTTGAATTTTTCACTAGAATTATAGCAAATTCCTCTATGATTTTGGTGTTTGCATAGCAGTGCATTATGGTGTTTCTACAGTACTACTGTCTTTGTGTCTGAATGCTGTGTGTTTTAACGTTCAGATTTGAATTCAGGGCCATATATTATCTCAGGTAAAAAAAACAAAAAAACAAACCAGAGCCACATTACTGAGTGTTTCAGGTCCTTTAAGGTGTAAGATCACAAATATGTGATTAGAATGTTCTTAACTGAACATTCTAATGCTGATGTAACAATCACTACTGGTAATAAAGCAATGGAGTTCTAGAACACTGGCTTAGAATTTTGAAAAAAAAAAAAGCAATCATTCCATTCACTCTGGTCACCCTTAGGGCTGTTTTCTGTGATCTGATCAATGCTTTACTCACTCTTCCACAATGAATCACTGGGCTTGCCCTGTTTCTCCCTCCTGTCTAATCCACCCACAGCTGCTGCATGTGCCGTATGTTATAGTGTCCATAATAAAGCACAACTGTAAACAAACACGGCCGTGATTCGCGGATACAGGGTCTCTTTACAGCAGGCAGGTCCCGTCTTAAAGACGTACTATCACGGATAAATGATAATGACAACATTACCAATTTTTTTCCAAGCAGATAAAAAAAATACATACATTTTTTTTAATATACAATCCATATATACATCTGGACATTTTACAGAAGCCAGTCAGTACACAGCGTGCAACAAGCAGCATCCCAGCTGGATTCGAACCCGCAGCCTTTGTTACAAGCCAAGTCCCCCAACCATTAAACTAACCGGTCGTTAACCAACATCGTTTCCACCACATGTTATGATGTACAATAAGACATTGGTGAAAATAAACATATACTGTTGAGCCTAAGTGTCATAATTCAAGCGCCAAACTAACCATCGCTGGTGCTGAGTAATGTGGCGCTGTATGAATTGGCTGTTTTATATTGTTATTGAACAAGTAGCAGAAGAGATTATATTACATTATAATATTTTTAAAATCTTGTTTCTCCTGTCTTGGCTGATATTTCCAAAACTGTAGCCTACGCAAATTAAAAGCATGTCTAATGCATGGCCCCGGATGTCTTGTCTTTCTTTATGGCATGATCACAGAGATCTCATTCAGAATCCACTTTTAACATGTCCTGCGTGGTGTGCATGACATGGAAGGACTGCTTCAAATGCCCCTTCCCACTCAGCGTAGGGTCAAATGTCCCATGATGCTGTTCACCTTCAAATGCATTTTGCAATTTTTGGCACAGTACATCACTTTCTACACTAAAAGTATATTAATAATAAAAAACTACGTTTTAAGTGTTAAGTTTGGCTTGGTCAAAAGCAACAAAAGACAGGAAATTCAAATCAGTGCCACCAAGCCAAACTTCAGCTCTCTACACTATCAGGGATTTCCAGTACTGCATTTTTTATATCTGACTGCTATACAGTTCTGTAGCTATGTTGGTCTATACTGTATTTCAAACAACATGTACTCATCACTGGGCAGATTGGTTCACGCTACACGCTACAGTGTCCCCCTAATTCAGAAACAGGTTATAAACAGGTTATTTACTATTGCTAGGTATCAGCCCATAGATTATTTTCACATTTTTGAACAATATATTTAATCTAAATATTTAATCTGACTGGATCTGGTGCCATCTGAAGCGCATGTAATAAATAATTACCCACACAAATGACAAAGCAATGACTCATACACCATAATGATGCTGTAAAGTGGTTGGTGTTTAACTTATTTTTACAGTTGTGAGCTGATAAGACCCTCGGCAGCACTGTGTGGTGATAATGGACAGATGGGGGTATTTAGTTAACCAGTAACTAGTGTAAACAAAATGGAGCTGTCGCGAGCAGACACACATGAGTACTTAACAATAGGACACAGGAGTCAGGGACTCACTTGCGGATTTCCACATTCACAGGAGGTAAGCAATGTAGAAACTTCCAATTACACTTAAAGTATTATCAAGTTTTAACATAAGATCTTGTACAATAGATATTTTACGTGTAGAATATTCACAGCAGTCCATTGCACTTAAATTCAATGTCTGTCCAGCACAAACCTTTTTTCTCTGCTATGCAAAATATACCAGAAATCAGTCAGTCATGACTAAATATTTTTAAAAAAAAGCAACATCTTGATTATTAATTGTTCACATCAATTAAAATATGTGGAATTCCCAAATGTGAAGAAGTGTCAACATTTACATACAAAATCAAATTTGCTGGTAATACCGTTAAAAGGTTATCGAAACCACTGCGATACGTTCTTTAACGCCGCTGTGATTTGCTGTGTCGTGGGTTCAGCCAAGTTTTGTGTGGAAATACTGGCGTTTGAGAGTTTGAGATCTCTTTTCAAAGCACCTGCAGTTGCACAACTTACTGGAGAATTTTCAAACGATCTTTAATGTGAAAATTGTGTTTTCTCCTTCTGCTGAAATAATAAAGATTTCATCAGACTTCACAGATGTGATCGTGTCTGGCTGCTGCTGAAAGAAAATGTTGGAATTTGTTTCGTTATTCAGGGGGGAAAAAGCCCTGAACATAATTATATTATTGCATTACGTGTACTTTTGTTTTTAATTTGTTAAGCTCCTGTGTTATTTCCACTTCATATGTAGTTGCGTAGCATGTCATATATTTCTATGGACTCGTCTGGGGCTAGAGGGGTAAATGTCATATGAATGTATCATTGTGGCAGTAAGAGGCCACCGTGCCGCTCTTAAGCGACAGAGTTCCCCTGTTTAAATGGTCTGTTTGTGGCACGTGCTTCAGTGGAAGTGCATGCTTGCCGTTGCCCAGTCAAAGGGTTGTGGCATTCCACATGGGATGGGAACAGTAAAAGCAAACAATTTTTTGGCAGTAAAATGAGTGACCAGCATAATTTGACGTTCTGTAACTTTGACTTACAGTAACGGCTTTCAAATCAAAGTGATTGATTGATCGTTGTCGATCGTGCCGATGGCAATAAGCTCCTTATTCACGTTTCACAGTAAGAGACGCCAGTCCGGTGATGGAGCCAGAGAAACAGAATGTTCTGCGCCTCAACGTCCTCCTGCTGGGAAGGCCCCAATCTGGCAAGAGCGCCACCGGAAACACCATCTTGGGAAGCGTGGAGTTCCCGAGCCGGCTCTCTCCGGGGACCGTGACGCAGGAATGTCGGCTCCGCTGCAGGGTGTTTCCGGGTTACCTGCGACGCCAGGGCTCCGAGGTGGCCCTGCGCCTCCAGGTCCTGGACACTCCGGCTTACCCCAACAGCCTCCTGAGCTTGGAGCGGGCGAAGGAGGAGATCGTGGGAAAGGTGGAGCGCGCGCTCGAGCCCGGCCCGCAAGTCGTTGTGCTGGTCCTGCGGGCCGACGTCCCGTTCTGCGAGGAGGACTGTCGGCTCATTCAGCTGGCGGAGGTGAGGAGAAACTCTCCGAATCTAGTCCACAAGCGGCAAGCCCAGGGCTGTGACCAAATATGATCCCTGTCCCCTGTCCACTCAGACCCCTGTCTACTATGTGCCCTCTCCCCTCACTTTGCAAGCAGTGTGCGAAAGAAATCCCGCAAAACTCTTTCCAAACTAGTGAGGAAGTAGTTTGTAATATGTCCCGCTCTTGTACCATAGACACGCTCTGTGTCTTTTACTACAAGTTGTAGTTTTTTACTTCCGGTTTACTTCCTGAAATTGTCAGATGAGTGTGCTCCTCAATCCCCTCAACAAAAACCCTGGATCAGGGTTTCATCCGGGGATTGTAAGTGCCCCCATTTGTGAGCAAAAGTCACCCACTCAAAATCTTTTTGATGAAGCTGACTCAAATATGCACCCTCAAAGGGGTGAAGGGATCATATTCGGTCACGGCCTAGGGCTGTATTTGGAATGGCTATTCTGGGATTGGCTATTCTGATGGTTTCCGAATTCTCAATAGAAAACACTGAGAATTAGGGTATCGAACAAAATTACTGATTCCATAAATAGAGCACTATAATGCGTATAGAGAGTGAACACAGCCCAGGGGTCATAAAGTAAAAGTCCTGCCATGTGTTTCATCCACCCATGAACTCAGCAAGCTGATTTTACTAGTTAGTTCTACCTCCTGGCTGAAGGATTGTGCTAATTAGCAAATCCAGGAGATTGGAACAAAATACTGCGGAGAACTTTTACTTTCTGAACCTGGATTTTCCACCTCTGGTCTGATCAAGTTGCAATTCAACTGAAACAGAACTGTGGCACTATTTTTCCATATCTGCCAAAGTCTGGAAGGAGAGATCAATGCTCAGAGTTAGCATTCCTGAGTGGACATTTACAGCGAGTAAATTTACATCACACATTTAGATCCCTGACTTTAGCACAACCTGTTTGGTAATAAAAGATGCTTTTACATTCATTTATGGATAGGATAGATTGATTTGGTTAATCTGGACCAGAATCCAGAATCCAAGAAAAAAAAAAATGTTTTTTAAATGAAAAAGACAAATTTGCTCAAAGTTCAAGGCCAAACTTTATAAACATAAAGAAAAACAAAAATGTTGTGAAAAGACATATTGCCTTTGTGGTTCCCACAAATATTGACAAATTACTTTTTACATTGTACTCAGATTGAATTTTTTTTTTGAAAAGCATATTTCAATGTGGGAATGCAGAAATTCCATCCCATTTCAGGAAGATCAAAGAAATGCTCGTACACCTGCATCTTGAGAGTGTATGTAGATTTTACCTTGATTGAACTGTAATACACGGTGAAAGACAAGACCTTCAATTTCCTGCTCGGAGACAAGTGCTCTTATGTGTTTTGGGTTAACAATGACAAAATCATCAAATGATTTTCAAAATGGCATTGCATCAAATGTCAACAACACCGGGGTCACATCAGTTTAAGGTCTTTCAACATGGACGAAGATGAAAGTCAATGCATGTAGGATTCATACAGGGCTGAATTCACATGGGGGACGGACACATCTGTTTTGCCAAATACAAAATGTCTGGCATCACAGTATCACAAGGGAACCTCAGAAATTTGTTAATTACAGCCATTTCAGATTTCAGTGGAATCGCGGGTCAGAGGTCACTATGAGGACACAAATACTGCAAGCAGAAAGGTATCATACCCAAGTTAATGTGGTAATAGAGCGATATATGTTCTATCCGTATTCTCATGCTGCTCTATTTTATTGAATAGCTGATATTGGTATTTAAACAGTGTGCTCACGCAGTTGAGAAAAAAGGAATTACAGACTGCATTTTGAGGCAGAAATCCATTGCTGTTAATTAAGACACAATTAAATAGTGAAGGCCAATTGTGAGCAAAAGTAGCCTACAGGCTATCCAAATATCAATCTATCTAATTAAAATGTAGAATACTTTTATTACATGTTACAAAAAGTGTGTGTGTGTGTGTGTGTGTGTGTGTGTGTGTGTGTGTGTGTGTGTGTGCGTGGGTGCGTGATTCACATTTCTTAACTTTTAAACCTGAGTGCATTTGAAGTGAACTGAACAGCATCTTGGACACAGCGACAGGCCTGAACGCTGTGTAGCCCATGTGGAAATGACACAGCGACAGGCCTGAACGCTGTGTAGCCCATGTGGAAATGACACAGCGACAGGCCTGAACGCTGTGTAGCCCATGTGGAAATGACACAGCGACAGGCCTGAACGCTGTGTAGCCCATGTGGAAATGATTTCCATGGCGATGCAAGTGAAGCCTGGCTCAGGGCCGCTGGAATATCAGTGTGAAATTAATATTTAGAAATAATTGCTCAACATAATTGGTCCTGAAAAGCATGACCGATGTTTTCATGGGGATACTTTGCTGGACTCTTATCCGTTTACTCCGTCGTTTGTTATGTCCAAGACATTTAGCACAGATATAGGTTACCCATGTTTTGCCTTTTCGTTCCAAGAATCAGGGTGATGTTCCTCTTCGTGTAGCAAGTCCCTCAACTTTTCTTTCTTTGAACAAACTATGTAGTCTCCCTTTCAAACACAATTATCGTGAAGTTTTCAGCTCAATCGAGAGCATTTATAAATTGGATTGTGGTCCTCGGTTACAGCTGACATGAGGACTTCTGAAATGTAGGACCCTGAAAGTCCAAATTGAAAATGGTTATGGTTTAACATGCTGTTATTTCAATATGATGTAGCGGAGGAGTATTGTAGAGTCAGTGCCCATTTATCAAATGTTTATGTGTGTGTGTGTGTGTGTGCGCGTGTGTGTGTGCGTGTGTGTTTATGCATGTGTGTGTATGCATGTGTGCGTGTGTGTGTGGTTGTGTGCATGCGTGTGCACATGTGTGTGTGCATGTGTGTGCATTCATATTTACATGTGTGTGTGTGTGTGTATGTGTGCGCATTCATATTTATATATGTGTGTGTGTGTGTGTGTGTGTGTGTGTGTGCATTCATATTTACATGTGTGTGTGTGTGTGTGTGTGTGTGCATTCATATTTACATGTGTGTATGTGTGTGTGTGTGTGTGTGTGTGTGTGTGTGCATTCTCATATTTATGTGTGTGTGTGTGTGTGTGTGTGTGTGTGCATTCATATTTACATGTGTGTATGTGTGTGTGTGTGTGTGTGTGTGTGTATGTGTGCATTCTCATATTTACGTGTGTGTGTGTGTGTGTGTGTGTGTGTGTGTGTGTGCATTCATATTTACATGTGTGTATGTGTGTGTGTGTGTGTGTGTGTGTATGTGTGCATTCTCATATTTACGTGTGTGTGTGTGTGTGTGTGTGTGTGTGTGCATTCATATTTACATGTGTGTATGTGTGTGTGTGTGTGTGTGTGTGTGTGTATGTGTGCATTCTCATATTTACGTGTGTGTGTGTGTGTGTGCATTCTCTCTTTACAGGACCTGCTGGGCCCAGCGTGGAGGAGTCACACCCTGCTTGTACTCAGCCATTCTGACAGTATAGACAAGGCAGGGATCAGTGGGGAAGAGTATCTCACACAGGCATCGGGGGCCTTCCAGGCCCTGCTGGAGTCTTTGGAACACAGGTATCACTTTGTGGACAACTCTGCAGCCTGGCTGCAGCCGGAGGGGCGCCCCCTAGTGGACAAGCTGCTTGCCATTGCCCGGCAAAACAAATACAAACCGCTGCAGTTTAGACAGGACAACTTGGACGTGAAGATATCTTGAGTTGGGGTTCGGAGGATGGAGCTGGGGATTGTATGTGCTCAATCCACCAATTAATGAGTTCTAATGTCCTCAACCCGTATGCAGCCAACTCACCTAATATGTAACCAGCTAATATGTAACCAACCGGATACTAACTGAAAACTGCAAGTGGAAATATTGCAAATAATAAGGATAGTAGTATTTTCTCCCTCCAACATATCTCACTATCCAACTAAAAACATTTCAGTGTGTACAGTCGCAAAGCACATAGCCTAAAAAACATTTCAGTGTGAACAGCCGCAAAGCACATAGCCTAAAAAACATTTCAGTGTGAACAGTCGCAAAGCACATAGCCGAAAAAACATTTCAGTGTGAACAGTCACAAAGCACATACCCTAAAAAAAACATTTCAGTGTGTACAGTCGCAAAGCACATAGCCTAAAAAACATTTCAGTGTGAACAGTTGCAAAGCACATAGCCTAAAAAACATTTCAGTGTGAACAGTCGCAAAGCACATAGCCTACTCTTTGTGCATCTGCAAAGAAACAACATGCCTAAGATTCTGTCTGTGCACCAGTTATAGATTATGTCAAGTAATAACTAAGCTTTCATCAATGTTTGGCGCAATCTAAATTTGTCAAAAAATATAAGCACAGATCAGAAAATATTTTTTTCATGTAATGCCTTGTGGAATGTTTTTTTTTATTTTTTACTATTTAATAAATATTAACTTATTACAATAAATAGATGCATTAAATAAAAAAATAATAAACTTCTAACAACTTTGAAGTTCTTGCAGTTTGGGCTATATGTCACACTGTGCTTTAATTCACAGCATGTGGTGAAGCATCTTCATTGACCTAATTACAATTCAAAGTGTGCGCAATTCAAATTATTCAGTACTAATACATGGAAATCAAGGGACAAAGCTGTCTACACTCTAGTCATGTCACAATTTTGAACAGCACTTCAAGATGGTCTCTTCAAGGGTGTCATAAATTAAAGGACAATGAGATGATAAGACTAATGATGGATTACTGGGAAATTACATTTTTTGGAAAGAAAAAGCTTCATATTCCTAAAGTCTTTTTACATGTCAAAATCCAATTTATTGAGAAGTACATTTTTCCCGAAAACAAGAAAGGAGTTGATTAAAGTATCACTTTGCATATTGTGTATTGCAAGTAGAATGAGCAAACACCATGACCTTGCCAAAAAATGGACAAAGAATCTATGTACAGCACAGTGAGAATGATCAAAGTAAAAGGCGCAATGATATGGTCTGACCATTAAGATGTAGATGTTCTGTTCCGAGGAAGTCTGTATATACTGGAGTTCATTAATAAACCCAAAGGGGTCGAATAATAACCACATCAATCAAAAGGCTTTTAAAATAATAACCGTTTGTCACCTTTATTGAGAGCTCATTGGAGGGTTACAGTTTCCAATGGGGTTACAGTTTGTTATGACATTTTAATCTTCCAGGGCCCCATTTCCCAATAATGATGGAACTTCAGCTTTTATGATGTTGTTATGATACATATTTTAGTGCATCGCTGGAGGGATTGCTTCACCTCGGAGTAAGAAAAGGTGTAGAAATATATTTTGAAAATGGCAATGAGGGAATCTGTAAAGCATAGCCTATAAGGCAAGCTAGATCCATCTAGAAATGCATCTAAAATACAAAACAAAAACATAGTTTTAAAGACAAGCAAACATTTATCAAATACTACACAATGTAACTGTGTAACTGAGTGAAGAAAGCACAGCACTAAAATTGCAATTTAATTTTGTCCATCATTTTGAGCAACAAATGTGAGGATAAGATTTGTGGTGGAAATCTCTGTAACTGCAATAAAACTTTCCTCCATATGGTGACATAGTCCCATTAAAATAAATCACCAATCGAGTGCGACCTTTAAAAGGTGTCAGAACTGGAATTACAGACACCTAAACTCTATGGTGGGAGAAAACAAAGAGTTAAAAAATATAAGACATTGAATATATATCTGTGTTTGGCAGTCTTTCTCTCAGCTGTTGATTGACGGGGGAGGCCTAGCTCAGGATCGCCGTCCTTCGCCATTCTTCAGTGGTCTGGTTCACTCGTTACGTTATGTTTTCTTAGTGCCGGGTTAGTTTTTGGGAACAGCTCAAATATGAGTGATGTGCCTTATGAGAGTTGTTGCTCGGAGCTCGGAGCTGTGCTGGGCTTGGGAAACAGAGCCCAGGATTATATTCATTTTACTTGATCCCACAGTTGCTCATGGTCTGAGATTTACAGAGTCCTTTGCCCCGGACTTCAAACGGAGCTCCCTTATACGTGGCGACACACTTTGCGTCCGTGCGCAGGTCCGCTTGGACCTTCTCCCACAGCTTTTTCTTGGGGCTCAGCTCCTTGTCAGGCTCTCCTTCAGAGGGAAGATAATAACCGTGAATAACGAGCTTCGGTACCGTTAATCCATGTTAGACGATATTAACCAGAAACACTCAGGAGAGAAATACATTATTAATAGTCTCATCTGCATTGCAGGGTCATGGCGTTTATTATGGAGCTATTAACATTAGCAGTGTCCTTTGTCTGCATTTCTGTGATGCATGCAGAAATCAAATACGGTATTTATTTATTATTATTATTATTATTATTATTATTATTATTATTATTATTATTATTATTATTATTATTATTATTATTATTATTTTATTTATTTATTTATTTATTCTTTTGTAATTCCTGGAGGTAACATTCTCCAGAGAAACCTTATTTGAATGACTGTGTTCGATGGCAAGGAGTGGCCGTGTGTGTGTGTGTGTGTGTGTGTGTGTGTGTGTGTGTGTGCGCGCGCGTGTGTGTGTGTGTAGGAGGTAGGCCTACGCACCAGGGAAACTCTGGAAAGTGACTCTGTCCCCGGGCACAGCTCCACTGGGGGGGTCCAGGATCTCCATCTTCTCCACGGAAGAGGCACACATCACCAGGGCCTGGGACACCACGCCCCTCATCCTGGTGGGCCTCAGGTTGCATAGGAGCACCACCATCCGGTCCTGCAGCTTTGTAATATATTCAATATATTGAAATATATTCATTTTTCATATTGTACATTAAGGGGGGTCCCTTCTTGTAAAAACAAAATTAAAAAGTCCACAGAGGCAGAAGAGTTGACTAAGTTCAGTGGGGGCACCTTGAAACCAACGGCTGTCTACTTATTTTATTATTTTTGGTTTTCTAATACTGTAAATATTGAATTTTATATTGTGTTTTGTGGACGTACATGTTACTCTAGACACATGATACATATGATTCATGGGGTTTCATTTAAATAAATAAATAAAATAAAATAAGATAGAAAATGTAATAGAAATTTAGACTTATTGAGTCCAAGCTCCAACTGTCGCGTTTCCAGTTTGGACTTCCTTAAGCATCCAAAGCCTGTCCAAAGATCCTCCCTCCTCTAAACACATGAAAGCGTTCTCCCCCTCTCTCTCTTTCTTGACCCAGGTATTCATTCCTGTTTCAGTGATTCCCAATGCTTTATAGACATATGGCTGAAATATCCCTGCTGCATGCAGTTAAGTAATTACATTGCGTTCAAAGTTAGGTCAAAAACAATGGATGTTCCTTGAGAAGAAGAGGGTGATGAAGGCAATTACAGCCACATTTCTGCATGAATTTGATCAGTTGCACGTGTGGGTGACAAATTCCTGTTCTTTCCTGCATTTTCATGGAAATACACCACGATAACAAATGGGAGATTTAATTTAAAGGATTGTTGTTTTCTGTCTGAAGTCTCATTTGGTAGAGAACCAATTAGATTAAATGCCAAGAGGAATTCTCTGGGATATTCATCACCCAGACAATCGTTCAACATTCCCAATACACAGTTCAGGAGCCTGGCTTTTCCCCATTCAACATTCCCAATACACAGTTCAGGAGCCTGGCTTTTCCCCGCTGAACATTCCCAATACACAGTTCAGGAGCCTGGCTTTTCCCCGTTCAACATTCCCAATACACAGTTCAGGAGCCTGGCTTTCCCCCGCTCAACATTCCCAATACACAGTTCAGGAGCCTGGCTTTTCCCCGCTCAACATTCCCAATACACAGTTCAGGAGCCTGGCTTTCCCCCGCTCAACATTCCCAATACACAGTTCAGGAGCCTGGCTTTCCCCCGTTCAACATTCCCAATACACAGTTCAGGAGCCTGGCTTTTTCCCGCTCAACATTCCCAATACACAGTCCAGGAGCCTGGCTTTTCCCCGCTTCCTTCATTCAGCATACACATCACATCCTTCCTCCATACAAGAAAAGAAAATATAAAAAAAATTATGAAAATACTCTAGTTCACATACCTCAGATGTACATGTGTGGTACATGTGTATGCCAGATGTAAAAAAAACACACATATTTTTATAAAAAAATAAAAAAATATATTAATATGTTTATATAATATAATTTTGACAATTAATGTTTCGGACTGATATCAACTATTGTGGTGACATGGTGGCTACACAACCTTGTAAACCTTCATACAAGAACCACAGTGGTTTACCATCAAGGATTTAGTGAATTTGTCCCAAAACAACCTTCTGCCAAAAGGTTAATTTCAGTCAAAAATAGGAAACTGATTTCTCAGATGAAAAAAGAGAATGTATATAAATGAAGCATAATAATTTTTGGGTATTCATCACAATATTGAGTTCCACCAAGAAGCATGATTCAGAATAAAATATGTCATTCTCAGAATAAAACCCAAAAACAATCAAAAAAATGAAAGGTCTATACTATGCTTGTTAACACTTGATTTGCAGTTTATGGTGTGAAAGATAAATTAGTTACGTTCTACGTATATTCATTGTCATAAAAAAAGTTGTAATTTATTGCGTTCAGCAGGGACATGTAGTTTGTATGATTCTCTTTACAAATCAGCAAATCAACCTTCTATTTCTCTTTCCCTTGTTACTTCTCTTCAGGTCAGAAATTTCACAGCCAAAAGTCATTTTTTACCAGATGTATTTCCTTCAGCCTGAAACTTCTCAGCATCATTTACAGACCCAAAGGAGCGACAGTGTTTCAGGGATAAACAATACCGATGACGGCAAAGGCTCTGCTTTTTACAAACTCTTGTAAACATGCATCTATTTCTCTATGAAAGACTTTGACAGATGTACAAAAAAAACAAAAAAAAATGTCTTTGTATTGCAATCAACCCCCAGAGGAGTTAGGCAGGGGGAAGGTTTGTTTTCTTATAGCTTAAAAAGGTCAGCTGACTAAACGGTTGCAGTGTTTCCCACACTGTAATTAAGGAAAATGTGTCACTCATTTTACTATTAAACAAACATTAAACCTCTGGTTGTTGACAATACAAGAGGAAAGCCAAGCTAAATCTAAACTGAACAAACTGAAAATGAACAAACTCTTCGGCATTAGACTCCTTCATCTCGCAAGGCTTGCTTGTCGTTGCCTTTTTGCTGTCTATAGGTGGCACAGGACGATGTCTATATGAACAGGTGGCACAGGATGATGTCTATATGAACAGGTGGCACATGATGATGTCTATATGAACAGGTGGCACAGGATGATGTCTATATGAACAGGTGGCACAGGATGATGTCTATATGAACAGGTGGCACAGGATGATGTCTATATGAACAGGTGGCACAGGATGATGTCTATATGAACAGGTGGCACAGGATGATGTCTATATGAACAGGTGGCACAGGATGAGGCTATATATAAACTGGTGATATACTCATACCCCATGTTAGGCCTGGGAGACTTAACAGCCTGGTATGGAACAAAAGTGTAAGCTAAGCAATTTTCTGTGGATATTAAAATGCACATCTCTTTTCCATAAAGGGTGAGAGCAACAAGATGAACATGACATGATCCTGTTGCCCCAAATCTCTTGATTTGCAAGTCATATAATTGCTTAGATTTTTAGGCAGGTGTCATGTTAGGAATGTGATCTAAAGTGAGCATTCCCATTGCTATCCGCCAACATCATGAGAAATATAACATTATTACACACTTTTTAAATCTGTGCAGAACAGGATGTATGTACTGCATGTATGTAATGCTTTGCAAAGATTTAGAAAATGTATGATAATAATAATAATAATAATAATAATAATAATAATAATAATAATAATAATAATAATAATTTTTATTATTATTATTATTTAAAAAGCCTGAATACAATCTTGAACAGTGTACAAAAATCTGACTCTTGATCGATCGAATGGAATTTCAAAACAAATGTTGTTGGAACAAACAAACCCGATTCACATAATAATAAATAAATATATCATACGTTTTTGATTTTGCGTTGTAGGACATAGGTCTGTAACTCTAGATGTCAGGGATTTAATCTGAGGCAAAGTCAGTTTAAACCCTAACAAATACTGTTATACAAATAAAATGGCTTTTTTAGAGAAGTTATGACAAATATTGGCCCTGTGCACTGTGCTGCTGCCAACATGGATTGATGCCATAGTTACTTTGACTAATGGAATCAAAACAAAATAAAACAAAAAAAGGGACATTTGATTTAAATATTTAATACCCCTTTCCACTTTAAGTAAAGAACTGACTTTTGGCTGTTTTCTAATGAAAACAAAGCCGCAAACCATTAGTAAGTGGAGCTGTGTAATGTGTCAAACCTTGCGGTTGAAATTGGTCTTTTTGGCCAACAACAAAATAAGTCAATTTAAATCATTAAGTTCCAATTTGATTGAATATGCATTGATGTATTTTCCGTGTTCAAAGCATGTCAAGTGGGCTCGAAAGCAGCACAGTGCATGTTAGCCAGTGCAAAGCAAAGCGAAACATGATAGCTTCCATGGACGATAACATTATGGCTGAGCAGGGATTCACAAAAGTGAAAGGTTAGGAGTGTTGTGTTGTGCATGGCGCGTCCAGTGCCCACATTGGTGTACAATACCTGCTCCAGAGGTGTGTGCTTCACAAGTCCACTGACCACCGTCCTGTATGAGGGCTCTCCTACGTCCACCTCCTCCACGTATAACCAGTCGGCATCTGAATGCTTCTTGGCCGTGATGATTCGCCCCACACGCAGGTCCAGACGGGAGACGTCCACCCTCGCCTCCTGATCTAGAGCCACCAAGGCCAGCTTCCTCTCTTTCCTCTCTCCTACACATCGAAGGAACGGCACAGTGATGCTTCAGGATACAGTAC
This sequence comes from Synaphobranchus kaupii, assembly GCA_029718625.1. Classification (NCBI taxonomy): domain Eukaryota; kingdom Metazoa; phylum Chordata; class Actinopteri; order Anguilliformes; family Synaphobranchidae; genus Synaphobranchus; species Synaphobranchus kaupii. The sequence goes on along the minus strand of CM056376.1, from coordinate 137,415,602 downwards.
AGGCCCTCAATTAGGAAATAAAGCACGCCTTGTTTTCACCCAGGGGCTGGCTCCTCTGGTCTTTTCAGAATAAGCTTGCCAATTAAGCAGCACCAGCCTGGCAACATTGGTCCCTTTCATTTCAACTGAATATATTTACAGTACATACATAAATGCTGATTCCCAGAGGCTACTGAGAGGCTAGCACTTAGCATCTGCTTCAGGGCTCTTTTTCTCATATAGCTGGCTAACTGAGTTAGCCGGCTAATGGTGCAGAGTAAAACCCGGAACAGTGCTTTTGCTGGTTCATCCTGTTCCATATTTTGGGGGTTTCCGGGTTTTACTCAGCACCGCTAGCCTGCTAACTGACTTATCCACGTACGAGGAAGTGGCCCCTTGATCAGAACCTTTGAGTGACTGAGATGATTTTAAATCACAGAGGATGCGTCCTAAAAGTTATTTCACAATTAGCTCAGAGCGAAACTCCAATACATTATGCACAACCACATTTCAGATTATAACGCGAAAATATAAAAGCATACAGTATAAAGTCGACTGTATTTAGTACTTTGGTAGGGAAATGATGACAGCAAAGCAGTAATCATCTCTCAAAGTGTGAGACGTACACTTTTCCATATAATTGAAGTATTTAAGTACACTGGCATGTAGACTGATCTTTCATGCCATCAAGGGGAGGGATCCTGTCTTTGCCAAGTGGCTGATGCGTGTGTTATTTCAATATTGTTTTGGTACAGTATGGGACAAGAAATGGAGTATAACCTTTATGAAAGCTAATGATAAATCACCTATCCTGTGGAAGAACAGAGCCTACCCTAAGCTATCTTTTTGGCTGATGGATCTGAAATACAAGTTACAACCCCTTTACCCACGGAACTGAGATCTTCGCAAGTGGATTGCAACGATAATAGTCCGAAAAGCTGAACAGATGGTCCTCTATTTCTTTTAATTGCAGTGAATTATATAAACATATTACTACCGAAATGGAAGATGACAAGTCACATCATTCTCAGATCTAAAAACATCAGTGAAAATTAATAAGGGCGTAAAATATGATGTAAAACGAGTTTATTTCATTATCTGAATCCAATCATGGACATGCATGAACCAATGTGACATGCTGAAACACTTATTTTCAATTTTCCAGCATTTCTTCTTTCCGGATAAGTTACTACTAACACTGAAATGATGTTCACGTAAATTTTTGCATTATATCTAATACCATTCAGTGTACTGCATTTTGCTTAAATAAATCATTTTACCTTTTAAGTCATTTTACCTTTAAGCTGTGCTTTATGTTTCTGATCAATTCATTCTGACAAGAGAAAATTATTATAAGAATCCTGTTATTCTATTTCAAAAATAAAGTGTGTCTTAGAGTACATAATATCACAAGGTTCCTTAATAAATATTAAATTGAAATAATGCTTTGCATACATGAGAAATTACAGTCAACTATACAGTGTTATTTGAGGTTCATTCAAAATGGCAGTGAAAATCCTATGTAAAATAACTTGGGTCTCCAACCAATTTTCTTTTTAATGGACAGTCAAATGGAATAATGGCGGTGTCTCGTGTTCTGATGCGAAGGTCATTTTAAAGTACTTTTCATTAATGCAAAAACCGAGATGGAATGGAGTTTGGATCAACTTAAATTGCTGTTCCGGTAATTTCAAAAACAGGAATCTGTGATGAAATTTGATATAAGCAAAACGTTGGGGGAAAAAAAGGTTTTGGGACTCATTGTACGGCATCACCAAAAAAAAACCCAATGATGTAATATTAGAATATGAGACTGAAAATGACAGCTGCTGGCATGCAGTCTGAAAGGTGGAAAGATAGTTAACTTTTGCATATGTAGGCTGAAAAAAAGAATACAATCCACTTAAATTCAAAAGTCTATTCCTTCAAGGTTTGCTGTTTGTTGCCATTATGGAAATAGAATGAAAATGTAGCTAATCAATAGGCTAATCAATAGGTTGATTAGTCACATATCCACAGTCATGCAAACGGAAAGTTAGTGTGTGCCAATGATGCGTTTCCACAGCCACTTCTAGGTTTCATCAGCACAACTGCACCTTCATTGTGCATCAACGGTCCTCATTGGGTCAATCATGGGAAAGGGGCGTGGTCATGGGCAGGGGGTGGAGTTATCATTCTTTTGGCTTGTTAGCAAAAGCTAACAGCCTTAAGGGTATGATGTTACAACCACAGAACGATTGTGTAGGAGGGATTAAGCACGGCGTTGACACCTCCAAGTTCAGACAGTGGACAAGAAACCGGGCCCGCAGCGTAAGTCTTTGGTATGAGTTTCTCAGGCACAAACTCGTCTGAGCATCTTAGCTTTATCTGGCTGGCTTCACTGTGGAAATGTGGCGGCTATTAACCCTTCTTCTTGAATTAACTCCCTACACCTGAGGTGAAATTTTATAGTTTGGTTTAGAAGTTATTTCACGCGATGGAGATTTATAAGTATGCATGAAACATTGGAATCCTTAACCTTTAAAAAAAAAAAAAAAAAAAACTATCAACCTGTGTAAAGGTGTAAGATCGCAAACATGTGATTAGAATGCTCTTAACTGGACATTCTAATGCTGATGCAACAATCACTACTGCAATGGAGTTCTAGAACACTGGCTTAGAATTTTGAAGAAGAAAAAAAAAACATTCCAAAAAAAACCTCCTTTTCAAAGGGTAAAAGATAAAAGAACCGTTTGCCTGTATTACCCTTCTTTTCACTCCTCCTTCTTCGTCCCTCGTCCTTGCTGCTGGTACCCGTGGTGGAGGGGGCGGGGCTAGCAGGGCCGGCAGGGGCAGGTGGGGTACTACACTCCGGTGAAGCTGGTTTGGAGGCGCATTGGACAGAGGACGCATGTCGTGCTGAATAGGTGAGATAGAGGGCAGGGATTAGACTAGCAGTGCTGAAAAGGTGAGATAGAGGGCCGGGACAAGACTAGCAGTGATGCTAAAATGTTTCATAGTGTGGGCTGCAAGATAAGTTCTGAGAATGGAATTAGGGTCACACCTTATTCTCTTCATTATCACCGCTAAAATACAGCATCTTGTTAAATTGTGTAACAATGTTACCACAAGCATCCATTCTAATAATTCAACATAATAATCCTAATAATTAACTAATTGAGTTAGCGTCATGATTTTCCTTGGTTAAAGCAGTCATGGGACTCACATGTGACATAGTTGGCCTGAGGCCATAGGTAAACTATTATAGAGTCCAATATTGTATACTGTTTTCACAGATAACAATATCCTGTAAGTAAATATTCTTAGAAAGAAAGCAGCATTTAATGTAAGCATTGAAATACTAAAACAGTGAGCACTGAAATACTAAAACAGTGAGCACTGAAATACTAAAACAGTGAGCATTAAAATACTAAAATAGTGAGCATTAAAATGCTAAAACAGTGAGCATTGAAATACTAAAACAGTGAGCACTGAAAGACTAAAACAGTGAGCACTGAAATACTAAAACAGTGAGCATTGAAATACTAAAACAGTGAGCATTAAAATACTAAAATAGTGAGCATTAAAATGCTAAAACAGTGAACATTGAAATACTAAAACAATGAGCATTAAAATACTAAAACAGTGAGCACTGAAATACTAAAACAGTGAGCATTGAAATACTAAAACAGTGAGCATTAAAATACTAAAACAGTGAGCACTGAAATACTAAAACAGTGAGCATTAAAATACTAAAATAGTGAGCATTAAAATGCTAAAACAGTGAGCATTGAAATACTAAAACAGTGAGCATTAAAATATTAAAACAGTGAGCATTGAAATACTAAAACAGTGAGCATTGAAATACTGAGCACATGATTTTCTTCGGTCTTTGATTCTCTTTGATGGACTTACGGGTATCAGGAAAAACTGACTGTTGGAAAGACACATTTTTGGAAAGTTGGAACAACATATTTTGTTTTTTATGTCCTAGGCACAAAACGATTGCTCCCAAAATGGAAATTGGTTCATATGAGCCCACACACACGCGCACATGCACGCACACATGCACACACACACACACACACACACACACACACACACACACACACACACACACACACACACACACACACACACACACACACACACACACACACACACACACACACACACACACACACACACACACACACACACACACACACACACACACCAAGACAAGGGCATTGTTTCTTGTGCTTTCCAGAATTGTCACCTTAAGAGCCAACATTCTCAAAAGAACATTGATGACTTGTTGGGTTCTAGCATCGTTAATCAACTTAATAACTTCATGATGCGAATACTTTGATGTTAAAATCAATCTCTTTGACCAAATATACCCTTTAACTTCACAACAGTTATGTGCAATACATGTAATTCAGCTGAAAAATCCACATTTGAATCTAAACATCTCCACTGAAGCACAAAGCACCTTTGTAAAATTTATCTTTGCTTGGTACTGTACTTGGTTCTGAATATCAGGGAGAGAATTACCTAATAATTTTGAATACCACTTCTGTATTAAGGAATAGACAGCCATTTTCCATGTAAACAACACAGATTCAGAGTGACAGGTTAATTCATTTAATTCATGCATGTTTAAAATTGCAAAATACAAAAAAAATAAAAAATATATTAGGAGCCTCTGACAATGTACATTGAATAAATCAACAATAAGAACTATGAGAAGTAAAAATATTTATTTGGTGGCTTAGGTGTTAAAATATACCAAATTAGTAAAATGAAGCATCGCAAAAAAATGTAAAAATTACATTTATTGGTTAGTATTAATTTTCAATACATTTCGATGTTTTCAGTTACTATCTCTTACTGGTTACTTTTATTAATTTTTTTGCTAGAGCAGACATAACTACGATTACCATGGAAATAAAGAAACTGTTATTACCACCTTTGCTGAGTGTCCTAAATTTCTGACAAATAAAATGTGTCGGAAAATGAGAATATGTGGCCATGAGGGTATATTACGAGATTGTCTTTGGATAATTATGCATGATTATCTTTGATCAAACTCCATCCTTCAGTCTTCAAAATCCCCAGATAAAAAGATAGGCTGAAAGGGCTTGTTCCTACACCCACCAGAGTACAAGAAAATGTATCATTAATTACTCGAGGAAAATTGTGAAAATATCCCACATTTATTGTAAACAATCACATGCTCTTGTTATGACATTTAAGCCAATTTATTCTTGATTAGATAATTAGATAATTTATTGCATATTTTACAGAAATGTGCTTTGCATTGACAACGGTTTTCCCTCGATACACACAATGATGTGAATGACCCATATGAAGCCCAACGGATGGAAGAATGATATCAACGCAGAATGTGACCTCACCTACTCTCCTCTTCTGCTTCTCCTGTAGTACGTTTTTAAGATCCTCAATGTCCTTTTTCAGTTTCGCATTTTCCACCCGCAGTTTCTTCTCCTCCCGAACCGAGGCCTGTAGCGCTTCAATTTGACAAACTTTAATCATTGCCATGTTTTAACCAAATACTTGATTAGAATGTTCTTAACTGAACATTCGAATGCTGATGTAACATTCACTGTACTGCTAATTGAAAGCAATGGAGTTCTAGAACACTGACTTAGAATTTTGAAAAACAAACAAAAAAAAAAACATTTAAAAAAATAAACTTACTCTTCAAAGGGTGAATTACACTGTACACAAGCTCAAGCAGTAGTCTCTTACCCTGGTCCTGTACACAACCTCAAGCAGTGGTCTCTCACCCTGGTCCTGTACACAACCTCAAGCAGTGGTCTCTCACCCTGGTCCTGTACACGAGCTCAAGCAGTGGTCTCTCACCCTGGTCCTGTACACAACCTCAAGCAGTGGTCTCTTACCCTGGTCCTGTACACAACCTCAAGCAGTGGTCTCTTACCCTGGTCCTGTACACAACCTCAAGCAGTGGTCTCTCACCCTGGTCCTGTACACAACCTCAAGCAGTGGTCTCTTACCCTGGTCCTGTACACAACCTCAAGCAGTGGTCTCTCACCCTGGTCCTGTACACAACCTCAAGCAGTGGTCTCCGGCCATGTGGCCTCCTGGTTTTCATTGCAACTCAGCACTTAATCAATCAATTAAAGCAGTTGAATACACCGCCAACTCAAGTCGTCTGGTTTCTAGGGTCTGAAATGGTGGCTGTTTTTTAAGTAAAAAACAAAACCAGGAGACCTTGTTGCTCAGGATCCGGGTGGAGGACTATGGTTCTACAGGCTCTTAACCTGTTTATCTTACTCTCATAAACAGATGCACTGCCTTAATATGTCCTTATTAGTAAGACTTATTAGTAAACATAATGTACTTCTGCTGTTGAATTTGAGTGCAGTGTCTTACTTGCTTTCTCCTTCAGCAGCTGCAGCTGCTGTTTGAAGTATTCCATTATCTGTTCAGATTCGCCCGTCTTTTGATCCAGTTTAGTCCGAGGAGGAGTGTGGCCTGACATAGTCACGACAGAGGGAACCAGGAACCTGGAACACACACATGCACACACACACACACACACACACACACACACACACACACACACACACACACGCACACACGCAATAGGTTAATGTAGGTACAGTATATCCTGTCAATGGGCTGTGGTTACCAAGCTGTAACTGGGATTTCAGTTGAACCTTCATGATGTTTTTTCTATGCTGGCCTTCCAAACGATCTCCTCTGCAGTGGCCAGCTGCCTTTGGCTTCTTGCTGACTGTAAATGTGTTCTGGCTCACACCCTCTTCATTTTCCCACACACTGTATTTTTCAGAAATACTGCTGAGGCATGTCTCATATCAATATCAAGCACTTCATCAACACCTCAACATAAGCAGCTGTGCGTGTGTGCATGTGTGTGTGTGTGTGTGTGTGTGTGTGTGTTCATGTGCATGTGTGTGTGCACAGGCACGTGTGCGTGTGTGTGTGTGTATGTGTTCATGTGCATATGTATGTGTGTGTGTGTGTGTGTTTTCATGTGCATGTGTGTGTGTGTGTGTGTATTCATGTGTTGAGTGTGTGTGTGTGTGTGCGTGTTCCTGTGTGTGTGTGTGTGTGTGTGTGTGTGTTCATGTGTTGAGTGTGTGTGTGTGTGTGTGTGTGCACGTGCACGTGCACGTGCAGCTGCCCCCATCATTGCTCCAGTAAAGATTTTGTGCCATTCAGGCCCTCAAACAGCTGGTCACCAGTTTCTTTTACAGTATTTTTTCCCCATTTTATTTTTCTCAGGTCTGACATTTTGAACTTGGCAAGGCTTTTTCTGACAAAAGAAGAAAAGGTTTTTTATTATTGGGTGGGGGTGAGAAAAACAAAAACTAACATTTAGAATGGGGTGGTGCTGGAAAATAAAGATCGGCACTAAATAAAAATACGGTACAGATGAGATCATTGGAAACATCAAACAAAACAAAAAAACTTCAGTTGATAATATCCCAGATCAAAGCCTCTTGTCTTTATTTATTTATTTATTTATTTATTTATTTATTTATTTATTTATTTATTTATTTATTTATTTATTTTTGTGCAACTCAAATCTATTTAATCAAGCTTGTGGGTGAAAATATGTATGGACAAGTGTCATGTGCTGAAACACAGGCCTGCTGTTTGACACTATGGCACCAAGAGAGACCCCCACTCTGAGAATGCCTGTGGGTCACTGCCCTGCCAGCTGTATCACGCCCACATCACTGTATCACACCCACATTACGGGTCACTGCCCTGCCAGCTGTCTGCCACTGTATCATGCCCACAGATTCAAATGGCATACAGAAGGAAGAATTACTTTCAAATAATGTTCGACATGAGTTCATTTGATATGATTTGTGAAAGAAATAAAGAGTTACTGGGTCTCAGAAAGAGGGAGTTGAAAGCCAGCTCCCGGCCTAGACAATGCCCCTGTTTTACGAGCTTTCTGCAGAGTGAAGCACGTCAATGGCTCTCTCTGCCGCAACACTGAGCAACTCCTCCTTCTTCAGTTTAAAGGACTTGATGCATATCTCATATCTCCTCTTTCAACTATGGCACACCGTGGATCACAGTACCCACCATTTTCAGAAAACTCTCATAAAATCATTGGCTATAAAACTAAGCAACACTCTGGAGAGATTAATGTAAGTTTCTCCTTTCATGAGCGAGTCAAGGCTCAATTCACATACATAGCCCGCTTACTTCAAAATTTGGTTTTATGTTTGATTTCTGCTATTTCTGCTATTACAATATATTGCACTACTGTGAAATATATGTATATTATATATTGTTTTCTATCAGGGCCTAATCTATGTGTTGCTATTCAATGCTGTAGAGACAGTAATCCAAGAAGCATAGCCCCAAAGAGGGTTAGTGATGTCATTGGGCCACCAGAGATGGTGAACTATGGTGCCAACCTCAGACAATAAGTCAAATAGTGAATAAGTAGAGGTCTGTGTTTCATAAATTATTGTTGTTGTGCAGGACGGGAATGCAACAGGTGTAATATTACAACAAAAAATTAGAAACAATATTCCAAAAACAATTTAAGGAATGTGTTAAAAGCAGCCCTTTAGAAGACAAACCAGGATGTAACAGGAACACCAAAAACGGAAAACGCTATTACTAAACATTTTAGGGAGTGTTAAAAAGTTGCCATTTAGAAGACAAGCCAGGATATAACAGGAACACCAATAAGCTCTCGCTCTGTGGAAAAGCAGGAACACCAATAAGCTCTCGCGCTGCGGAAAAGCAGGCTCTGCTCTTTTGGTTTATCTACCAAAGTCGGGGACAGGGGCCAATGAGGATGGCGCTCAACAGACAGATAGCAGCTGCTCCATAAAACCCCGCTCAGCCACACAGACAGCTGCATGCGAAGGACTATAAATACACTACTCTCAAATGTCCAGAGCACTTTCTGCAGCGTGGTGTAGAAGCCTCAACAAAAACAACAAGAGAACAAAACATAAACTCACTAAGGCAATAACATTATAAAATACATTGCAAGAAACGTTATTTTAATTAGGCGAAAGGAGCATGAAATCAAAATATATGGCATGTTCAACCTACTCTTGGAGCATATCCACTGTAGACACGAAAAGCATAATATTAGAACTTGCATTAGAACTTGAGCGGTCATCAGAGGTAAATAAAGGTGGGGCAGTGCAGAGGACTGAAGATATGAAACACACCTGTCTGTAGAGGGATGAGCTGAGAGAGGGAGCTCCACCGCGCTTGAAGACCACCAGAAGACTGATCCCGGTCCCACGCTTGCGCTGGTCAGCCCCTCGTTCTCCACACATTGCCGGCATTCCAATCCCCCTGAGCCCGGGACACATGTCCTTGTGGACTGGCATTCCCAACGCCACTTCCGGCTTCCCAAGACCTATTCCCACCCGCAAACTGGAAAGTCAAGGACGTCAAAAGTCAAGATAATTTCTCACACCGCAAAGCCGCGTGGGATTGGAGGAACAGTTGTTTATATCCCCCATTTGACTAAGTTAGACATCAGCAGTCGTGTTTAAAATGTTGTATGCAACATGGTCTGCCTACACTGTGGAGCGATTTTTTCAAACGTTTGTTACATTTGATAGGTGTTCTGAAATAAATGTATTACTTCTCCAAATAATTATAATTTCATATGTCTGTTAAATATCCTCTTAAATAACTGTCAGAATCCTTAAAAGGCATGCCCTATTGAGCATTCAGTCTCAGTTTCTGAATGGTTCATCTGTCTTATATAGTGTGGATACTGCTGTGATTATTTCAGTATTCACTTTACAAACATGAAATACACGGCTTATGAATTTTTCTACCCTCCTTCAAAAAATAATCCTGCTTCTTTCCAGTCAACAGCAATGCTAGACACATCTCTTCTGATACAATTCAAACAGGCACACGGCAGATTTGAGATTTTAGAAGCATTGGACAGAGAAATCACAGCCGACCTCTGTGGACGACGTCATCCAAGCTGTGTCACACAGGGGCAGCAGGACAAGTGTACAAAGTCCAAATCTCCCCCCTACAAATACTTTTTAACAAATTATTATTTAACAAAAAAAACAAAACAAATATGAGTTCTCATCAGTGTGTTATTAACTGGCTCTAGTTCTACAGAGAGGATGTTTAAGACACACGGCTGCTACACTAAGCAATGACACAAATCCTCACTGACTGCCTTGCCAACAGAAGCAAGATCTTGCATCCAGATAGCATAATTTACCCCCCGGTTTCCAAACATGAAGTACTGCAGACGTGCTACTGCGTCAAACTATTCTGAATTAAGAAGCAATAGGGGCGATGCCCTGCAAGTTAAACACGAGCAGGCTGGTGCTTTTACCTATAGATCAGCAATATTGAGCCACGCCATTGTGACCTTTAATTCCATCATGTGTGAGTTACACATGATCATAACAACCCTCGGGCTGATATGTACTGCCAGCAGACTCCACCAGGACTCTGCGACTGTTTAAAATCCTCAGAGGCAATAATAAGGGGGTGGGTTTTGGTTATTTCATAAAATATGTTGCATAGCCAGTGATAACAGCTTCAGTTTTTTATCCAAATAAAAAGAGTTCAAAACAACAAAAGACACATTATAATAGGAACCAGTAACAATGCATGAAATCCTTCAATTTTGTGGTTTTGGCATCAGCTAAGACATCGGTATTTATCCAGACAAAGTGGCTTCATGCAATATCCATCATTCGCAGCCTCTTCTACAAACCTGTCCTGACCAGATTGGAGGCTTTGTCCAAGGAAATACTTGGCTTGAGGATTTTACATTAGGAGAATTTAAGCAAAATAAAGAAGGTAAGGAATAAGAAGGACGAGCGAACGGAGAAGGACATGCCTGAAGGACAGATAACTCTAGCAGCTGCTGGAGTCCTGCTGTCACACCAAGGCAACGTCTATTTCTGGAAGTGTGAGTGGTATACTAGTAGGCTCATTAATGACACTGGAATGACAAGGAATGTTTAAGAGATTGCTTATACTTTGGGTCCCTTTAACTATTAATATGGATGTATATGTACGGTACCAGACAATTCAATAAATACATAAATTGTGAAAGAATTACTTATTTCAATGTATACTTACGGCTAAAGGTTTACTCTTTACTATACACTGTGTCATTTGGATGTGGCCAGATAAGCTGTACTTTGCTACCAAAATAAATAATTAAAAAACGCATTATAATGCACTATAAATATAATGTGCATTATCCTGTTCATAGTGTACTGGTGGAAAAAAATAATATAAATAGAGAAAACATGTATGAACATGTATCTATATATTATGTGAACTTTTTATTTTTTATTCTTATTTTTTAAATTCCTGCCACCACCCCCCCCCCCCCCTCTTGGGAGGTCAACTTTATTTTTTATTTATGATTTGCAAAATTATGTAATGAAGCCTCTCAGAGGAAAGGGTATAACAAACAAAAAGAAAAAGATAAATAGTTTTAATTACAAATAGTGAAGTCACCCCCCTCCCACCCACCCACCCACCCCCCTACCTTAATCTCCCACAAAGAAAACACCACCCACACCCCAATGTGTTACCCCTACCATGACAGACAGACAGATAGACAGACAGACAGACAGACCGGATAGGCAGAGAGACAGACAAACCAATCGGGTAAATAGACAGGGAGACGGGTAGACAGACAGATGGATAGACAGAGGAGGTAAGAGTGGACAAATGAGCTGAGTATATTGGGCCAGAAAAAAGTGAAGTACTGAGAGGGTGAAACTATTAATAACATGAATTGTGAATATGTATGCATCAGGTTAGACTATGTTTATAAGTGTGTAATGTGTATGAGAGAGAGAGAGAGAGAGAGAGAGAGAGAGAAAGAAGAGGAGAAAGGGGGAAAAGGGGAGGGGGGTTGGCTAACCGGTTTATTTTGGTTGGATTATAAATTTAGATTATTGATGAATGGTTCCCAGTTGTCTCTGAATTGTGACATTTGATTGTGGCTGGAAGCTGATATTTTTTCTAGTGATATGTATTCTGAAAGAAGGTTCAACCATTGCATAGTATTTGCAGTATTTCTTGTTTTCCAATGTAATAGGATAGTTTTCTTGGCGACAGTTAGGGCAATGAGCAAGGACCTGGTGTTCTGGGTTGTTAAATTGATTGTGGATATGTCTCCAAGTAGGCAGAGAGAAGGAGATAGTGGAATGCTGCGACCCAAAAAACGAGATAACGTTTTAGTGACTGTGTGCCAAAAGTGTTGGATGGGTGGGCATAGCCAAATAGCGTGGAGATAATTGTCCGGGGTGTTTAGAGTGCATTGTGAGCATATGTCAGTGTCTGCTGTCTTGTGTTGAGTAATATGTGCTCTGTGGATTACCTTGAATTGAATTAATTGTAAGTTAGTGTTGTTAGTCATTGTGAAAATGTTGGTGCATATTTGTTGCCAGAAGTCGGCGCTGGGAGAGATGGCCAAGTCTAATTCCCATCTTGAAATGGGGAGGTGTATTGTAGAGTTTATATGTGTTAGCATTTTGTATAATTTAGAGAGAATTTTCTTCTGAGATGTTATTTTGTTTATTTTTGTTATGATTAATGGTGGCTGTAAATCATTCTGCATTATATTGATTTTGGATTTCAGGACAGATTTTAGCTGAAGATATTGAAGGTATTGGTCTCTTCCAACACCGTATCTCTGGGTTAGCTCTTTAAAAGTGATTAAAGTGTTCTCTTGAAAAATGTGGTGGAGATGTGTGATACCTTTCTGTTTCCAAGTGGTGAAATTCAGTGGAGTTTTGTTGAGCTGGAAGTCAGGGTTATGCCAAATTGGGGTGTATTTGCAGGGTGTCAAAGTGGAGTTTGTGATTTTGTTGATTTTCCACCAAGCTGTCAGAGTTGTAGAAATTACAGTGTTTTTAAAGCAGTTGTGGTGTTTTATATTTGTATTGAGGAATGGTAGATCAGATGGTGAGATTTCCCTGCATACTTCTTGTTCGATATCAATCCATGAATTATTTTGTTGGGTGGGGAGAATCCATTTATAGATGTATAGCAGTTGGTTGGCCAAGTAGTAATTATGAAAATTTGGTGCATCGAGTTCTCCTTGATTTTTATTTCTCTGAAGAGTAGCTAATTTGATTCTGGCTTTTTTACTTTTCCAGTAGAATTTGGTTATTATTGAATCTAGAGAGTTGAACCAGTTGGTGGTGGGTTGTGTCGGGATCATGGTGAATAGATAGTTTATTTTTGGTAAAATTGACATTTTAATGGTTGCTATTCTTCCAATTATGGAAAGTGGTAGGTTCATCCATCGTTGTAGATCATCTTCTATTGTTTTTATTAACGGGCTAAAGTTGAGATGGAATAACTCTGACAGCTTGGGGGAAATGTTGACACCTAAATACCTGATATTTCCAGTGGAGAGGGGGAGGGTTGATTTTAGAGTTGCAGCATTCCAGTCATCTCCATCTAAGGGTAAAATTATAGATTTTGTCCAATTTACGGAGTAGTCGGAAATTTTTGAAAATGTATTGATGAGTGAACTTTTTTTTTTTTAATGAATTTCAGAAGTCAAAAGGAAGCGGCCATGTCTTCATGTGGCTTATTGAACTATAATCTGTAAATTCTAATCTTGACATGATTACTTATCGTTATACAATTAAATAGTTCTTTGCAAGCCAGAGATACAGTAGTTACTACCAGATATTTTACTTCAAACTCATCTCTGTACTCTGGACCCACACTGACATTATATGTACCTGTCACCTTTTTTCCCCAGTAGTCTCTCCTTGTGGAAAACATAACATAGAAAGGCCTTGTTATGTCAGAAAACATCAGTACATTTCATAAATAAAGAGAGCTATTTTATACTGAAAAATCACAATCTAGTTGTAGTTGCATTGGACACACAACTCGTGTGTAATTCATTCATTTTTCTTTTCTATTGTAATTAATATTATATTTAGCTTAGCATATGTGGACAAAGACCAACTCAGGAAAAAAGATAATATGTGTGATATTGCAATGGAAAGATAACAGACTACAAATAAAAGGAGATGCCAGCATATTTCTGAATCTGTAGACATTAAAAGCTTGTCAGCAGCAAGGACATTGTTTTAGATGCATAATATAATGAACTTTCACTATTGACATTACATATCTGCATACAGAGAAACACTCATGTAGGTCTTTATGTAAGAAGTGTGTTTGAGCTTAGAGGTTAGCTATTTAGAGTATTCACATGATCAAACCTTAAAAATATATACAGATCCTTTCCAAAAAATTAGAATATCATGGAAAAGTTTTTTTTTTTCCATAATTCCATTCAAAAAGTGAAACTTTCATAGATTATAGATTCATTACACACAAAGTGAAATATTTCTAGCCTTTATTTGTTTTATTTTTCATAATTTTTCATAATAAAAATCAGCATTTACTTCAGTTATTATGAAGTAATATATACAGTGTGTAATGAATCTATGAAATGAATCTATGAAAGTTTCACTTTTTGAATGGAATTATGGTAAAAAAAAAAACTTTTCCATGATATTCTAATTTTTTGGAAAGGATCTGTATAATAAACTCATGATAAACACATGAATGAGTGAGTGAATGAGTGAGTGAGTGAATGAATGAGTGACTGAATGAATGGTGTGTTTGGAGACTCTCCTGGCTCTTCTTTTTGCCAGTAAACAGCGACATATGGATCGTTTTGCATTTGTATACCCTATTAAGCAATAAAATCTGCACCATAGAAAATACAAATATTAAAACCTTTCATATCAAAATACATTCTCCTTAATTTGCCTTTCATGCTTTTTACCTTATAATAGACTGCCCTCTAGTGTGCTCAGTGGGTATATCATTTATGAGGTTCTTAACACAAGCATAATAATAATAATAATAATAATAATAATAATAATAATAATAATAATAATAATAATAATAATAATAATAAGAGCACAATTTTTTTGTAGTCACATTGAACGGTATGACTTCAATGCCTCAAGCACTACAGTATATGAAAATGTAACTGCATTTTTTTTTTTTTTTAAATCACTCTTCTCTGGTCCCCCCAGGAAATAGATAACAGTTCCTCTCTGTGTGTGTCTTTGTTAACTGAAAACACACATTATGTTGCCTTTGCTTTATAATCAAGCTCCTTTTCTCGTCTCTGGAAAGAAATCACACTTCCTTTGCACCTCACAAAAGTGGCCATGTGAATAAGAAGCAGAGACAGGTGAATGAGAAGCAGAGACAGGTATAAATCAGCGTGTGAACAGAAGTGACTGAATGAGTCATCAACTCCAGCTGTGTAATGTCCTAATGTAGGATTACTGAAAGCCTCTCTCTCTCTCTCTCTCTCTCTCTCTTTCTCTCTCTCTCTCAAATTACTCTGGAAATATCTGCTGTGATGACATCATTGGGACTTATAGGGGAGAGACTTCATAATTGGGTCCTGGAAGGAAGATTTACTGGCCTGTGAATATCACTAATATCACTAATAGTATCACTAATATCACCACTAATATCACTAATATCACTAATAAAGTTAAATAGCTTTTGAAACATAAGTATGGTAACAATCGGCAATACTCTCAAAATAAAAATAAAAAAGAAATGTGGAAAGGTATTCAATTGTGACAAAGAGCATACTTTTCATATATTTATTCACAGTACTTGTGCTTTCACACATTTAAATGGAAATAAACAATGCTTTCCAAAGTCTAGTATAGGAACAAATTCTTAGCTACAAATCATACTTTAGACGGCCCAGATGTATGCTTGACACTAATATAAAAGAGAGCATTCTCCCTTCCTGGCGATGCTGTGTCTGTAATTGCATGGCTGAGCCTGTCATCGCAGATAAATAATAACCAAGAGGTTCTCTTCGGTGACACAAAAATTAGCAATACATCTTTCTATCCAGGCGGACCTTATTCATCAATGTGTGTAAGGCGTCTTATAGTCAAATTAGTTGAAGATATTTTCAATTTGTTTTACTTATCTGGCACATTAAGAATGAGATAGAAACCAGAAAAGATTGTTATTGTAGGCTATATGACAGCGGGGAACAGTTACCTCCATCGCTCCCAACTTCCCATAGCACAGTGATGGACAGTATGGCATATGGTCTCTATATAATTGCATTTGCAGTCATACCTTCAGTCTTTTCATCATTTCATGATACGATAATAAACTAGTTTGCTAGCTAAATGTCAGTTTTCTACACGGTTTTCCAAATATCACTGTTTTTATATTATGATCCGTTGAACAGAAATTTGGCCTATTGCTGCCATCTACTGTACCAGTAATGTTTGTTCCTGCATTTTTGCATGGATTTAAATCAAAGTGTGATCATTTTTACTTAATAACTTTTTATACTTTACATCTGCATTTTACTATTATGGTAAGTAGTTGTGCTATAAGTGGAACAAACCACTATAATCTGTGCTCTCTCTGGAAACTGCACACTGCGGGGAGCATTACAACCCCATGCAGGGGCCACATGTATAAACAGTGCTGAGCAGAAAAATGCCCTCAGAAAGCCGCGTAAGCAAGTTTCCACGCAGAAATTCAGATGTATAAAATAACACGTGCTGTGAGAATCTGCGTACCTCTGTACAAGCTGGACACCATGCGTACGCAATGTTTGGAGTCAGTGTGATATGGCGACACTGTGATCGAAAGGCAGATGGAGAAAATGCAAAACTTTGCGTGAGCAGACTTATGACTTTCTCACTGAGCATTATTTTACGCAGAGTTTTATACATGTGACCCCAGGTGGGTGGAGGAATCTAGTCATGATTTCTTAGAGACAAACACAAACACACGCATGTGCACACGCATAGGCTATGCACGCGCGCACACACACACACACACACACACACACACACACACACACACACACACACACACACACACACACACACACAAGGTGTGTTTAATTTCACAATATTTAAGGTTTGAGAGCAAAAGGAATAGTGCTTTGTGTCTCTCTCACATGCTGCTCTATTGCATTGCAGCTTGTATAGCGCAGGTTTCTCCCCCAGCTGAAATAATCAATACTCCCAATACTCTACGTGGAATTGCTGTTAGTGTGGATACGGAACAACATTCAACAACAGAGAGGGGGAAAAAAATAAGTAAGAAATTGAACACACACAGCAGAAATGGTGGTGTACATTTAACACCCTTGGTGGTCTCATATAAACATCCCGGGGTGTTAAATGGACACCAGCAGTATTAACGTTTGCTGTGCACATTTCCAACCATCATGAGAACAGGCGATAATAAATAGCATACACATTGCGTCCCCTGGACCATGTTTTGAACGCACTGTTGTGGAGCTGTCATTAAAAGATGGACATGTGAGGCAAATGTCCACCACTAGGGGGAGTGCATGGTCTACAGCCCAGTTACTAAAAACTCCAAGACGAGAGTCCCTTTTTGAATACTTTCTTCTTATAAACTGTTTAGCTTTTTGACGACGATAATGTTTTACTAATTCAGCATTTGCAATGATTACTGTGTACAATTCCAAAGATAAAAAATAACCTTCTTTGGCAGAAGGTCATGGTTAGGTGCTTTGTGAACATATCTTTAGCAGTTGTAAAATATAATTGTAGCTCTGGAAAAACAATCCATATGAATGTGAAATGACTGTGTATATAAACAGAGATGAATATTGTAACCCTTTTAAAGATTTGTTTGGCCAGGAAAAAACAAAAACAAGCTGAATCGCGTGTTCCTAACTTAGAGCGTTCTCATTGTGCTATATTGCAAATAATTACAAAAAGGGGCAAAAAAAAAACAACATTTTTTAACTGACCAAATTAATTTAATTTTATTAAATAAAATTAAAGACTGAGGTGAATCAATAGGCTCCTAACTGGTGAAATTGTGGATATATGGCCACTAAAACTAACCATTTGATAAATAATGAAAAAAAGACAAAGAAAATGATAATGAGCCAAACTTGCAGTGTTAATACATTTAAGAAAAACTTGATGAGGGAACTTAAAAACTCACATTTTCAACTACCTGGTTTGGAACCAATTGATTCACCCAAGTCTTTAATTTGATCAGTTTAAAAAAAATGTTACCTATTTGCAAAACAGCCCAATAAGCACAGTAGGAACATGGGAATTTTTATTCTTCATGGCATGCATAGCTATTTCTGACATGATGGCTTAAGAGGGTAAATAATCCCTCTAAACATGAAAAGCACCTAATTAAGAAAAATGAGCAGCTTGTTAGGATTTTGGGATTGCAATTGTGGTTGGAACGAAAACCAGCATACACAGTGGTCCCCGAGGACCGAGTTTGGGAACCACTGTTCTAAAAGTCGACTTGTCTTACCCTGATTTCCCTCAGAATTTCTTCAGGCTACATGCTCTCTGTCATCTGCGCTTCAGATAGTACTCTCATCTTGAGAAAACTGGTATTTGTTTTCCACTCTAAATGTGTATTTATTTAAAATGTTCCCTATTGCTTCCTGGGCTAATTGCAGCATGCTTTTGGAGCTATTCTCAGAAAGCCTCACAGTAAGAGATATGTGACGTGTTCAGACAGAATAGCAGACAC
Organism: Synaphobranchus kaupii; assembly: GCA_029718625.1. Classification (NCBI taxonomy): domain Eukaryota; kingdom Metazoa; phylum Chordata; class Actinopteri; order Anguilliformes; family Synaphobranchidae; genus Synaphobranchus; species Synaphobranchus kaupii. The sequence goes on along the minus strand of CM056376.1, from coordinate 137,397,071 downwards.
ATGCAGAAGTAAAGTAACAGACACGGTTTTCTCTTTGGTGATAAGCAGACGTTCATATGTCTGATGAGGAAAATAAACTTAATTACATCACATGCATTTAGCAGACGCTCTTATCCAAAGCGACGCACACAGCATTTGCATTTATACATAGTATAGAATATTTATACAACGACAGCTTCCTACCTGGGAATCGAACCTGCAACCTGATGGTTACAAGCCCAGTTCCTTAACCATTCTCTACTGACAAACACGCATTTGTGTTTGCTATGGTGCGCGTGCGTGTGCTTGTGCGTGTGCGTGCGTGCGTGCATGTGTGTGTGTGTGTGTGTGTGTGTCTTTCTTTGTGCAACCCCACATGAATCATTCTTTTTTTTTTTAGGGTCTAAATTGTCAAGGTTCTGATTGTGATAATTCTTCACAGATTTAGCTTGTGTTTTGACAGAATTCAATCATGGCCAGGTTTCCCTGCTGTGCACATATTTTCTTCACTGCTGCGCTTTGCAATATGCTTGATTTTTTTTTAGCAGCACCTTGCTGTTCTTTCAAGACAGCACATATGAGGATGAGTGTATGACAGATGTGAGATTGACTACACAACACCATTTACAGTCTGGGTCAAAGTTTGTGAAGCCATTGTTCACAAAAAGTGAGACAGAGATAGAATAGAATGGAATAACTTTTATTTTCCTGTGAGGGAACTTCAGTTGTAGCCACCACCGGCAACAAAAAAGACACAGGCAGTGGGGCAGACCCACAACACACAAACAAACATATTAAATAAAGACATTCAGTAGAATCATTGAATTAATTAAACTAAGTGAATTAAAGGGAGGGTATGAGTCGAGTGGAATACAGCCAAGCGTCATGATGAAAAATTGAGCATCAAAAGCAATAACAGTTCCTCGTCTGCCGTTGCCGTCTTGAGATGTCCAGTGTGATTAAGCAGTCTAACAGCTGTAGGGACAAAGCTATCTGATGGTATCTGAGCTGCACTAAGCCTTAATCAGCCTCAACAGCCCCGGCCCATTGAACTTGTTCCACCTTCATTTCTGAAGAGGTTCATCATCTCTTTGTGATGGGAGGAGATCAGTTTAGGGTTTCTGCAGGCCCTGTGTCAGCTTAACATAATAACTTAAAGGAGGTAGAAGAGTCTTTCAAGTCAGCCAGCTGTTAAATAAGTTATATTTCCTGCATGGTTCAGGTGATGAATACATTTAGCATGGAATTACATATAAGAGTAATGCCGTTGGTCATTATATCAAAGGGGACTCAGAGGCCTGTTGAACTCATTGAAGAAACCTCCTTTTTGGAATGATTTTTTTTATTTCAAAATTTTAAGTCAGTGTTCTAGAACTCTGTATTTGTGATCTTACACCCTAAACGGTTAAAGAGCAAATGCTGGGATTTTCGATCAACAGTGCTGTGGAGATGAACCATGAAATATGGATATAGGCCCATCCTTGCCACTGGATATAAACCTGTCCTTGCCACTATGTTTCTACCGCTCTCTTAAAATGCAGACTGAAACATAGCAATTTGACTGTTATTTTTTAAATTAGCCTAAATTTGACCGTTCCCATTTGCCCTAAACTGCGCTGATGTTGTCCTCCTCTGAGATCTCAATTCAATTGATTCAGTATCAATGTGAAAAAGGAAAGGGAACCAGCATGATCATTCACTAATTATTGGGTCCTTTGCTCTCACTTTAATCAAGTGATTGCCTTAATCAAAGGAGCTCCTATCTACTCTGTTATTTGCTGATGTTAAATTGGCCCAATTTCACAGATTATGTCATCATGTAATTTAGAGACAGCGGAGACTGCGATTAAAGATTGTTTTGGCAGTCTAGCCAGGATAGCTTCCCTTGATTGTCTCCGTAAAGCAGACTCTACGTTTGAAGTGAAGCCGGGAACTAGATAATTGCGGCGTGTTTGTGTGTGTGGGCATGCGTATAAATGCGTTTTTGTAACATCACAGCATTCTGTAAATCGTTCTCTCTCTCTGTGTCTCTTTGTGCGATTTGTTACTTCAGTCACATGCTAAATATAAATTTTTTTTGCTAGATTACCCTCTTGAGGAAAACACAATAAGCTTTGAATGAAGCAAGGCTAAACCAGTCCTGAGTGAACAATGGAGAGAGAAAATACCTTACTTTTTACTTCATATAATTACATAAACAAAGGAATTATGTGATTATGTAAAGATGCAGTCCAATGATTGCTTACTCAATACAGCATGTTTACTGTAAGTATGGTACATTCAGAAGCTACTGTTCATGGGATCCACCCAAAACATAGAAAGTTGACTTAGTACAAAAGAGTAATAGACAAAAACACAACAATAATCTACTAGAAAACACAAAGATAAAACTACATCACATGTATGAAGTATGATTTATAAAGCTCTTTCTGAACAGTCAGATGGCCTTCCATACACAAAGTTCACTTAGATCAGTCTTTTCTGAGGAGAGAATAATAGGATTTTAAATGTGATTGAAGTTTTCAACTGACATGCACACTTGGAGAAATCCTATCTGGCTATACTAAGATTAGTCAGAGAACTGCTGGTTTTCCACCCTCCCTTTACCTGGGAGTCAGGTGTGAATACCGTCTGGCCAATCGGTAGCACTAATTGTTCAGTTAATTACCTGGGAGAAAGAAAACCAGGGCCAGATTTGGATTTGAGGTCCTGATTTGAATATCCATGAGTTAAAGTTACACAGGTAGTGGGCTGCTGGGTATCTCACTCTGTAAGTGAGCACCATGGTCATGGATCAAATCCGGCCCGTGCTGGTGTTGACTGTGGCCGGCAGCTCTGCAGGGGCGGTGTACAATTGGCTTTGCGTCACCCGAGGGATATACGGGAGGGGTTCGGTCGGCGGGGAATGCAGTGTTCATTGCTCGGGCGACCCCTGTTGGCTGTCCAGGGTGCCCGTGGCTTGCTCTCTGCACACGCGTATGATTGGGTCTCCTCCACCCCCGCTCCGTGCGTGCACAGCTTGTGGCTGCAGTGTGAAAAGAAGCAGCTGGCTCGCACCACGTGTTCTGGAGGAGAACCGCGAGTTGTCTTCACTCCCCCAAGCCGGCAGCAGGGGCCGAACATGACGAATTGGACATTCCATTCCATTCAAATTTTTTATTAAAAAAAAAACATATGCAGGTAGAAATGAAGTATCCTCTCAATAGATCGCATGAAACTAGATCAGCGTTTCCAAGGGAACATGCACATTTCCCCTGTAACGTACTTCACTTTGTCAACTATGAGGAATGGCACCAAGCAAACAAAAGGGAAGTATGCTCCAGGCCTTAGTGGACTAATTGAGGTTCAGCCTGCTTGAAACACTTGAAGGAGTCCATGGGAAATCTCCTCAGCTTGTCAGCGTGAGGTTGCCTGTTCTGCTCGCGTTGTGACCCTTGAGCCGAATGAAGTCAAGCACCTCTGGGCACACGTGGCAGAGGGTTCAGTCACACACTCAATCAGGTGTGTGTTGCTTCCCCCATGACACCCACCACCACCCCACCACCACCCCACCCGCTTCCCATCACCATTAATAGACTAATTTCTCTTTGACAGAGAATGGATCCCTTTTGAATAATTTGGGCTTTCATATATAATATGTAATGGGAAAAGGCAAGGCAGTACTGAGTAATGAACTCCTATTGAAAGTTTTAGACAGTTCCCTGTACCCCCATTATTTTTTTTTGTCTCACTTCATAAAAAGTAAACCTTTTGGGCTTTGACTAAGTCTAAATATAGCTTTTTTTGAGTCCAGGCGGTCTCTTCTGCACTCTAAATGGGGGCCGGACGTCCTCCCCGAGTATAGTGCAAGTGTGAGTGTCTGATCTCTGACCCCTAAAGCTCCTCCTCTCATAGGCCATGCTGGAAGGACGGGCTCTGCGGAGGTCGAGGTGGCTGAGCCCTAAAACGCCCTCCTTCTGTGTTTACACACTGCGCCTCTCCGACGCACGCTGCAGAGTAATTACCCAGAATGCACCTCACACAGCATTCCACAGAGAGCCCAGAGTGCGCTTTCAATCTGAACTGAAGGCATTCGAAAAACAAATAGCTAAAAATTACTTTCCCTCCAACATAAAATGTGTACGATTAAAAAGCTTGCTTTCACTCAATCAGACACATGCAATGCAATATCACGTCAGCAACAATTTTCACTTTGAGCCAGTGGTGTAGTCTAATCTCAAGTAGTGGGCATACTGTCAGTGACTTGTGAACATTGTGGGCATACTGTCAATACCGGGCAATGTTTATTTGTGGAACATTGTCATGGAAAAACAAAGTTTAACCACAGATCATAAAAAAAATAGGGTTCAACCCTGCAAAGCCATATAGCCCAAAGGCTTATTGTTGCGTCATTCCTAAACAGACGTTCTAATAGGCCCGTTTAGTGTTTGAAACACGGCTGGAGCAGATTGGTTATATGCAAGAGTGCATTAGGAGGGAGAAAACATCTGGAGCAAAGCAGGAATATCATGTGAGAAAGGTGTGGAATAAGAACACTATATATTGACACGAATCTAGTCATCTTCACCTAAAAAGTGTAACAACACATTGTTGCTGTGTGGCATTTGTAAATCTCTGCTTAGTTCGGAATTTTGGACATAATGTCTCAATTACGACTTACCCATGATGTAGTTGATTAATGGAAACCATTTTCAGATAATTCCATGCTGTCCATTCTTTTGGACATACACACATTGCTAATGCTAGCGCAACTCGTAGGAAACTAGTAGCATCCACTATCAAACGCACTTAAACACTCCAAGGTGCACCCAAAGCAAATAAAATACGACGACAGTCTATCGAGGTTATTTTCAGTGATTATACCGTCATTTTTCAAGTCAAACTATCGTTGAATCCTTTACTTTGTGCTCACCTAAATTCTCCGTGGAAGTACGGCGTTAGTTTAGTAGCTAGGTAACATAAAGTAGCCTATATCTCTGCCGGCCAAAAACAATATCGCGTGTGTGAAAGAATTAGACTCCTAGTATTGTTAGCTAACGTTCAGGTAAGATGGTATTTCGGTGTGTATTTCAAGGTTGTTCAAATCATGCAAAAAAAAAAATGGGCACCACAAAGTTTTCACCGATTTCCAGTGGAAGATCAACAAAGAAAACAGCTGTGGCTTCTTGCTGCTCGCATGGATGTCACCAATTGAGACTCTAGAAAAAGACCATTTCACGGAGGATGACTATGTGAAAATCAAAAAAGGACGGGCGGGACACCCTCTACTGAAGGAGACTGCTGTGCCATCACCTGTTTTTCTTCATGCACCAAAAACAACTGACGAGCAGGTAACTAATAAATGATTGCATGCGTGATCTATTTATTCAGCTAGCTAGCTAGCTAGTTGCCACGATTGGGAAGTCATGGAAGTGGTCAAACTTTTCCTGCAAATTGGTAGCCAGTGTGCTTGCTTGTATATGCTGTGTTATTCTGTAGCATGTTTGTGTTTAGCTGACTTGTTGTCTACCAAATATGTAACTTTACGGCAAAACGGATTGTGTCGGCAACTGTGGAGCACAGCAGATAACCTACAGGCAGATGCCCTGGCTAATCTACAACTAGCTCTGCCGCCGTACTTCCACTGAGAATTTAGGTGAGCACAAAGTAAAGGATTCAACGATAGTTTGACTTGGAAAATGATGGCATAATCACTGAAAATAACCCCGATAGACTGTCGTCGTATTTTATTTGCTTTGGGTGCACCTTGGAGTGTTTAAGTGCGTTTGGTAGTGGATGCTACTAGTTTCCTACGAGTTGCGCTAGCATTAGCAATGTGTGTATGTCCAAAAGAAGGGACAGCATGGAATTATCTGAAAATGGTTTCCATCAATCAACTACATCATGGGTAAGTCGTAATTGAGACATTATGTCCAAAATTCCGAACGAACCCTTTAACGGGTAAAGGATGCCCGCAGTCATTTGCAGTGCGCAAGTGATATTTTAAGTGCTAGAAGCACATTAACTAAGAGATAGGCTTAGTAAATATAATAATTACACAAAATCCAAAAAAATAAGTCAATCTTATGATGCATTTTAGTCTTCTATTTAAACTTAAAATTTTATTTCTATATATATTTTTTCTAACCAATACAAAATAAGATCACCAATGAGGTGAGACAGTTTAACTAATTTCAAGATCAGCCAATGAGGCTGGTTAGGGCGGCAGTGTAGTATAATGGTTAAGGAACTGGACTTGTAACTGAAAGGTAGCAGGTTCGATTCCCAGGTAGGACACTGCCGTTGTACCCTTGAGCAAGGTACTTAACTTGAATTGCTTCAGTATATATCCAGCTGTATGAATGGATAAATGTAATAAGAAGTTGTGTAAGTCGCTCTGGATAAGAGCGTCTGCTAAATGCCTATAATGTAATGTAATGTAATGTAATGTTAGAGCAGGCTCGAATGGGACATTATTAATGGTGTGCCTCTGTGCACATCTGGTGTATGTTAGAACACAAAGGGCAGGATCTCTCTTCAAAAAATAATCATGTTGCCATGGTATTCAAGGGTAGGAAAGGGATGGAGTGTTGAGCTGTGATAGCTACTTAAGATGGTTATATAAGGCAGTGTCTTTAAGATATTCCTAGATTTGAGGATCATGTGACTGGTAAAATACACTGCCACACACACTCTAATATTTCGTTGGACCGCCTTTAGCTTTGATTACGGCACGCATTTGTTGTGGCATTGTTTCGACAACCTTATGCAATGTCACAACATTTATTTCCATCCAGAGTAGCATAGGTTTTTGGCTGAGATCTTGTATTGACGACGGGAGAGTCGAACCACTCCGTAAAGTGTTCTCCAGCACATCCCAAAGACTTTCAATGGGGTTAAGGTCAGGAAACCGGTGGCTAATTCATGTGTGAAAATGATTCCTCATGCTCCCTGAACCACTCTTTCACAATTTGAGCCCGATGAATCTTGGCATTGTCATCCTGGCATATGCCCATTAACCTGGTCATTCAGTACATTCAGGTACTTCGCTGACTTCATTTTATTGCTGCATAATGTTGCTGAGCCTAGACCTGACCAACTGAAGCAACCCCAGAACATAACACTGCCTCCAGAGGCTTGTACAGTGGGCACTATGCATGACGGGTGCAATGGCGACTTTTTTTTTGGCCGGGCAGTGTATAAATAGATACATAATGCTGTGAATAAATATATAATTATCATTATTATGATATGTTCAGGCAGGCAGGCTCACAGCCTAACCAAGGGTATCAGTGTTTAATTTTAATATAAACACTCCCATTCAAGGTAGTTACTTTATTATACATTCAAGGTGGTGATCAGTCTCCATCCAATATCAGGCGAATGAAATGGAGCTACTGACATACTGTATGGGCAGTAAATATTCTGACAGCGCTCATTTTGTGTTTCCGAATTGTTCCTTTAAGTTTTCTTCTTCTTCTTCTTCTTCTGCCTCTGCTCTTTTCTCTTGTACACGGATTTGCTGAAACACTTGCCGAGGGATTCAAACGAGCAGGATGGCGGCTTAGCTACGGAGCCTGCTGGCTGCAGAACCTGAGTGACATCATAAATGAGACGAGGGAAGTTTCTGGAACATTTGAAAGTTCTCCTTATAAAGCTAAAATAAAATACACTCGCCCTGAGCTCTCGCCAGCAGGAGCGAGAGAAAGAGCAGGAGAGGGAGAAGAGAGAGAGAGAGAGAGAGAGAGAGAGAGAGGCTTTCAGTAATCCTACATTAGGACATTACACAGCTGGAGTTGATGACTCATTCAGTCACTTCTGTTCACACGCTGATTTATACCTGTCTCTGCTTCTCATTCACATGGCCACTTTTGTGAGGTGCAAAGGACGTGTGATTTCTTTCAAAAGTAAAAAAAATAAAAAAAAGTGCTGGATTCGAAAGCAAAGGCAACATATAATGTGTGATGTCGGTTCAATGGAAGTCTGCATGTCTGCCATTAGCAATTATTACCTGTATTTATATTAAAAGTAGTAGTTTGGTGAAAAGTTTTCTGCACTGAGTACGTTCTTATCCATACGATTGTGTCCCATGCAGCCATGGCTGAAACTGCATTTCCTCATTTTCAAGACAACTAACATTTAATTCGACAAACTAAGGAGATCAGAGCATTTTGCCGTTGTAAATTACCAAAAGGGGGCCTCATAAGATAAGTAGGCTATCTGTAAGTACCCGAATCTGCTACTTTAGCATCTTCCCAGCTAACCTGTACAGTCTGAGGTGGCTTCAACATGACAGAAACTATGTAGTATATAGTGGTTGGCATAGATTATTGGTGAGCAGGTGTAGCCCCATTTCAAATTTATTTATTAGGATAAACCCCTAGAGACAGGGTCTGCTGTCCCGGCTACAGACCTACACCTTTAAACAGGGGCAGCGAACACCGGGCCAGCCTCCTTAGACAGGGAGTCAGGGGGTTAAGTATCTGCTGATTTGTTGCACACACCTGCTTTTCCCTGCGGATTAATGGAAGCACAGCGTGTCACGGGAGGAGATCGATGCCCTTGTGTACCTGGAGCTGAGAGTCCTATGTTTAATTGTTTCTCTTCATTGTAGCTGCAGGATTCATGTGTGTATTCCCTGAAACCTGGAACTCTGTCTTGAATAAATATTATTATTATTATTAATAAACCTTTCAAATACTACCCCTTATTCCTCTACGACCCCAACCCCCCCGTCCCCCCCCCCTCCCACCAAAAACACACACAGCTCTGAGCAAGTCCAACTAATCTCTTATTTCTGTGTGACTTGTCACCTGATATTGCTCTAGGTATTCTGTGATATAAATTTAATATTGAATTGCAGGGTGTCTAAAATAGCCAGGCAGCCACATTTTCCCACTGTGAAAGAAAGCTGACTTTTTTTTTAACCCACACATTCTTTAGTATAGACTTACAGTAGCAATAGCACACAAACGCATGCACACGCACACACACACACACACACACACACACACACACACACACACACACACATTTGTGGGCAGCTAATCCCACCTCATTAAAATAACTAATTAGTGTGTAATTTCCAGATGGGATTCCTGCTTTTATATCTTGGGACACTTGCTAACTTGGATTTGGTCGCAGGAGAGCAGCAGTGATACTTCCTTCACCGTAGTCAGTCCGTGGTGGAACGTGGAATTCCTTTGGAATGCCCCTGTAAGTTTATCCGTGCTGGTCTTTCTTGCTGTAAATCTAACTTGCCCTTAAAGTGTGGTATTTGAATTAGCTGGAGTTTGCGCCAGACACGCTAACCACCTCATTAGCCACACTTATCATTAAACTGATACAGGGGGAGAAGAAATTCCATCCGATAATTTCACAAAGCACCCTGGGAAATTTCTTCTTTTAACCTGTTTTTTTTTTTTTTGTATTGTTTTTTTTTTTTTCGAGGGGGAGGGGCATCATAGAAGAAGGTGCTCGGCATTACAAAAGTGTCACATTGACACTCTTTTTGTTGTGTGGGTGTGCATAAAACTTTGCATTTTATCAGTCTAACAGGCTTTTAATTGAAGGAGCCACTGGCGTCAATCCCAGGTTTTTAGAAATAGTTAAGCAGAGAATATCACCAATACAATGCCCTGTCAAAAGAAGCAAGGTCAAATAAGTCTAATCACCACTTAAAGAGCAATCCACTTTTACCAAAAATATCTCACATAATTGCATGTTATCTTGCCATGGCTTTTGTGTATGAAATAATTGCAATACTAAATGTCTGAAAAGTGTGGGTTGATTAAATTTGCAATGAAAAATGACATTAGCACAAACACTTTACAACTGTGACTTAACTATTTTAACCTCTAAAATGGCCATTAGCAGAGCTCAGCTCAATGGACTAAATGTTGCCTGGAGTATGCAGTATTTTACTATACCTTAAATGATCATATAATGTAAAGGTAAGTTACTATGTGGAGCTATGTAGCAACCACAGACATTACCTTTACCCGGTTGCTCTTGGTTACTGCTGCCCTCAAGTTAATTTAACTATTGTCTTTATAGAAAAAGGCCAGGCTGGAATAAATTACCAGAAGCAAGAGACACTCAGACCTCATTAGTTTGGAGGGTAATATTAATTCATAAAAACTGAATGCGGTCCCAAATGACTTGTTAGGGTCGACTACCACTGATGCATACGATCCATAAATCGTGGTCAGCAAATTAACAAGCAGTATAAGAGTGTTGAATCTGGACAAGAATAGACAAATAAATATATGCAATTCTTATTAGTAATATTGTGACTAGAATTCAAGGAACTAATTGGATTGGGGCCAGATTTGATGTAACGCATATCCACAACTGCCACTGAAATTCTAACGCAGAATAGGTTATATTGTCTGTACTGTGCCAAATGGACACAGAAATTGATGTTCTGTCATAATCCACCTGTACAATATTTAGTTTTTACTCATTAATTAAAGTCTCATATTTGAATTTTGGTTGATCATAAGGTCGTTGGAAGAAAATTCACTTTAGCAGGCAAAACTGAAGGTTTGCTCTGAGAATCCTATTGTCTTATTGATTGGTATGAGGCATTTTTTAAAAGAACTGGGACCTCATTTATGAAATAATTTTGGAATTCATCTTAAATGTGAGCGTGCACTCGATTCCTAAACTTTGCCAATGTACGATTTGCAGTACAAAATGTCCATACACACAAGTAAATAAAATGTTCCTGAAATCATCTTAAGTTGTGTGCTCATGAACAAGCTTATCAACACTGTCCAGTGAACACCCTCAACTATCCTTATATGGTTGCATTTTCTGCTATACACTCCCTGCGAAACCATTGTCACATGATCTAAAATTGATAAAGCCATTTTATGCCTTTATTTTTCTTTGCTTTGATAGGTTACAGCAACGTTAATGTTATACATTTCAGTATTGAACAGCTTAATATTTGTTAACATATTTTCTGTTACGTATCTGTGTACGGGACGAACCCAAGTGCAACGACCAGGAGACAGAATTTCACAAAAGATGGTATTTAATAAATTAAGTGTTGGGGTAGTCCCAACACTGTACAGGAAAGGCAACACACACACAGAATTAGGAGATCTTGCGCCTGGAAGCCCGGGGCGGGCTGCTCCAAGCCGGAGCTGGACTGGAGGTTCTGGAACGGGCTGTTCCAAACCGGAACTGGACTGGACTGGAACTGGACCGGGTGGTCCACACGGGAAACAGGTACTGGAACGGAATTGTCCCAAACCGGAACTGGACTGGACTGAACTGGACCGGGAGGTCCACACGGGTACAGGTACTGGAACGGAATGTTCCAAACCGAAACTGGACTGGACTGGACTGGACCGGGAGGTCCACACGGGTACAGGTACTGGAACGGAATGTTCCAAACCGGAACTGGACTTGAGCGAGTGCCTGTAACACTCACGCCGGGACTGGACTGGAACTGGCAGGGGAGCGACTCACTACGGCAGGGCAGGACTGGACCGGGCTGACTGCACCGGTATAGAAAAACAAAAACAGAGGAGGGTTAGTGCAAGGGAAGGCACGGGAAAGACCGGGAGGTTCTCACGGAGGTGAAGGGTTTGGAAGTCGGGAGGTTTTGCGGAAGCACGGCAGGGCAGAGTGGTGTGGCGTAGCTGCGGTAGGTCCGGAGGTAGCTGACCGTCTCCAGAGCTCCAGGAGCCGGCGCCGAAGAACTGGGTGGTTTCCTCGGTCGGACAGGAACAACTGGAGGGTAGCCAGGTAGCGGATCACCCCGGAGCCTACACGCGCTGGAGGTGGAGGTACCGCAACACACACAAACAAACACGGGGAAAACAAACACTGCCACGGGAGATAGGGAGCAGGGTTGGATGGAGGAGAAGGGAAACAAGTTAGCAAACACAATAATGACAGGAATTGTGCGGGAGGTAAACTACCAGACTGTAGTTTGCAAGGGACTATACGCTGTACGGGAAACACATTCCACAAACACGCGAATAGTTTACACGGGGAGACCAGTTAACGAGTCAAGCACTACACCAAGTGATGATAGTTAACGAACTGGCGCCGACTGGCAGCCAGCCGAAAGACTATATAGGGCTAACTAATGTGACAAAATACGAAACAGGTGTGAACATAAACCGGGAGTGATTACAAGACACCAGGTGAGAAAATGCATGCAACGAGGGGGAGGGAGTGAAAGGCGGAAGTAAACCAAAATAACCAGACGAACAAGACAGGGAAGGACATGCCTAGTCCGCGGCAGAGGGGAAAACACGGACAAAGGGATCCAACATGACACGGAGGGAAAACAGGAAAACACGGAAAACGGACAGGAAGGGAGCGGAACATTACAGTACCCCCCCCTCAACGTACGCCACCTGGCGTACCTGGCGGCCTGGTCTTGAATGGGAAGCGACTGTGGAAATCCTGGATTAAAGTTTGATCCAGGATGAGGCCCTTGTGGAGCCATGACCGCTCCTCAGGGCCATACCCCTCCCAGTCCACGAGGTATTGGAAGCCCCGACCCTTACGGCGGATGTCAATGATGCGGTCCACCGTATAGGCCGGGGCGTTGTTGATGACCCGGACAGGAGGAGGAGGGAGGGTAGGGGCACTGAGGGGGCTGGAGGCGACAGGCTTGACTTGGGAGACATGAAAAACGGGGTAAACTTTGAGGGAGGCAGGGAGGGAGAGCTTGACAGAAACAGGGTTAACAAGACGTACAACAGGGAAGGGACCAATGAACCGGGGCCGAAGTTTTTTAGAGGAGGAGGGAAGGGAAATGTTAGACGTGGACAACCAGACCTGCTGACCGGCCCTGTATTTGGGGGCTGCGGTCCTGTGCAGGTCCGCCAGACGCTGGGACCGGGAATTGGAACGTAGGAGTGCGGTGCGTGTAAGCCTCCAAATGCGCTTGCATTTGAGGATGTGGGCCCTGACAGAGGGGACTGCTACCTCGGCCTCCTGGACCGACAGGAGAGGGGGTTGGTACCCTAACGAACACTCGAAAGGGGATAACCCGGTGGAGGTACTCTTAAGGGAGTTATGAGAGTACTCCACCCAGGGAAGGAAACGGCTCCAGGAGGCGGGGTTGCGAGCCGTGACGCACCGCAGGGCGGCCCCCAGGTCCTGGTTCGCCCTCTCTGCCTGGCCGTTCGACTGAGGATGGAAGCCAGACGAAAGACTGGCCGAGGCCCCCAGGGCTACACAGAACGCCTTCCAGACCTGGGAGGAGAATTGGGGCCCACGATCCGACACGATATCGGAAGGGATCCCGTGCAGCCTGACCACATGTACCACCAGGAGCTCCGCCGTTTCGAGGGCGGACGGGAGCTTGGGGAGGGGAATAAAGTGAGCCGCCTTGGAGAACCGATCCACAATTGTCAAAATGACAGAGTTGCCATCTGACAACGGCAGACCGGTTACGAAGTCCACCCCAATGTGGCTCCAAGGACGGCCCGGGACAGGGAGGGGAAGGAGATGACCAGAGGGAGGCTGGTGGGAAGCCTTGCTCCTGGCGCATACAGAGCAGGCCAGAACAAAGGCACGGGTATCCTCCTTGAGGGTGGGCCACCAAAAGCTCCTCCTGACGAGGGCGGTCGTCCTGGCAACACCTGGGTGACACGCCAGGCAGGAGGCGTGAACCCACTCAAGGACCTGGGAGCGGACGGAGTCGGGAACAAACAGGGCAGGGTTAGGGTTATTACGGGGGTCAGGGTGGGAGGTCTGGGCGGACCTCACGATTTCCTCAATCCTCCAGGAGACCGCAGCCACCATACAGGACGCTGGGAGAATGGTTTCGGGGTCAGCAGGACTGGAGGGAAGGGAAAACACACGGGATAAGGCATCTGCCTTAATATTGCGGGAACCGGGGCGATAGGACAAAGAAAAATTAAACCGGGCAAAGAAAAGTGACCACCTAGCCTGTCTGGCATTCAGCCTCTTGGCAGATCTTAAATAAATTAAATTTTGGTGGTCAGTCAAAACAACAAAGGGGGTACCTGCCCCCTCCAGCCAGTGGCGCCACTCCTCAAGAGCCAGCTTAATGGCAAGAAGTTCCCGATCCCCGACATCATAATTCTGCTCAGCGGAGGACAGCCTCCGGGAGAAAAAGGCACAGGGATGGAGCTTGTTGTCTAAGGCGGCACGTTGGGACAGAATGGCCCCCACGCCGGTGTCGGAGGCGTCCACCTCGATCGTAAACTGACGGGAGGGATCAGGGTGGCAAAGGATAGGGGCTGAGGAAAACCGCGTTTTGAGTTGCTCAAAAGCACGCTGAGCTTCGGGATTCCAACAGAAAGAAAAAGTGGTGGAGGTAAGTTTTGTAAGGGGGGCAGCAATGACACTGTAATTTCGGATAAAACGACGATAAAAATTAGCAAAACCAAGGAACTGTTGTAGCAGCTTACGAGAGGTGGGTTGGGGCCATTCCGTCACCGCCTTGACTTTGACCGGATCCGCCCGGATACTGCCCTCCTCGATAATAAAGCCGAGGAACGGGACTGAAGAGACGTGAAATGAGCATTTCTCCGCCTTCACGAAGAGCTGGTTCTCGAGGAGCCGCTGGAGAACCTCCCGGACATGGAGAATGTGCTCCTGAGGGGACTTGGAAAAAATTAAAATGTCGTCAATGTAAACGAAAACAGTCTTACCCAACAGGTCTCGCAGGACGTCATTAACCATGCCCTGGAAGACTGCCGGGGCGTTAGTAAGGCCGAAAGGGACCACCAGGTACTCATAGTGGCCCAACGGGGTATTGAAGGCAGTCTTCCACTCATCCCCCTCCCGTATGCGCACCAGGTGGTACGCATTACGGAGGTCGAGTTTAGTAAAAATGACGGCCTGCGAGAGGGGTTCAAAAGCAGTGTTAATGAGGGGGAGAGGATACTTGTTGCGGATAGTGATGGAATTGAGTCCCCGGTAGTCGATGCAGGGCCGTAGTGAGCCGTCCTTTTTCCCCACGAAAAAGAACCCAGCACCAACCGGAGAAGAGGAGGGACGGATGATGCCCGAGGCGAGGGACTCATGGATATATTCCTCCATGGCGAGTTTCTCTGGTCCCGACAGACTGTAGAGACGGCCGGACGGAAGTTTGGCTCCCGCCAGCAGATCGATACAACAGTCGTACGGGCGATGAGGAGGTAGGGACAGAGCACGTGCTTTCGAGAAGGTGCGACTGAGGTCGTGATACTGTTTGGGAACGGTGGACATATCGGGTTCGGGTAGGTTGGTGCTGGGATTCTTGGACCCCGGAGGGGGAAGCGCGGAGCGGAGACAGCTAGCCAGGCAGTGGCCACTCCACGCCAGGATGCGTCCGCCCTGCCAGTCAATGTGTGGGTTATGGAGACGGAGCCAGGTTTGACCTAAAACTATGGTTGACTGTGTGGAGTTGATGAGGAGGAGTTGAATGCTCTCCCGGTGATTGCCAGAGAGGACAAGCTGTAAGGACACGGTGGAGTGGGTCACTAATCCCAAGCTCCGACCGTCTAAGGCGAAGGCAGTAATGGGTGATGGAAGAAGCTCCGTGGGTATGCCGGCCCTCTGGGCGAAGGTGGTGTCCATAAAGTTGGCGTCGGCTCCAGAGTCGATGAGAGCCGACGAAACTAAGGACTTGTCGCTCCACAGGAGAGTGGCCTTGAAGACTAGGCGATTCTGGGCTGCATGGCAGGGTATGATAGGGCTCGTCAGTACGCCTAGTTTACCTGGCGAGCCTATTCTTTTGGGCGGATTGGACACGAGGCGATCTGATGGCCAGGTTTGCCACAGTAGAAGCAAGACCTGGATCGCTGACGGCGTTGGCGCTCCGCAGAGTTGACCGCAACTCTGCCCAGTTGCATGGGCTCCTCTTCGGAGACCCCAGACGCCGCCCTGAATCCAGAAGCAGATGGGTGAGAGCGTATCTGAGGAAGGTGACCGGGATTCCCCCCACGCTCACGGGCCCGGATACGAAGACGGTTGTCGACTGCTATGGCCAGGCTAATAAGGCTATTGAGGGAGGTGGATTCCTCACGGGTGGCTAGTTGGTCTTTGAGCTCCTCGCTGAGTGCCTGGCGGAAAGCCCCCTGAAGGGCGGTGTCGTTCCATCCGGACTCCGCGGCGAGGGTACGGAATTGGATGGCCATCTCTGCGACGCTGCGACCCCCCTGACGGACTTGAAGTAGGCGCTGAGTTGCATCTCGCCCACAGGTAGGGTGGTCAAACACGCGCCGCATCTCGGCGGTGAAGGCAGCGAAGTTGTTGCAGAGCGCGGCTTGGCTATCCCAGATGGATGTAGCCCACTCCAGGGCACCTCCTCCCAGGCTGCTCATGATGAACGCGATCTTACATGGGTCGGAGGCGAAGGAGGAGGGCTGCATCCGGAAGACAATGTCGCATTTCATCAGAAATTCGCGACATTTCCCCAATTCCCCGCGGAATAGCTCAGGATGTTGAACGCGAGGCTCCCGAAATGAAGCGGACACAGGAGGGTCCGCCGGGGGGTCCGGAGCGGGCGGTGTAGGGCCCACTGGAATACGCGGAAGCGGCTGGTGAAGAGACAGCTGAGTAACTTGTTCCGTGATGCCCCTCAGTACTTCCAACACGTCGTCCAGACGACGGCCCTGTTGGTCGCTGACCGCAGTTTGGCAGGAGAAGGCGTGCCGAATCTGCTCCAGGTCGGCTGGGTCCATGTTTTTGGCCAGTTCGTTCTGTTACGTATCTGTGTACGGGACGAACCCAAGTGCAACGACCAGGAGACAGAATTTCACAAAAGATGGTATTTAATAAATTAAGTGTTGGGGTAGTCCCAACACTGTACAGGAAAGGCAACACACACACAGAATTAGGAGATCTTGCGCCTGGAAGCCCGGGGCGGGCTGCTCCAAGCCGGAGCTGGACTGGAGGTTCTGGAACGGGCTGTTCCAAACCGGAACTGGACTGGACTGGAACTGGACCGGGTGGTCCACACGGGAAACAGGTACTGGAACGGAATTGTCCCAAACCGGAACTGGACTGGACTGAACTGGACCGGGAGGTCCACACGGGTACAGGTACTGGAACGGAATGTTCCAAACCAAAACTGGACTGGACTGGACTGGACCGGGAGGTCCACACGGGTACAGGTACTGGAACGGAATGTTCCAAACCGGAACTGGACTTGAGCGAGTGCCTGTAACACTCACGCCGGGACTGGACTGGAACTGGCAGGGGAGCGACTCACTACGGCAGGGCAGGACTGGACCGGGCTGACTGCACCGGTATAGAAAAACAAAAACAGAGGAGGGTTAGTGCAAGGGAAGGCACGGGAAAGACCGGGAGGTTCTCACGGAGGTGAAGGGTTTGGAAGTCGGGAGGTTTTGCGGAAGCACGGCAGGGCAGAGTGGTGTGGCGTAGCTGCGGTAGGTCCGGAGGTAGCTGACCGTCTCCAGAGCTCCAGGAGCCGGCGCCGAAGAACTGGGTGGTTTCCTCGGTCGGACAGGAACAACTGGAGGGTAGCCAGGTAGCGGATCACCCCGGAGCCTACACGCGCTGGAGGTGGAGGTACCGCAACACACACAAACAAACACGGGGAAAACAAACACTGCCACGGGAGATAGGGAGCAGGGTTGGATGGAGGAGAAGGGAAACAAGTTAGCAAACACAATAATGACAGGAATTGTGCGGGAGGTAAACTACCAGACTGTAGTTTGCAAGGGACTATACGCTGTACGGGAAACACATTCCACAAACACGCGAATAGTTTACACGGGGAGACCAGTTAACGAGTCAAGCACTACACCAAGTGATGATAGTTAACGAACTGGCGCCGACTGGCAGCCAGCCGAAAGACTATATAGGGCTAACTAATGTGACAAAATACGAAACAGGTGTGAACATAAACCGGGAGTGATTACAAGACACCAGGTGAGAAAATGCATGCAACGAGGGGGAGGGAGTGAAAGGCAGAAGTAAACCAAAATAACCAGACGAACAAGACAGGGAAGGACATGCCTAGTCCGCGGCAGAGGGGAAAACACGGACAAAGGGATCCAACATGACACGGAGGGAAAACAGGAAAACACGGAAAACGGACAGGAAGGGAGCGGAACATTACATTTATATTTCAAAGTGGTCATTGACAGCCATCAGTAGCCTACAAGCCTTCTGTTGCTTGCTTTCAATATAGCTCTCAAGTGGTTCATATATCAGCCATTATGATGTGATGTATATTTAAATTGTGCATTGATTTTAAGTTTTAAAACCTTGCTGTTATCATTATTATTATTATTATTATTATTATTATTATTATTATTATTCTGTTCTATTTTTCATAAAGGTTGGTACACTTGATAATGTTAACAGCAAGTGGAGCTATCGGTTTAGGAGACACACTACTGGACTACACACCCTCACATAGCCAATCTTCACGTCTCACAAGCTCATATGAAAATACTGGGCGTGACATGTCTTCCTGTCTCCCCTGAAATGTACACGTATGGCTGCAATAACCAAGTTAATGGACCAGAACCTTGCCTCTCACCATGCTTATTAAAAAAATACATTAGACATATATATGGTCTAATAGTATATTACACCTCCATATATGCAGGGAGATTGTGTTCATTTATATATGTGTTACAAAGCATTAATAACACATTTTAATCCACCTTCAATAAATACAGTAAATGTGTCACTTCAGGAATCCAAACCGACCTGCCATTTTGAACAATAATGCTAAACACCGCACACGTTGTTTTCCTGGGGTATGGTGTACTGTTGTTATTTTTGCTTTCAAGCGTTGCCTGTTCTGACATGTGTCCGGTGATTAAAACTCCTCAGTGTGTTCATAATTAAACATCTGGCAGCTTTTTGGAAGCGAAAAGGCAAAGTGAGATGTGAATGGCTTCACGCTGTTTCTCTCCTGCTCGTCTCTCATTAGCCTTTGCTCTGTCTCAGTCGTTACTCCGGAGCGTCTAAATGTTTTCCCTTTTCCCATTTGATTACTGCATGCAGACATTATCATTTTTCATCTTTTATTTTCTTGTTCTGAAAAAAAAAAAATAATAATCACCTGCGCTTTTTTTCAGATTTACCAAGGGGGTGCGAGAATGTCTTAGAGAATCAACACTCAAGTTTTAACCAGGCCAGAACTACTGATGTAACTGTCAAAAAATGTAAATAAAGTACTCCTGCCAGGCATGAACCGACACAATTTATTACTCTGGTAATGAGGACGCATGGAGGTGTGATAGTAGGTGCTGGCTCAGATGTTTGAACTTTTATTCATCATGTAGGTGTTGATGGACCTGTCCTATACGTGATGAATAGGTCTGTATAACCTGGACCTGCTCCCGCAAGCATTCTTCCCACAGAGGTGGAATGCCAGGTCATATTTTAATTTCATTTTTATAGCTTTATTTTGCAATAGTGGGAGGGTAATGGAGGATAATACTGTATACTGAGGCATAAAAGTGCAACAAATGACATACCATGAAATGATCAGTTATAACGCATTCTTAGAGAAGAGTTTGTGCTCTTCACAAAATCTTGAGAGGTATAATCCAGGTGTGTAGGTTACAAAAAATCAATCGAGGAAAAAATGTAAGGAACCCGCACACTGACATAAAAAATGGAAACAATCCAAACAGAAGTATACTGATGCAAAATATATATACATGTGCTTGTATGGGGAAAAAAATACAGCAAAAAAAGTGGCACAAAAGTTTTCTCATGCATTTTGCATCGGTATACTTCTGCTTGGATTGATACAAAGAGGAGCTCCCACTATCGTGTGTGTTTCTGCTAAAAGGTGATGTCACTATTGTAAGTCTGAGAACTTCTCTCAAGAAAGTGAGTATTCACAGTGAAGGTCATTACCACGGCGATGCGTGAAGAAATCCAAAGCATCCCGGCGGAGCTCTGCTGGGTTTATGGTGTGTATATAGGGTGTATATAGGGCTGGCCATTCCATTACAAACATTTTGTTCCAGATGGATATTTTATTGGATAACAAACGTGTTCATCCTGTGCAACCATGAGAGGGCCATGTGAGGCAGCATGATGGTGCAGTGGATTCTCACGGCAAGAAGTCCTGGGATCAAATCCACGCCAGGGGCCATTCTGTGTGGTCGGTGTGGAGTTTGCATGTTTTTCCCCGTGTCTGTGTGCTTCCCTCCAGGTTTCCTCCCACAGTCCAAAGACATGCAGGTTAGGCTAATTTGAGATTCTAAATGGTCTTTGGGGTATGAGTGTGTGAGTGAATGGTGTGTGTGTCCTGCCATGGATTGGCGACCCGTCCAGGGGGCGTTCCTGCCTCTCACCCAATGTATGCTGGGATAGGCTCCAGGAATAAGCGGGTTAGATAATGGACGGATGGACGGATATGGAATGGCTCTACTGCAGCAGGTTCGATGAGCCGTCAATAAACACTGATTGTGATATTAATTCATAGTGATTTTGCCACCGGTGGCCTTCTGTAGCACAGCTTGGACGTAACTCTCACTCTGTCTGTGCTACACTGTCCTTCTGTAGCACAGCTTGGACGTACCTCTCACTCTGTCTGTGCTACACTGTCCTTCTGTAGCACAGCTTGGACGTACCTCTCACTCTGTGCTACACTGTCCTTCTGTAGCACAGCTTGGACGTAACTCTCACTCTGTCTGTGCTACACTGTCCTTCTGTAGCACAGCTTGGACGTACCTCTCGCTCTGTCTGTGCTACACTGTCCATCTGTCCTCATGTAGGAGCAGATTGAGCTGTATCACCTCATTGAATTTAACCTTGTTCAAATTTGCATTGGCTAGCGTCCCTTGGGATGGTTATGTGTCTGGGTGTGACATGTTGCCCACAGCGTTCCATCCGACGCTAAGATGATGTGTGAACATGAGGCTCTAATGTCTTTATCCTTGGGCTGCCATCTTCATGTGCAGAAGCCGCTGTGGCTACGTGTCTTTGTGGCACGTTGGAGCACAGAAATCTGTTGAACACAGAGGTGCTTCAGTGTAGAGACAGGATGCCCTCACCACTGAAAAATACAGTAATATAAATTACTGCTGTTAGCAACCAATGACCCCCTTTCTACCTTGAGGCAAATTTTTCTTCATGTCGTGAAATATGTTCCCACACACCATTGTACTGATGTTCAGAGTTATAAGTAAAACCAATGCTCATATTGATTGTTTCATAGCTGTAACCATCATATAACTTAAGATGTTTCACAAATACACAAGTGACTAATGATTAGTGATCAGGTTTTTTATACTTTAGTTAATTGGTTGTTGTAATTAAATGTTTTGTGAATTAAATGTCAAGGGAAATACTTTTGGTTTGTTTTACATCTCATTACACGATTTAGGGCTTGATTTACTAAGACCTTCAGCAGGTGCAAAAACCTTTAGCACACGCAAAACTAATAACACAGCCAAGGATTGGTATAAAAGAAATACCAGGCCGATCATTGGTCATGTTATTTGTTTCGCGCACACGCTAAAGGTCTTAGTAAATCAGGTCTCAGTCCCTTGCCAAAATTTCAAAACATATACAAATCATTGTATTAGGTCTTTAATCTTTCAGCTGGGCTCCTGTTTTGTGATATCCAGCCTGTATTTCAACAGTCTTCATAATGGTGCTTGAAAATAAAGTTGTTTTGAAATGAAGTTGATTCATTAATTATTCAGTGCAACAGTAACATTTTTTGTTTGTTGTTTCCCAAGTGATGGAAAGAATAGAGTCAATGTTACCTTCCTATTAGTTATGTTAGCATTTTACTGCCATTTGAGTTAAGGTGTTGTTACAGGTCAATAAAAAAACATAAGTTCCAAATATCCTTTTTTTTATTTTTTTTATTTTTTATATATACACGTATTTCATAATTGTCTAGGATGTCTTAAAGGCACTTGATGAAGAAAATCATCAAATTGAAATTATACAAAAACAAAAGGTAATTTCGGGGTCATATAGACCCAAACACAATAGGAAGGCTAAATTAACTGATATGATATGTACATGTCTGTAAGGAGGCTTAGAAGAGCTGTGCTTGAATGTTACCGCTTCACCCTGAATTCTGTTTCCATTTGTTTCATAGTTTACACACACATTTTTCAAAAATCTGAAAACCACTGAAGTGTCAACTCATGAATAAATAAATAAATAAATATGAGAATTTAGCAGAAGTCAGAGCTTTAATGATACCCAGAAGCCTGACAGTGTCTGAATGTCCTTCAGGCTTCGCTGTCTACCCTTCAGGGCATGTGCTTCTCAATAATGCAAGACAGCCCAGTAAACTTCAATCTGCCCTAACTCATCATACTCGGCTATGTATTTACCAGCAGCATCAATCACACTACTGAGGGGTGCCTTCCCACTATGCCACTGAAACTTCCTGACATCCCTCAAAGGTCTTCTGCGCCTGATTCATTCAAATCCGCCAAGGAGAAGTCTGGAAAAGATTTATTCATATATTTATTGAAATAAAAATCGGAATGTTTTAAGATATCAGTCTGGCATCCCGGAGTAGCGAAACCTCTCCAACTTGAAATGCTCACCTTGCGCTTACGATGGTAAAGGATTGCTTATGAAACTTAATATCTGTAATTGAGCTCAAATTGAGATTGAGGTTACAAGTGTGCTTATGGACAGGTCTCGGTTACACAAACATAACTCCAAGCATATTTATTTTAAATTAAGTCTGCATCAAATGACGTTATGTTGCTACATTTTCTTAATAGAAGATTCAATGAGATCCATGATACGCAGTGGTTCCTCAGGACCGTAGGATTGAGAATGGCTGATGTCAATGAGAAAGCACAGAGTGTCAGTAAGAACCAGACGGTAACGCTAGCCTTGTTGCACATTACAGTCAGGAGGGCTTGGATTTCAAACAGATCCTCACTGTGATTCAAGGAGTAATTACAGCGTACTGTTCCTGCCACAAGTAGCACCATGTTGCACCCTGCTCTGTAAAACATGATTATCGTGGCATGTCCGTGGCCTGAAGGACAGCATTAGCTAAAAGTGCAGGTGTATATTAATAACATGAATCTCTTAGCAACACAGTCCCCACACCCTAATGTCAGGACTAGAACTGGGGGGAGACAATTGTTATGTCATAGAGACATCACTGGCAATTCTCCTAATAAAACATGTATACTGTCGTCTGTACTCTGAAGCATCCTCAATATAGGCGCATCGCAAGGAAATGCTTAATCTGTTATGACATGAAACCATGTTAATCTAATATTCTAATTCTGTCAAAGCTAATTTAACTGTGTGTACTGTTGATACCTCCTGATTATCAATGATTGCTGCATGTTTGAAGAGTTTTTTTTATTTTTTACTTTGCAATCGTCTAATAAAGGACTACCTCTCTCAGCGTCAGAGGCAGCTCATTGTTTTAATTAAACAACTTTATTTATTAACAATACCTGGCCTTAAATTAGTAATGAATACTCTACTGCAAGTTCAGTTAATAAAGCCCAGTTAAATAACTGGAAGGTTTATTACAGCCATACAAAGTTTATCAGCCTTAACGTTGGGTACTGTCACCCAACATACACTAATTAAACAATGGCAGAATTATTTATAATACCTAAACCTTTATTTCACCAGCTGGCAGTAATTACATTCACCTCTGATTTGACTCTTTGCATTTATATTGTTTCGACAGAGTGTGCAGCCATGTTAGGTACCGTTCTTTTCTCATGCCTGGAGTGGATAATCTGCAGCTTGGAACTGTTTCACCAAGTGTTCAAGAATGATTGGTGTACTGGTCACTGACTTGCTCAAAATATGGATGTGCCTGAATCCAGCCCATTCCTAATGAAAATCCAAACCAATTTAAATTTAGATACAGTGGTTAATATTTTTGCAGAAGCTTGAGACATACATTCTGATAAAACATGAACTTAGTTAATTTTGATGCTAGAAAATTGCGCTTAAATTTTACTTTCAAAGATAATCTGACGACAGTTTTTTGCCTTGAACTAGCCTGTAAATACCATCCGTGGCGTGATGATGTGGTCTAAATCCATGAGATTGATATTGTTAATGTTTCATAGAAACATTTAAAGGGCTGCCAGATTATGTAAAAATGGCCAATTCTGGCTGTCTTTCGGGGCACAACATTTCCTTACAGGCAGGTTCTGTGCAATCAGGAATGCCAATCTCCATGGTAGTTATATCAACAAAACCTCACATCTCCTCTTTGCTTGTGTGCTGCTTGCCAATATTTCAGAGATTTGCAGACATTCATGGAGTGGGCCTGCCGTGATTTTTCTGGCAGCTGTCTGATTAACGGTCAGCCATGAATCTCGCCGTTCGAGCGCCAGAGCATGGCACCGCATTCAAAGTGAACCGTCAGCTTGAACCTTCACCCAGAGAAAAAGTGGCGTGAGCTGTCTGCTACGCACTTTGATTTAAAACTGTCATGCATCGGTCGATGTTTAAACATTCTCAGGGGTCTGGATATCTGTTTTTGTCTGAACCCCTCGGTGCTGTTCTGCCACCCCGTCTTGGCAGAGGAATGGCGAGAATTACTAACAGCAACACTGTCTGGGACCGAAGAGAATCTGGTTTTTCTTGGCTGTTTACCATCCTGATATTCCCCGCCAATATATTCTCATTGGATATTGCCACATGAAAGGAATGCTGCAATGCTTCTGTGCTTCAGTATTGGTTTCCGAAATTATTGAACAGGAACTTAAAAAAATTAACTGCAATTATCATATGAGGAATTATTGTCAATATGCCCAAGGTTGAATTTAAGACCCACTTAGAATTCTGGAGCAGTGGCCGTTAGCAATAAAATAGGCACTTTACACACTTTTTTTCTTCAGGTCTGTGAGTGTTTGTGTTTGAAGTAATGAGATATTGCACATAAAAGTTGGTACAAGGATATAAACATAGTTTCCATAGCCTGTTTTCTGTTTGGCACCGAAACCACCAAGTAAAGCCTACAGTTCCACAATGAAACCAAGATTTAATGGACAATGCGAAACAACAAAGGACAAATATCGATTGACACAAGGACTACATCTCCCATGGAGCCAGGCCATAATCCACCATTGAACAGCAAGTACAGCCATATGTATAAACATACATCAACATGTCCATGTATTTATTTATGTTTCTGAAGAATCTCGGGATCTCAATGTTGACACTCTCACACGCAGTATGAAGACCGATGTGAATGGAATTTTTTGAAAAAGAACCTCCACTGAGTGCTGCTGTTTTTGCAAAGCCACTACCCACAGTAGGCGTGTAATTACAATCAATGGGTGGGAGTGGGACACTGTTTCTGATTAATTCCTGTTTCGGTGACGAAGGGCCACACAGCCTAGCCTAGCCTGGTGTTTTAAACAATCTCCAGCATGAAGTCTTCTTATGCAGACCTTGGAAGATCCAATAACATAAATATTTCTCTAAATTGCTCCGGCTTAAAATAAAGAAATTTGCGTGTTATCGGTAATTCTTGTGCAAAGCCCTTTTTGGAACAGGAAATAGTTATTATGCTTCATTTAATTGAAGCACGCTTTAAAGTTGGGAAACAAAACATTCTTTGGAGGTCAGCGAAATGTTAGCGGTAATTGTTTAAAGAGAGCTATAGCTCAGTTAATCACTGGATTAGCAAAGAGAGCTTGCAAAAGCCAGCCATGACTAAATCCTCAATGATTGGTGGTCTCCTGGTAGGAGGGTATGCAGGGGGAAAAAAATAAGAAAGCTTGTTTAAATGGCCCGTTGCAGGCGTCAGCTCTAAGAATTGTGCTGAACGTTTATCGCTGATGTAATCCTCTCAACGATGATAGCACGGAGTATGTTGATATTAAAAGCAAATTAAGTAGTTACAGATGGGAAAATGTTCACATCACTGAGAGCACCTTGCATACAGACTGAAAGAGGAAGGGTTGTATGTTGTGTGATCACTGGCTGTCTTTGTCTATGTAGTCTAGCCGGCCTGTCTGTTTTCCTAGGTGATAAATCCCTCCACTTAACATGTCTTCCTGAGTACAGAGTTCCTCATTATATCAGCTTATATAAATGTTAAATCTACTAATGTAAAGTAATAAAAAAAACAGCACTTTTGCTCACAACATATTATTTTTTATATCTCCCTAATCATTAATCTCTAATTATTAAACGACACTAATAATGTACTAATTATCCTCTGGCAACAATCGACTGCTTTTCCACAGAGACGTCCAGTACTGTTTCTACCTCAACTGTGCTCGAGCCTTTTCCCCCTCTTTCTGTCACGTTGAAACGTGAAAAGCACATCAAGGGAACGTTTCGCAGGCCTTTCTTAGCACTAATTCAGGATTAAATCATACTTTTGACAAGTTAATTGAACATCCTTAGCCCTAGATCTAGATCTTAGCCCTAGATCTACGTATGGTTATCAGGTCGTGTGAAATATCCTCTAAGGGGCAAAGGACACATTTTATGATTGCAAAATAATTGGTGATAAAAAGAGCACGCAATTGTAGCTGTTGTTTGGCCATTTTGTCAGGTTCTCAATTAATTTATTTGTGAGGTATTTCGGAACGACACATATTTGAAGGAACTATCAAATATTCTACTGTCTACTGACCAGGAAAGTGCTTTAGTTGTGACTGAATTGAAATTCCTGCAGCATATGTACATTGCTTCTGAGGCACATACCCAAAGAATGCCTTAGTTACTGTAGTCATGCGCAATGGAGAACTTAAGAGCATCTAGCAGCAATTTCAACAACAGGGAAACATTATTTTTTTCCCTGTATATTTGAACCAGTACAAACGGAGCGTACAATATGCCAGAGTATTAGAGCTTCTCATCAGTTTAGTTCCTTTTTTTGAATCATAAATGCTGCCGGGCATTTTCTTTTCCATTCTTTTTTTCTCACTGTCAGATGTTTTAATGACAGCCATGGGCTGCAAGTACGAGGGTATAAAGTATGCCCTCCCCATTGAGAGCGTACACTTGTAAGTACGAGGGTATAAAGTATGCCCTCCCCATTGAGAGCGTACACTTGTTATTACTCTCAAATCGCTAAACACAGGAAAGGCATTGGATATCTTTAAAAATATGTTTGGATTTTTTTTCAGTGTTTGGTTGTTAACGAGGAGCACAGGAGAACAGAGTTTACAGATAATGTTAACCTTGTGTCAGTGTTTATGTTTAAAATAAACAAAGACGGCAAGCTTATGTTGGGCCAATGGTGGTTGTTTGTCATGGCCTTGGTTGGCCCGACGTTGGCAAATGAAGTTGGGTCAACATAATTATGACCAGAATGTTTTATTGTTAAAGCTTTATTTAAACTATTGGCCTATGTTTGTAAGTCAGTATTGGCCTACGAATGAGAAAATTGAGATGAACATAAAATATCATTCTACAAAATTAATAAACACACAATCAGTGCAACAGAATGTTATTGCCGTTATTGGTTTAATACATTTCAATATTCTCAAAGGTCCAAAATCACAATCTGCAGCATGACCCCCCACCCCCCCACCCCCGCCCCCCACTCAGAGACGCTGTACAGAGAAACACAGAAAGACAATTGCTCAAAAATCAGGCCTGAACCCCCAAAAAACAAACGGGGTACAAACTCCCCGATGGGAAGAAATGTTGGGAGGAACCTGGCTAGAGAGGGTAGCCATCCTCCGCTGGCCGGCCCGGTTTGAATAAAGGTGGACTGGATGGTGACAATATATGACAGGACATATGAAATATAACATATATATATATATTTCAATGTATACTATTCTTCAGGTAATTGCACTGAATTTTATTTCTCAGGGTTTTTTTTTTAATGCTTGAATGGGGTAAATTAGCCAAACTCAAATTAATTCCATAAATCAACAAGTGCGTGTGAAATGTTGATGCTAATTTCACTTCTATGAAATGCTGGGGTACCATTTTTTGTAATGGTAATAGAAATGCACTGATTAGTAAAATTGCTAATTTCTGTACAAGCCTAGCAATGCATTATAGTCCTTCTATAATGTTTTACCCACACACATCATTTCCCATGCTGGTCTGATGCTTACACAGGTCTTATTTGTAACAATAAGGTTAATATATTGTAAGTTATAGCTTTAGAATTTTTTTTTTTTTTTTAGCAAAAGAGCTTTGTAATATGATTAAAAAAAATAGCATAAGCTAAACCAGACTGCTAAAATTGAAATCCATGTTGGCTTCTCCCCATGGGCGGCTGAGAGGCGATAACCCCACCTTGGTTCACGAGCACAAATTCCATGCCCCCCCCCATCCGATCTGTCCATCCATGATAGCAATCTGAAGCCCCCACCCCAATAGCAGATCTTCCCCTGTCCTCAGTACTGCATTGCACTTTCTAACCCCCCCCGTCTCTCTAAATCAGTTTGTCCCATCAAGTTAGAAAATCTCCGCTCTTTTCTCGGGAAAAGCTGTGTCAGTGAACAGCACAAAAAGTCGACCACAGTAACAATTTAAGTTTGTAAAAACTGCTGTTTTGTCAGAAGTGGAGAATGAATGAGGTGATGGGACAGAGGAGCGACCCCCTTTTCACCTCCCGAGAGCGCTAACAACGTCTTTCAGAAAATTTAGCAAAACAGCAGAACATTTCACACGCCATATGTCTCTCTCACATTTGAATAGCCTATTTAAAATGAAGCGATTCTTTTTGCTGTATAGGTTTAGGCGTGGGATACAGATTGTCAGGTATCTGTGAAATGCATACATATGCAACATAACAACATAATGCAGTACAGTTAAAGAAAATTGCTGAATTAAAATGTGACATTTTATGTTGTGTGTCAAGTACTTGCAGCATAGAATAGACTAGCATTCTGTGCTGCATCATGTAAGTGTAAAACTTCATTCTTACCATGCTGTGAAAAAGGCACGCTAGCCTACCACCTACATATGTTATTGTAGTGCTTTTCACACAGCAGTGCAAAGTTAAAATGTTTGTCTTTATAGTGAGCCTCTCTCCTCTTTTCAATGTAGTTGTATGCTCCATTCTTAAATCCAATAACCATGCGCAAGCCACACAATCATATGTTATGCCCGCGAGAGCCAAACCACAGTACCAAGTATCTCTGCATGAATCCGCGTGTCCTTTTGAAACCAGGCACTTATCTGAAAGTGAGATTTTCACAGAAATAAAACAGCTTTTTCACATGTTTTTTTTTCATTTAATATTTCTATTCGCTCTACTGAAAATTAAGCCAGCGTGTACCATCCACTTGAATAGGATGGTCATATTTTCATCTTGTATAATATTTCATTTTCACATGCACTTGAGAGCAGGCCTACTTGATATATATTTTCTTTTTCAGCCAGACTTCAAATACCCTTGTAACCCTGTAAATATTATGTTAAGAAAACTAAACAGCTGGGCCAGAGAACACAATAGGCCTATGAGACCATCTAAAGGAGGTCTTCTCAACCTGGTGGGCCATGTCCTTGTCCTGACCAGAGTCATGTTGACCTTTATGAAGAAAATTCAACCCTGACTTCCACCCATAAAACTCTGCACTAATTTTACTCAACAGAATGTTGTGCCACTTAGGGCCTGATTTACTAAGACCTTTAGCGAGTGCTAAACCTATTAGCGCACGCAAAACTAATAACACAACCAATGATTGGTGTAAAAGAAATACCAGATGTTATTGGTTTTGCGTGTGCTAAAAGGTTTCGCACTCACAAAAATGTCTTAGTAAATCAAGCCCTAGGTGTGCTTGTGTATACCGTGGCAATGCATGAGTTCGCATTAAAAAGACCATCGGGGGTACACCCAGCATAGACAATATTTATTCATTAATCTGTTTTATTTATTTCCAGACACAACTTTCCGGATCCATCGGTTGAGAAGCACTGATGTAAAGGGGTAAAGAAACAGAGGCTCCACAGGCAGTATCGTGTCATCAACTCCCACATGGTATATACATATCAGATCAAAAACATCTACGACGTAAAAAAAAAAGCCAAGTTACTCACACATAGCCTACATAGCGCTGTCTATAAGTCCTTATTCCAACTTGCAAAAACTAGGCCTGCCTTTAAAAGTATTGATATCAAAATGTGGCCAAGTTACAACTAACAATATTGCCTATCGTAGCTCAAACTAAATAAACTAGCTCTATTCCAAAGCAATGCTATCCAAACTTTCCTAAAATAAATTATTTATTCAGGAAACCCTGAAAAGTGCCAAACTCTCTGTGCCGTATAGGTATGGGGCATGCCCCACCAACCGTAACTTGGCGGATGGCATACCTGCAATCCCAATATCCTCTTGTGTCTTATAAAGGCTGGAGGGTATGAGCTTGAGAGGATTAGTGTGCATTGAGCCACAGTGCTCCTCCATGGCTTTGTTTGCCAAAAAACTCAGAGGTCACGCTCCCTCCCTTTCATGTCCTGGCATGGGGCTGTGCTCGCCGTGGGGTCTTGAACTGCATGCAGTGATCAGTAGGGTTTAAGGAGTAGGAGCAGTGAAAAAATCACACTGCTCTCAGAGTCCCGAAACAGTCAACCTCCACTGCCCTTCCATTAGATAAAGAACTCTCATATCTCAGGAGGGGTCTTCAACCCTACACAAAGTTTAGCAACTCCTCTGTAAGCAGTTCTTAACTTCCCTTTTAAATTGAAGACCCTGGTGCTAAAAGTACTGAAGTCACAAAATGTCTATTCTGGAGAAAATAAAATCCGAAAATATCATTGATCCATAAAATAAGCCATTAAAAATTTTGCTGTTTTTATGCATTGCTTAGGCACCTTTTCTGTTAACAATATTTATAGGATGGACTTAGCTAAACAAATACAACATGTTTCTATGCTCAACTTGAATTGTCTAAAAATGTGACTTCAGTACTTTTAGCACCGGGGTCTTCAGTTGTATCGTGTCAATTGAAGGTGGGGTTTCGAGGAAGATATGGATACAACAGTTACGTACTGTATGTCATTGCCTTTCTTATAGTCACGGTTTATATTAAAAGGTTTGCAGATCTTGATTCAAATTCTAACAGAGCATCATTTCTGGATTGCTAACATGCCAACACTTGCTCCCTGGCCTGTATTGATGAGCTATACTCTAGCCAACATTTGTTCTATAACATAACCGATTCTATATCCCAAGTGCAGCTTAAATAGGCTAAATGATTGACTGCACATTGGCAATGGGGGGGGGGGGGGGGGGGACAGGCTAACTTAACTTTATCTGCCGTGTGTACCTATAAACTTTTCCAAAATTAAACTTGAAGCACACCGTGGGTATTGAATATCTCACTAAATAATCAGTATGATTGTAGCCATTTATTTCTTTCTCTTACACGATCAATAACGCGCTGCCTTGAACACAATTGTACTACTTTAATGTTCCCATGAACCACCACAGAACACTGATACTATCCAGATACACAAAAACTGAATATATCCAGATATACGTGTAGCTCTATAAGCACTTTGGACTGCATTGTATGTATTAAAGGTGCTGTACAAGTAAAGTTTATGATTATATTACTGCCTGAAAAGAGCAACACTAAGACTTGGTGTTAATTACGTCAAGTACCGTGCTTTAGAGCTCTATTTCATCGTTCATTTTTCACCCTGGTGACAGGAATCAACTTGCCATCATCACAAACACTTACTGTGAAGGCAAAACAAACCACACCAACAGATTCCTTCCATTTCTGGATAAAAAAAAGAGCAGCACTTAGTTTCAGGCTGAATTATTACATATTACCATAATGTAGTTGTTTTTCTTTCTTTTTTTCTATTTTTCGTATGGAAGAAATTACAGAAATCAATTAGTGGTGGTGAGAAAAGTCTCCATTAAAGTCTGAGAACGACTTACATATTTGGTGTGTTTATTTACACAGCACAAGGGATTTAGTGGAAAATAATATCTATCAGACAGCCTCAGCAGCCGAGTGTGACACACTGTTTGGAGTTTGACTGATGGGGATATTGAGGTCACGGCTCAGATTAATCTTTGTGACAGCGCTCAGAGACTACCTGCTGACATCTTGTGTGTGCCACTGCTAACTGTGTCCATCATTTTTCATAACCTGTGCTTTCGGCCAAATTATAGGGTCTATTTTTTTATTCCTTCACGCTACCCTTAGCTGCACTCTTTGGATTTTATTCCTAACTAAATTGTGTCATTATTTTACAATAAAATATATTATTGTCAAGGGAAAATATAGCTAGTATTCACTTGGGGCTACTTTGTCTTATTTAGACAAATATAATACAGTAGGGAAAGGGCCGCTTCCTATTGGTGGGAAATATTACAGAATAATAATTGTATAGTATTGAATTATATAATTAGTCAATATTGTTCTGTAATCTAAATACTGCATTAATCAGTTCTGATGGCATACCTTAATTAATTAAATTATTTTATCTTTAAGTTTTCTCCCCTTTGAGTACATGGTTTCTTAATTCTATTAAAACAGGGGGTCTTGTTTCTTATTTGAAAAGTTCTCTCGGCCTTTAAAAAAAAAATCTTGTACCTGGGGACTATGAACGTAAGGGGCCATATCTTTTACTGTTTCCTGCATTTTATTTTTCGGGGTTTTTTTTCCCACACTGTGATTTCAACAGATAACGTAGCTCCTCTCAAATATACTTACAATGGGATATGAATCTGAGTTATATCTCCCAAAAGTGTTTTTTTAACCTCCACAGTCAACTTTCAAAGCACAGTCGGCTGCCCTGAAACATTTATCCCGCTTACAGTATACATATTTTTACTGGAGTAGAATTTTGGTTGAAACTCAACGTAATCCATCTAAATTTGTGCCCATCTGCCCCCTGTCCTGCAGTTCCAGGCATTCAGGTCACATTGTTGTAAATAATGCACTGTATTGCCAAGTTCCAATTTACCATTGCAATTTGCTACTGCAAACAAGGAGGAGGAATGCATTATGTTCGTATGAGGTTTCAAAAATATGCAATGAAAGCTTTAGCTTGTGCGCTTGTGGGTTTAAAACAAAGGAAAATCCTTTCAAACGGGATGACTAGATACAGAATTATGATTAAAGGAAGTGGGATAAAAAGCCACCTTCTTTCTTTTTAAAGGTTACACATCCATGTGACAACATTTGTCATCCAAAATGAGCTTGAGCATGAAGCTCATAGCCAAGTGTACAAATGCTAAATCTACACTATAAAGCAGAAAGTGTCTAATCCATGTTGTCCTACTGCAGCTAAATCTACACTATAAAGCAGGAAGTGTCTAATCCATGTTGTCCTACTGCAGCTAAATCTACACTATAAAGCAGGAAGTGTCTAATCCATGTTGTCCTACTGCAGCTAAATCTACACTATGAAGCAGAAAGTGTCTAATCCATGTTGTCCTACTGCAGCTAAATCTACACTATAAAGCAGGAAGTGTCTTATCCATGTTGTCCTACTGCAGACTAGATTTAAAATATGCGGTATCCTTGAATGCCTCCTCCTCTACCCTTGCTGCTACTGGCCTGAAAAGGAACACACAATTTATATATATATATTATATATTCCATATTTTCTATTATTTCCTCCCAATTAAGATTGCCTAATTATATTTGTAATCATGTGCCTTGGCTGCAACATCCTCTGTTAATTTGGGAAAGCACAAACGAGCTCTCTCTTTCCCTCTGAGATGGTGGCTGTTACTTTCTCACGATGCACTGAACCAGTGGGAGTCGTGCCGTCATTACATTGGGAGATTACTCTGACTGCTCTAATTGATTAGAAGAGTTGCTTTTCTGCAGTACAGTACCAGAGACCTTCGTCCCTTAGCAAGGTTTAACTCTGCCCATATATGGAGCGTTCCCTTTACAGAGGACTATTTCTTTATCAGGAAGGTTGAGGACAAAAAGTCACTATGGGATGGTCTGTGGGTCAACCATCATAAGAGGTGCTGGGAGGTCAATCGTTGCATCTTTGCAACAGAAATTGCAGCCAGAGGCTGGGTCAAGGGTCAGAGGCTGGGTCAAGGATGGCAGCGCTGAAGCATCTTTTCAGGAAGAGCTTGCTATTATGAACGCTCTGGCCGTTGTGAAAGAAGACGTTCTTTGAGACCCAATCTGAGATTTCACTGAGAAAGGTACTGACTGAAGGACCACTAAGCAACGTATACTTATGACATCTACAGAAAGGTATTTGCAGAGTGGCTGGATTAAACATACATGGAAAATAGCCAAAAATAAAGCGGCACTTCTTTAAAGCAGAACGGATCACAGGTCATTTGTTTTCAGCATATTGTAGCATCGTGTTTGCCAAAGAAAGACAGTTATTGCTCAGTGCTATAAAGGCAAGATCCAAATATATTTATTTTGATATATTAAATATATATAATTTCATATATTTTACATTATTTGATATATTGTTTCTGAAAATTGCAGAAACAAAAAAGAACATCAAACATCCTCCGTTTTCTGCATGTGTTTTAATTCCCTGTAGCGTGACTCACAAGATGTCAAGTTTAATTTAGTCTTTGGTCTTCTGAGCAATATTAAACATGTCTGCCTCTTTCACAAGTGTTGTCTATTTTTAAAAGAAGCTCAAAATACATCTTACATTCATATTGGTTAAACGTTACTGACAACCTTGGGCTGCCACGTTGTCATAAGGTGTGATTTTACCAGAATTCACAGTTATGTGAGCCCGTTGCTAAAACCTGTCAGAAAAGCTGTGTTTTGCAAGCTTATTTTTACCTCCTTGCCTCCCTGCACACTGTAAATGCCTTCCTTGCCTTCAACAAGCAGGTATTTGCTCTCCTTGATATCAGGCTTCGTTTCCTCCAATGCTGGTCAGCTGAGGCTGAATAAATAAATTGGATGAGCTTTCACACAGGTTTATAAGCTAAGTGTGCGGTAATGAGCAGGGAGGTTTTTTTCCATGATATTCAGAACACCATCAAGCCGACTCCACGGCTGCTCGCCTCGGCCAGTAAACCAACCTGATCATATTTGACTGGGACGTCACACGTCCCGTTGTAACTGTACGACTTTGGTGCACAGCAGTATGTTCAGGTCAAAGACAAGGCACTGGGTGGATCGTGGAATGAGAGGATGGCTAATGGAATGAAAAGCTAACCAGTTGTGTTGAGTTGACATCAACTTGATTTCTCGGAATATGCTGTCATTTAAAAAAAATGAATATTATTACTTTTTTTTGCCATTTTAAGGCACTGTTTTCAGTCTATACGGTATTGCAAATGAACTAGAAGTAATGGGGGGGGGGGTAATTTGGTCACATCCAAATCAAATTTGAAAGTTTTATGCCCTGGTGGGTGAGGAAAGGGCAGCAATATTGCAGAACAGGTAAATAAATTCCCTGCAGGTGTGGCGAGGGAGGCTTCCCATAATGGCCATATCAGGTATTTTCTCCTCTAAAAAACCACTGCACAAATACTATGTTTGATTTCCAGTTGTAAACAGTTTTTTAGAACATTTTCACACAGCACTCAAATCCTCACAACATAAATGATTTTCAGAAACTTACATCTCTCCACAGACTAGTGTTGTGATTGTAAGAGTCTGATATGAGGCTCTTCCTTCTTTCCACAAGTGCGAAAAAGGACATTATTAGTCCACACATTTCCTCACTGGTATGTCATTTTATTTTGTTTCATGGCCTCAGTAGAGTAGACGTGTACTGCAAAAATGTAGCTGCTAACTGAGAATGGCCTGCCTGACATCTGTCATATAATTTCTTTTACACAAACTCGGGAATGACAGGGAATGAGAAACCAATGTATGTTCTACTCAGTTATTTGTAAAACACTTTCGCACTTCCTGAGTGCAGGGATATTCCTCAACATTCACCACAGCCTCTACTACAGGACTACAGCCTCAGTGTGTCCCACAGCCTCTACTACAGGACTACAGCCTCAGTGTGTCCCACAGCCTCTACTACAGGACTACAGCCTCAGTGTGTCCCACAGCCTCTACTACAGGACTACAGCCTCAGTGTGTCCCACAGCCTCTACTACAGGACTACAGCCTCAGTGTGTCCCACAGCCTCTACTACAGGACTACAGCCTCCGTGTGTCCCACAGCCTCTACTACAGGACTACAGCCTCAGTGTGTCCCACAGCCTCTACTACAGGACTACAGCCTCAGTGTGTCCCACAGCCTCTACTACAGGACTACAGCCTCAGTGTGTCCCACAGCCTCTACTACAGGACTACAGCCTCAGTGTGTCCCACAGCCTCTACTACAGGACTACAGCCTCAGTGTGTCCCACAGCCTCTACTACAGGACTACAGCCTCCGTGTGTCCCACAGCCTCTACTACAGGACTACAGCCTCAGTGTGTCCCACAGCCTCTACTACAGGACTACAGCCTCAGTGTGTCCCACAGCCTCTACTACAGGACTACAGCCTCAGTGTGTCCCACAGCCTCTACTACAGGACTACAGCCTCAGTGTGTCCCACAGCCTCTACTACAGGACTACAGCCTCAGTGTGTCCCACAGCCTCTACTACAGGACTACAGCCTCAGTGTGTCCCACAGCCTCTACTACAGGACTACAGCCTCAGTGTGTCCCACAGCCTCTACTACAGGACTACAGCCTCAGTGTGTCCCACAGCCTCTACTACAGGACTACAGCCTCAGTGTGTCCCACAGCCTCTACTACAGGACTACAGCCTCAGTGTGTCCTTTGGGATGAAGGAAGAATAGACGGGTGGGGAAAAATTGACAGATAAAACACCCACAATGCTGTGGGGGCTTGGGTAGGGGTGTGCCTTGGCTGTGGTGAAGGTGCTCATGCAATGTCCTCGTCGTGGAGAAACATGCAGACATGCTTTTACGATGAATCATCTCTGAATGTTACAGTGGTTTTAATGGAAACAGTGTAAACGGTTAGCGCATTGTACACCGCTATTCATTCTCCTAGCGGTTATTGATAGGCCATGACCTAGAATACATCAACATCGTCCTTAACCCATGACTTACAAGTAAGGTCAAGTGTTCATTTATTTTCTTTGGAAACATAATTTGACCAGCTCGGCTGTCACGAATATCAACTTGCCAAGATAAGGAAATGGACGTTAAAAAATTAAGAACGTGTGTGAGATCATATTATTAAAGATTGTATGGCTTGTGCTTATCTGTAAAGGTTGAGTGACCAATCATAGACATTAGGGTCTAGATGGGGCTAACTGGCCAACTATGAGTGCAGTTTGAGCTGCTAATGGTAATGGTATTTGGACATTACATATTTGCTCAAATATTTCACAGCTGAAATTATTGCAATAAAGCGCACCAGAAAAGTGGAATACACTTGACATTGAGTTTTATTGAAATGTATGAACCATTATCCACATTTATTTATCAATGGTTTATCAAGGTTATAAGCAAAGCATCGAGGCTATGTAAACATTTACAAAGCAAAAAAATAATAATTTGGACAGGAGACATAATAATTATATTATTATATAATAATGTTTAAAAATGCACTGTGACCTTCTGCCAAGTGAGTAAAGCTTTCTAAAATACTTTGTGTCTTTTCAGTGCCTTCTTTTAACTGTAACCAGACAAGCGGTGGTCTCTAGGAACATAACTGCTTGACATACTGTATGTCAGAGTTAGCCTTAAATGTTATCTTTAAGATAAAGCTGGCAGAAATTAGTTTAGATGGCTGCCCAAAAAAAATGAATTCTCCACCTCCAGACATTTTATCATGTGTTAAGACAAGTGTTAATTAACAAAACCTAATTATGTTGTATCTGAAGCAGCTGGACCTACATCATAGACCTACAAAAAAAGTGTATTTTGGGCGAACATTTGTAAACATAAATACTTCCCTAAAATGACATGCAACATCTGAAAATCATGCTGGAAATATAACATACAATTAACTGAAAGGAGATAGGCCAACAGCACATTTGGATGCAGGCCCAGTGGTCTGAGGACTATACACAGACAGACAGTAACCAGAGAAATAAATGGTGCTGGAAGCCATAGGCGGCGGTTAGCTGTAGAGAAACACATTCTTTTAAGACAACATGAGAGCGCTTCGTGGGTCATTAGTTAACCCAATGAGGCGATGTAAAGCTAAACACCATGCCCCATCTGCTCCCATAGCTTTCTAGCTCTCCACTCTCAATCCAATCAGAGCTACACTTTGATTACAGTATTATGGGTTAATGCTATAAATGTAGGACCAAAATGGCGTAGTGATATCTCTCATCTGCTTAAATTGTTCCCTGACTCAGAGGGATATATTTATGATTATGAAACATAAACAGTAGCATCAAAGGTGCCACGAAGCTACATAAGTGCCCAGACTGACTGAATGGAGTTAAAACGAGACATTGTCTTTTTAAAGATTATCCGCTGAATAACCGTAAAGCAGGCTTTGTTCTCTCATGTGCTGTCAGAGGTGCTAGACAGGGTACTACACTGAGTATTCCCATGAGAGACGTACTTTCCTTTGCCATATACTTTTGAAGTGAATTGGGTGAAATGCACAATCAGGGCTGTATATATTCTTGAAAGACCTTTTTACACAACTGTCTTGTGCCCTACAGAAGCCAGGAGACAGGTTGTCTGTTACCATGACATGTTCTTTTTTGTACAACTGAATTTATGGCAGCATGCCAAAGCCACACTCATGTTTTACCCTTCTCTATGAATGGCTATAGATACTTCTGCACAGACACCAGCTGAGAATAGAGATTGAAACTGATAGTGTCAGTTCAATATTCAATAGTTCCAATATTTTAGTTCCGACATGACACAGTTGTGTCAAACAAAAATCAAGCTGAATTTTATTACATGTATTATATGAGTAACAAGTAAAATGCTCATTGTACTTATGGCAGTTCCATCTCTTTTGCCTTTGGCGGAAAAAAAAAGAACAAAAGACCACTCTGGTATATTCCCTGCCTTCATTATAAGATTTCTCGAGGCAATAGCCCTTAGTCTCATTCTTGGTTTCTGTTGCTACTGTTTGTGATGCTTTGAAAATTTGCCTAATTTGGAGAACACGAAAGAGCCTTTGGTCTGTTTGAGAAACAGTACAGAGCTCCCCACATGACTTTAGTATTTGTACATGAAATGTTAACTTTATTCCTTCAGACTTCACGCTGTTTGCAACCCTGTATAAATGGAAGTGCACATAAAGTCCTAAACTGCTTTAGATTTTCTAAATTATTATGTCCTCTTCATGATTTTTCTTTCTTACTTTAGACTGCGAACCCCAGAATGCATCAATACAAGCCACTGCAAAGCTGACAGGTCTATCATAAACGTCTATGAAATACCATTCTTCGCACAGAAAAAACTGCCTGGGCCAATGGAAAAACACACTAAAAACCAAAATAATATAAAACATCCTCAGGAAGTGAACTGTCCCTTTAAGGGTTAAACAAGACCAATGTACTGGAGACCTCCTCAGTCAATGTCTAAACAAAACTTATCAAACAATGCCCATGATGGAGTTAGTTTCAGCCTCGGATCTCTGTAAAGCCACTTTGTGAAAATGCCCTGTGTAAATAGCGCTTTACAAACAAAATTTAATTGAAATGAATTGTGTGAAAATGGAATAGTTGAAGTTCTCACTAAATGTTTCAGGCACGTTGGCTGCATTAATAAAAGGTCGTCACCGACCTTTTATTAATGGGGCTAGCTCAGATCGCATGACCTCTTTTTAAACTTAGAGAAAATGCCCTTGGTGGATGTTTTGTACACAAGTAATGCTGATTATTTTTTTTATAATAATCCCCGATAAATCCCCTGCAAAAGTATAACGGACATGTAGTTAGAAATGTGCCTCTCTTCCATTTGCCAGTAAAGTATATTTCTGGTAGAAGTGTCGCAGTGCCTCTGTGTAATAATTCAGAGTAAAAATGGCAATTCAAAATAAGGGCACGGTAGAATAAACCAAACCATGTCAGGTCACTAATGAACCCATTAAAGCTACACCTCTTTTATAAACACAGATCTTGTACGTGATCACAACTTATTGATTTGGTTGGTCACCTGAAGGCAAACTAAACCTCAGACTCAGCCAGTATTGATGCATGACTTACATCACCTAAAACCTTTCATTCAAAGAAAGGAATTTACAGCCAATACTCCTAGTGACTGTAAAAAAAAATAAAAACGTGTTTGACACCAAGTCGACATCCTTAGTTAATATTGTATCGTCACACATTGACCAAGACTTGTACCACGCTGTTCTTGTTGAATATATTCACTGACTGTGAACACAGCTGGATAATTACACTTCTTAAATTTACAATTATTTCAAAATTATATATGATCAATATCACTCGACTCTCCCGCTCCTCTTTATAAGGGACAAAGAATGGATGCCGCACAGCAAATATGGTGGTGTATATTTAAGGGTGTTTATCCTTGGGTGTTAAATGTACACCAACAGTTTTAGATTCACTGGAGTTTTGCTGTGTGGCATAGATCTAGACATTCGGACGATGGCGGATGCAGACATTATTAGCATGATTGATAATTAAATTTAACAGCTCAATGTTAAGCCATATGAATGATTATATAGTAATTTAGTAATGATAATGATGTGTTTCATGCAAGCCTGTTATTTCCAGCAGGCCTGGCGTAATTGGTGGTGCTGATGGTTAACTACAGCTCTAAATAGCACTTCCGGGGAAAGTACGGAGGGTGTAGCCATATGCACTGGCATACTCTTTTTTTAAACCTTTATTTATACAGGGTAGATTGACTGAGCATGTATGCGCGTTTACAGCAACGCCCTGTTGACCCCCCTCTAACCTGCATGTCTTTGGATTGTGGGAGGAAACTGCAGTACCCAGAGGACACCTACGCATGGGGAGAACACGCAAACTCCACACGGCAAAGCCCTCGGCCAGGATTCACACCTCATACCTGCACCTTCTTGCTGTGAAGCGACTGCTAGCCACTGCATCTCTCTCGCTCTCTCTCTCTTTCTCTCTCTCTCTCTCTCTCTCTCTCTCTCTCTCTCTCTCTCTCTCTCTCTCTCTCAGTTAAATTATGTCACCACAGTCGCACATACAAGTAAATACTAAAACACAAAGGATTTCTGCTCAGGGAAAATAACAATTATAAGTGTAGATTTCAACATGGTTTCAGCCAACCCCTTAAATAATACAAATCAATGGTTTATCTTCAGAACTTTACACACGTCCACCATGTATCACACATTTTACTTTATATCACCACAGAAGTGTCAGAATACAGTATGTACACATATGGTTTCCAATATACACTTTATGATATACATAATGATAATTACTCAGCACCATCATCATCATAATAAACAGCACCATTAAGACCACAGCACATAGCACAATGATCATTCCCTATTGTATTTCCCAGTCTGACTTGGACATTAACAAAAACATACATGACAGGTTGAGAAAATGAAATGAACGGCAGCTGATCATAGCTCATACCGTGTCATAGCTCACATTTAGAGACATTTAAGTTTGATATTATTATATATTATATTTATGTTTGACAGTCTACTGAAGTGCGGAAATGTAGAATATGGTGTGCCAGTGATTTTTATTCATACATTTTTTTCTAAATGTGGAATATTGTTTGGTGAGCACTGAGCAGCCATACAATTAGTCACTCAAGACAAGGAATGAGAGAAAAAAAAACAGTGGAGAATTTGAGATGTAATATTATTGAGATGCAATATTACACCTCCAATATTATAACTCTGTGACATTTTACATATAGGCAACTGGGTATTGAACAATGTCCTAGTCTGAGCGTGTCCATCATACTGAATCTCCACTGCTAAAAGTAGACAAGAGTTTGTGCAATGGAAAAAATAAAGTGAAAAACCAAGGCTTATAGATAAGATACTGTAGGTTTGAATAATTTCAAATAAATATACATTTTAAAACAAAACAAACTGGGTTCTAATTAGT
This sequence comes from Synaphobranchus kaupii, assembly GCA_029718625.1. Lineage (NCBI taxonomy): Eukaryota > Metazoa > Chordata > Actinopteri > Anguilliformes > Synaphobranchidae > Synaphobranchus > Synaphobranchus kaupii. The sequence continues at coordinate 137,355,302 of CM056376.1, read as the reverse complement.
AAAAAATAAATAATCTTTTAGAAAAGTATAATTAAGTTGCCTGTGTTAATCAATAATAACTTGATAAATAGGTTTTTACTTATGGCTTAGATGGAATTTATTGTATCTTATTTTGTTAAATAATATCTGTGCCACTTATTGTAGAACATTTAAATCCATCAATTTATTTTTATTTTTTTAACTATGGTTCCATGAAGGAACTTAAAATGAAGCAATTCCAAACGAGTATCTAAACTGGTTTAAGGGCTGAGCATGACATCATCACTCAAACAGCCTTTTAAAGTAACTTATTTCACCAGGATTTTTGTAGGGAGGAAAAGCAGAGACGCCAGCCACAGAGCGGTCCTCGATCCTGTGTCAGCGGGATACACTCAGCGCTGAGCTCCGAGACGCATTCCCGGTTCTGCGTGCTTTGAAAAGAGGCTTCCTGACGGTGTGAGCGACCGCGTTTTGCGATGCTCTGCGCGACGAGGGCGTGCGTGCACAGGAAACAGATGAATATAACTGAAGGGAGGGGAAAGAAGACTGCTGGAACTGCCCGTCAGTATTCAGAGTCACGCTCTTCTCCAGAATTCCTTCGCCGCCTTTTTTTTTTTCTCGTTTGCCTTTCAGGATTATTTTTCTGGAGAGGAGAGGATGTATCCGATTGTTGACACGTCTCCCGGCGCGCGCTCGGTTAAAGTCGCCTCAGATTGTGTTCCTCGGAACAGGAGCCTTTCATTAGACTAAGGTCGTCCACCGCCATTTCCCCAATCCGGCCTCTTCTGCGCTCGCCCTTCAGGGTCACCTGAAAGCAACACCGTGGGCGTCATTCGGCTTTATCTCTGTAAAACTGCAACTGAATAAAAACAGTTTGGCTTTGGAAGACAAGATCAACTCGGCAGAGATGTCAAATCCAGGTTCAGAAAGTAAAAGTCCTCCCCAGTATTACTAATTAGCACAATTCTTCAGCCAGGGCCGTGACCGAATACGACCCCTGTTCCCTGTCCCTGTCAAAAAGGCCCTCGAAAGGGTGTAGGGGTCGTATTCGGCCAAGGCCCAGGAGGTAGAACTACGCTAATTAGTGAAATCAGCTGGCTGAGTTCATGGGTGGAAGGACTTTTACATTATGCCCCCCGGATTTTACACCCCTGCCTCTCAGAAGAGCATGGTTTAGCAGGACACAGCATGGTTTAGCAGGACACAGCATGCTTAGCAGGACACAAGATTTCCCCAGTGCACACTGTAACATCATTATTTTGTGAAATATGATGTTGATCAGTGAAACCCTTGTATCGCCTCTATGTGTTGTTTGGCTGTTTTTGGGCCCCTGTGTTGTTTGGCTGTTTTTGGGCCCCTGGCTGTTTTTGGGCCCCTGGCTGTTTTTTGGCCCCTGGCATTGACTGTACTCACACTTTCCAGGCCGGTGTCCCACAGCGTGATCTGCGTATGCCTCCAGCCCTGGCCCCCCGTCCTGCCCCAAACGGCCGGGCTGCTCTGCTTGCCCTTCTGAATGAACACCTGTAGCGTGCCCACGTGATGTCCCGACAGCTTGTGCCGGAAGGAGAGGCAGAGGTTCCCCGAATTCCAGCTCTTGCTCAGGGGCAGGACCAGACGCGCCCCTCGTCCGCTCCGTTTGTTCCCCGCGTCCGGAATGGTCAGGTATTTCCCACCTGGACATCACAGCCATCACAGTCATTATAGCACAGGCTGTGTTCAATCACTTTCTCTCTGTATGTGGTGTACATGCTCATTGCGAGCCACGACGTCGGCGGTTTGAAACTGGCCGTGCGACCTTTTGCTGCATGTCTCTCCCTCTCTCTCACTCCCCATTCGTCCTGTGTCTCTACACTGTGCTGCCCAATAAAATTCTTTTTTTTTGCTGCCTAATACAGTTGAAAAGAAATATAACTTTAAAAAACATAAATCACCTTTTCTTTGGGCCTTTTCTTCTTCTTCCAGCCTGCATTTTAAGAATAGTCACTTAGCTGCTTGAGAACTCCCTACAGCTGAAAATATTACTAGTACTCCTGCACTACTGCTGCCAATCTATCGAGCGGAGAATCTGTGTCCTCAAAAGGGGACCTAGGGATTCTCTCTGAAAATGAATACCATGCCTGAATATAGTCACTTAGGATATCTAAGGCAGTCAAAATATTTCATATTGAAACCAAACCAGGGGATAATATTTGGTAGGACAACACGCAGAGTATGATCCACAATATTCCAACTGAAATATGTCTGGTACGTAATCCAACCTGGTACATTCGGTCATTTCTATTAATACCTCTGCATTGCTTTATGTTTACTGTGTAATAATCCACAGCAGATGTTTCATGTTACACTAAAGGGATGCGACACACGAGCTCAATAGAGGTATTGCCCTATTTCTCCAACCCACAGGCAGAGAAAAGCCATCACTAAACCCCTGTGTGTCCATCCAGCTTAAATACCTCCTGGCACTAAGAACAATAAACCACGGTCCCCGCCTGACAGTTTTACAGCTTTCTCTGTCTTGTTATCCACTGGAGCATGAACATTTAGTGAAACATATATTCGGGCAAAGAAACATAAGCTGCTCGACTGAAAGACTTGTTTTGATATTTCTGAACGCCACCAAGTTACGCAAGCTGTTTCACCAACGGACAAAAATAAATTCTTAAAGCAACATTTCTTCTTAATGTCAAACACAAAATATGCTATCTTATATTATACTGTACAGTATGTTCTGTGTATTACATTGTGGTGGATGTAACTTGTAGGGATGCGCCATAAGTGTGGTCTGTTAAATGTTTATGTTTAACGTGGGGAATATACATAAATGAATATACATTAACAAAAATTGACAGAAACCATGATTAGCAATGAGCCAAATCTTTTCCGGAAAGGCGAAACTTACTGAGGCGGACTGCTTACCTGCAGGATCGGGTGCTGTTTCGAAGTGCAAGTCACCTTCACTGTCTCTGATCCAACCACACATACCATTATCAAAAGTACAGCTTAGAAAACCGGCATCTGGAGGAAAATTAAACACAAAGGCTTTCCATAGGTTACAATTCAGAGACAGTTCTGGCTCCAGCCTGCAACAGCTGTTTGTTTAAACAACAGGAATGCGACTAGATTACCCTTTGGGGGAATGCATTTTATTAATAATGCATTTATATGAAATATAAACTGACTTAATAGGCTAGCCAACAGAAATACAACACAGCTTTCGATTTGCATAATTTCATGCACAATTCAGAATTATGACTTTGTCAGTTTAATAACCCACCATGCATTTTGAAAGCAAAGTCATTGGATCCAAAATTAAATCTGTCATCACAATGATAGAATAATCCATATGGCTGAGTAATGTAGCATCAACAATAGCATTATGCCGAATATTTCTATATTAAGCCTATATACTCAGACTATACTCTGTACAGACATATGCAATAACAAGCCCTATGCTATTATGCAATTTGATATTTTGTTTTAGCAAAGAGCACTTTTCCCTGCAGTTCTCATTAATTAGAGCTGAAATGGGTTTCTATCATTACCTCATTACATTTAGTGTCAGCCCAGGCTAGCAGACCACTTTAATCACACAATTACAAACTTTCATGACTAATATTGACATCTAACGTAACATTACTCAAATAATAAAATGTTAGGTTCCGCTGTTACACAAACAAAAATTTTATTAATTATTAAAAATTTATTTTCAAGGTGCCCACCGTCCTACCTGAGTCATCTTTCACTTCTGCAATGTTTCCCAATTCAATATCGAAATCTACATCCAAAACATTGTCCTGCCCCTGCTTGCGAGGAACTGGAAAAAAAACAAAAAAAAACACCCACAAATTAGTTATTTACAAATGTTGTCTTCAGGTTCCTGACAAATGACACATTTGTTTCTGATCACTGCTGGCATTAAATCAAACATTTCACCTGAAAGAAATTGGGAGTTTACTGTGGGCGTTCATCAGGCTTGTGTGTACCAAAAACCCATAACACATAAGTACATTATCCTTCCTGTGATGAACCAGTGGCCAATATTCTGAGTTTCATCTGAGCCCAGAACAAACTTAGAATTTAATCTTTTGCAACTAGAAAGCATCTCTTGTTTGAGTCCAGTCTCTTACCCATCCCAGACACCTCATATTTTTAACACTGACTTCCATAATAAAATACGAAGGCCTAGTTACAATAATCCTTGATCAGGTGTGGAAGGTAATAGTGGCAAATGCTCTTACAACTAATGAATGAAGCTCTTATCACTCCCACTAAATTCACTCAGAAGAACTCCATGCCAGCCAATCGTTTACGGTCATTTTCTAATTCAGATAATTCAGAGACTGGCGATTGGACATGCACCTGGAAATGGTCCTCTTTGACGATGTATTGTCAGTCCTCTTTATCCTGGGCTACTGAGCATTGACTATTACGAAACGGACACAATGACCAGGATTGGCTGATCCTTCTTTCATTGGAACTCCCGACCTTTGATGAGATCATTCTTCCTGATGTCCGGCCCCCAAAGTGGCCAGTTCTATCTATATCCAAAGTGTATTGCTGAGATGATATTCAGAAGGCTAAATTTGCTACCTCCAAGAGATAGCTAGGTATCCCTGCCAGGCAATTTCCGAGGGGCATCAGCTGTCACTGATGCAAGAGCTAAGGAAACAGCGCCAATCTTGTACCCAGAAGCCCCTTCTCTTTTTGGCCACCCTGTAGCTATGCTTGAGACTGAGCCCACATTTTCTCAAGAAGGCCGCTGATTAAAACTTTACATCACTGCGAATTCCTTCCAAAGGAAAATAATAAAGCTCAGGATACAGTGGGAGTGGACCTCTAGTTTCATATCCCAACTGCCGTTTGTTGGATTATGTGAGGACGCAAACGAGCTGGAAGACCACAGATAAGGAAAGAGCAGCCAAATACTAGCTCAATGTGCAGTAAAAAGCTTAAATTAGCATTTTTGATTTACTGAATGGTGGATAGTTCCTCTTTAAAGTGAAATACTGTGTGCGTGTGTGTGCGCGTGTGCGTACGTGTTTAATTATCCGATTTTGAAAGTAGTGATATTTTACTGATTGGTGTCTTCAAACGGAAACCTATCGTTCTGCATTCTACATTAATTATAGCAGTTAAAAAACTGCACATATACCGTGTTATCAGGCAATTTCAGAAAGACAATATTTATCTCTGAACCACCTGCTGCCGTTTATTTAAACACATTTTTTTCCAGGGCTTCAAAATTTGGGCAAATTGATTTTCTGTGAATTGTTGTAAACAATGCACTATAAGTGCTGAACACAAAAGTTTCATAATAGGGTAAAAAGTAATTCTCCAAAATGTGAGAGAAATGTTAAAAACTAAACTATAACACCCGCCATGTATTGGCCCTTCCTGCACCACTTCAAAATTTGTAAAACATAAGAAATTTTAAAAAATAATAATCATAAAAAAACACCATGTATTGGCCCTTCCATATTGTCCATTCAACTTCATGACAAATTAAATACTCATCGGATAGGGCAGTAACTTCCTGCTGGATGGAATCAGAAATACGACGGTTAAGATGCCAAACACTCCAGGCTGTTAGGGGTTAAGCATTAAAGCAGATCTCCCTGTGAACTGAATTAGCTGAGCTGCCGTTTATTTTTCCCCATATTTAAACAAAAAGGTATCTGATTATAGGATTTGTGTCTGGTTTTCAGATTATCATTCGGCTCCAAGAAAGCATGTCAGGTATGATTATAGCAACTGATAAAATGACTGTTTGGTGCCTTATCCTTGTCGCCACCACAGTCAAAGAAGTACAGCCTCTTCCTCCTTATATGATCCAACAAGCATGCAATTACAAAGAGGATTTGTTTAGAGGTGCGCTATGTGTTTATCTGAGAAAGAGAAAATAAAATGTCTGATTTATTACACAGCTATGTAGCTGGAATGTTTTTGTAGCCTCAAATGGTCCTCAGTTAAATTTACACTGACATAATTACATTACTTTATCAGTTATTTTTCACTTAGCATATACTACCTAAAAGTAATGTCGAGCAAAATCCAAACAGTTTATCATATTTTTGACATCCATTCAATTTCTCTCTCTGGTATTAATATGTTTGAGTCAGCATTTTAGAACCCTGTTCCAAAGACGAAACTCACTGAATCCCCCCTTAAAAATCATTCCCTTAAAAATCAAGACCTGTTAATGGCGAGAGGAAGCCAAGCATGGCAGGAAATCAATCACAACTAATTACAATGTTTACTTTGGCAGCCACTGCAGCTACTAGGATGCGTCCAAACCAGACCGTCTCTTTCGGACAGACTACTCCACTCCCCTGATCTACACACTGCCTGTGCGACACAAACATGTAGAAAGAGAGAGAGAGAGAGAGAGAGAAAGACAGAGATAGAGAGAGAGTGAGTGAGAGAGCAAAGTGGAGAGGTTGATCAAGCCTCATCCATTCCTATAATTATCTCTAGTGCTTCCCTAGATAAAAATGAGTTCCTGTGTGTACTTTGGCAAGCAGCTGGAAATAGGCACACATTATAATGACAGGAATCAGGAATCGGGAATGAGACTGGCTGGCACCATCTCCATCTGATATCTTTCAAAGTCCAGCTTTTTTCTTAAGCAGGAACAGGAGACGGTTCTCTTCACCTCGTATCATTCGCTTAAATCTTCCCTTGCTGTTGGGCACATCCCACTTAGCTGGAAATGTAAATCATGGTGCCAGATGTAAGAAGACTCTTTAGGGCCATGAACGCATTTCCTGTGTGTGCAAACAATGTGCACGGTTTTTATCAGTGTGGATAGTCAAGCAAGAAAGCACATCCATATTAGTATCTCCACAAATTAACGCAATTACATAATCAGGGTGGCTGATTAGACAGAGCCAACAGCAACGCGCAGATCATTGCGTTGGCCTCAATTCAATCAAAAGTTTGACTCTTCCGCGAGCCGTCTTTGAATTACAACTAAATTCAAGTGCTAGTTTTAGAGTTCAGCGATCACAAAAATTAAATGTTATCGTATGATGGAAAAGAGAAGCACTTTCTTACGTTGTGTACTTCACATCAAGTGAAGGAAACATTCTAAGAAAGCCACTGCTCTCTCGGCACGATAAATAGCCTACTTGTAGAAACACGTGTACAGGTCTCTCCTTAAAGGGTAAGTCCTCCCTAGATCGCTGTAAACGTGTTTGTATGCCTACCTTATAATGAAACTTATTCATGCATTCCGTTATTTCAACAATTCTGAAATAATATTGTATATCATAAGAAACTGGTAGAAAAGCATCTTTGTGCTGCCCCTAATGGTTGAAATTTATTTTCTACTCCCCACACTGCCCCCGCCCCAATTGTGATGTCAGAGTACCTCTTTGGAGGTACCTCTACGTCATATGGATAATTGTTGTCGCCCACAATGGAAACAGCTGTGGGCTCCACGTTTTTAAACCGGAACATCGTGGCGTCCTGTTCATGAACTCTCTTATTCCACTTAAATAGTCCATTAAAATATGTTTCTGAAAATATTTGAGGTGAGAAATAGGCCATGCAGTTGCTGAATCTTGATTCATATTTGATGTGCAACGTCCGGTTTGACAGTTTGAACCGAGTTTGAGCCGAATCATTTGTACAACGTACGTTCATTCATGCAAATGACGACGGACACAGCTCCTCCGCCCCCACCCCTCTCCCTCGCTCACTCCACAAAGTATTTTTCTAAATTGTGTAGTAGGCGGAGACAGGCTGAGACAGTGGGTGTAGTTAGTCTTTAATACCAGACAGCTCTCAGAGCCCAGTGCCTTAAAATCAATGTGATGTGAATGAGACCTTAAATCAATGTGATGTGAATGAGAGTATTTTAAAATAGAGAGTGCTCTTACTATGTACATCGCCTCTTGGTTTCTGAGTGATCTCGTTGTGGATGCTGTCGTCCGTGGTTGTGAGTTCCGGGAACAGAGTCTGCTGGGTGGCGGTGGTCAAAGGGACCTTCTGTACGGACGTGGTGGCGGGTGGCCTGTGCATGGGGGTGACGGGAGGCCTGTACGGAATGACGTACGTTCTGCGGGTGGAGGTGGGGGTAGGGGTTACCCTCTTGGGCGGGGCAGTCGTTGTTGTGGCAGGTCTGGTCCTCTTGGCGGTCGTGGTTGTTCTCACTGTGGTAGATGTGGTGGTGGCGATGGTAGTGGTTCTGGGATCGTAGTCTGGGATTCTGTTACCATGGGAGATGTTGGTTGTTGGGGTTTTGCCAGGCCTGGGGGGTTCAATAATCACTTTGGGAATGGCTGAAAGGATAATAAAGATGTATTTTTATTTGTATTTATTTATTTATTTATTTGTTCCTGTTTCTGAGAATTCAGGACCTTGACAAATTGAAATTGTGATAAACTGCTTGGCATTCTCGCCTCCCAGCATGCTGCTAATCTGGGCCTCTGATAAACTGGCTTTCATAATCCACCATACCTTATTACTCTACGACAACTCAGCTTTCATAAATCAGCTTTCATAAATAATGAATTCAGTCACTAAATTATTATGAGTGAGTTCTGACTTGGTTTGTCAAATAAACACTGACAGTAATTTTCAGCACCTGCTAGAGCAGACCCAAGGAAACACTCATAAAAAAAAGGTAAAGTAATTTGCCTATTGCCTATTCAAGACACAAAGACAACGATTCCAACATCTGTCTGTTAATGAGGATGTAGAGTCGGTGAATACTGATCCCGTCTGACTTCAATTCTCCCTCACATTCATTTACCACATTCTAAAAGTGATTATTTAAAAAGCTTTACGTCCCAGCTGTCAGTATCACTCTCAAAACCTACCAAATATGAAATATGAATATGAAAAACTTTATCATTATATTCCCCTAAGTATAGTGTAAATGTTAGACATACTCTTCAAACTATGTTGATCACCTTGGTTACACAATAATGGTAATAAAAGTGAAACGCTGTGGGCCACATTGAGCCCATTGCAGGGGTCTCAGTGAGGGAAACGGTACACCCGTACAGCACCTGCATTCTGATCTCACAGAGGAGGCCATTTTACATTCATTGTGTTCCTCATAGAAATGTCAGGAACAGACAGCATTGTGAGTGGCAGGGGTTTAATGTTGGAAAATCTCTGGGCTCTCAGAGTGCTGCACAAGGTGGCTTCGATATATAGGATACAAATACAATATTGAAATGCAATCCCCATGGTGACCGTAACATGCTGGAGAGCACGCACTCAGAGCTGTTTGTATATGAATATATTTCGACACGCACTGCATAAGATTTATGACGAGTTCTGCGGAAGTGTAAAAAAAAAAAATGCAGTAAAAAATTGCAATGATGTAGTGCAATGCTCTTTCTTCTGACATAATGACGTGTGGAATTCTGACGATAAAACATTATTTTACAAGTGCACTTTAGTGCCAGGTGTAGCTGAGAACAGCTCAATGTCTCAGGTGTCCATCCACGGGGCACAAACAGATCCCTCAAAGAGTGTGTGACTTTCTTTTTCTTTTTTTTTCTTTTTTTTACACTTTCTTGTAAGTGGAGACTGGGGCTGAACATACTCTAAACCTTACTGAAGACATTCGGTAAAGACATGCTTGACAGCTTTAAATGAGGAGGGATACTTTCACAGATTTTGGCAGATTGGTTTCACCTTAAAATTCACTGTGAAAAAAAAGAACCTGAACTCAAGCTCAACTTACGCTTGCAGCCCGTCCCTCGGAAGCCCTCTTTGCACTTGCATTTATAGGAGCCTGGCGTGTTGTAGCACACGGACAAGCTCCCACAGAGGTGCTGGGTGGAGATGCACTCATTCACATCTGAAATAATACACAGGCCCTTAGCGCTCATGACCCGCCCACAAATCTGCCTCCAAACCCCACCCACATGTACACAGGAACTACATTTCCCATATATACACACAGGGCATGAAATTAACTTTTTCACCCACTGGCCAGTGTCGTCAAAATCGCCAGCCATTTTCAACACTTTACAACCCACATTAACTTTTACAATTTAACACAACCTGGTTGGTTACCTGCCAAAATGGCTGCTACAGTAGAAAATCTTACCAGCCACAATCAAGCTTTTACCAGCATTTGGCTGGTGGCGGGTGCTAATTTCACACCCTGCGTACACAGGAACTACATTTCCCAGGTTGGATCATTTATTTCCTCCCGTCTGTGCAGTGAAGCATCACATGGAATATGTACAGCGGAGAGAGAGAGGAACCGTTTTTTTTAAGAGTCACGGGCGCGCCCCTCGTTACCGAAGCACTGGTATTTCCCGTTGATGTACTGCAGCTCGAAGCCCTCCTGGCACTTGCAGATGTAGCTTCCGAAGGTGTTGACGCACTTCCGGAACCTTGGGCACACCGCTCTGCCAGTCGCGCACTCGTCCACATCTGAAAACGCACATCGGCTTGTTATACGTCTTCCTGATGGAGCGGCTTAAGAGGTTTTTTTTCTTTTCTTTGGCAAGGCTCTTACAGCAATTTATCTCTTGAGAGGTAATCTTCATCCCTGTGTGAGTCAGGGTTTATATTCACTCCCTACTCATTTTGCAGAACACTCTGTGGTTTACTATAACAATGACCATACTTCCTGACAGAAGGGTAATGGAAATTAGCATAAAAGGTAGAAGGCCACACATTTTATATGCAAACTGCAAAGTGGCAGCGAAACACATTTTCAATATGAACAAAATTGCACCAAACATATTTCAGACGCAACTTCTAGACTTATTTTCTTGAGATGAGATTAAGTATGTTTTTTTTTTTGTCAGACGGAAGTACATGGACTGTATGGTAGTGTAAGTGTCAGGGTAAAGTATGAGGTGCATCATTAACAGTGACACTTTTATCCTACGTCGTTTGAATAGGTCTCTAAAATGTACTGTGTGGAGCTGTAATTGTGAGGTGAAAGCAAGAAGTACAGCTTTAACAGTGACACTTGAATCCTACGCCGTTTGAATAGGTCTGGAAGAGTCACATACACGGGGAAGAGTTTTCATTGGTCACTCAGTACAACTGTTCCAGGTTAAATGTGCCCACCGTATGTATATATGACTGTTGCTCGGAATAATCAAACATTAACCTTACCGTTTTCCCAAAATGACAAAACACTTTATAAAATGCCATAACAAAGAAAACTTTGGACAAATTTGAATGTTTATTACTCCAAACTATTTAAGTAATAAAAATACAGAACCAGTAAAAAGTTTGGACACACCTACTCATAGAAGGTTTTTTTCCGTTATTTTTACTGTTTTCCACATTTTGAAATAGTAAAGACATCAAAACTATGAGATAACACAAATTCAATTGTGCAAAGACCAAAAAAGTGTTAAACAAATAAAAAGTAGCCACCCTTTGCCTTGATAACAGCCTTGCACATTCTTGCCATTCTCTCAAACAACTTCTGTGGTAAACAGGTATTCCACAGGTAAACAGGTGATGCCATCAAGACTCTATATAAAAGGATATCAAAAGACTCCTGATATCTTATTTCCAGGTACTCTTAGAAGCAATACTATAACCTCTCTGCATTTGAATGGATCTCTATGGGAATTGGGGGGTGGGACTAGATTAAGCTGTAAATTACACGGGAATAGTATGTAACCCATGGTTGGCTAAATGCAGTGGCATAACGTCGGCTGTAAAATAGGCCTTCGGTAACCTTACCTTTATACGGATATTACTCTCAACCTGTTTCTACTTATAGTTCTTAATTATCAATCAAGCAATTCAATAACTGAATAACAAACATCAATGAATATATCAAGTTTTTCTGTGCTAGTATTTTTCTTTGCGTCATAAAATGGGTAGCACTTAAATATATGTAGCGACGGCCTGCGCGTTGGAAAAAGTGGGGATTACTTGTTTCCGTTTATTTAGATTCAGTAGCCTAACAATCAATCCATTCATTCTCTGAATAATCAAGACCAATTTGTAGCCTATAATGATTTAGAAATGATAACGACAAAAAGACAACTTAAGATTGTTTAACAAGGATCAGGCAATAATCTGAATGCGTTAAAGAATGTAATTAATTTTAAGATGACACTAAAATTAGTCAAAGCGATTTAAACATTAGAAAGGATACATTTAAAGAGGACAGCCTCTTAAGTGTCTCGAATCGTTGAGAGCAGCGCATAATACAGGCTAGAAATACTCATTTACGAAAATCTACGTTGAACATTTAAACATGGAGCATTTAAAAGTCAGAATCTTCGCATGATAACACAACATCATAAATGGCGATATACAAAAATGCAACAAGTTTATGTTGCACAGAACAATAATGCTATCTCAAAATAACTTGGTAGCCTAATAATTTACTTCTTGTTCTTGGTTATTGAGTGAATCAATTATTTGATTGACAATCAGGAAAAGCAAACGGAAACAGATTGAGAGTGATCATCCGTTAAAGGTAAGTTTACAGAAGGCCTAGTTCTACTCCCACGGTACGCCACTGGCTAAATGGCTGTAAGTCGTCAAGGGTCTGAGGTATCAAACGAGCCTCAAACCATCACTCTGCTGCCAGATATGCAGTAGATATGGATGGATCACTTTAAGGGTTGTTTCTCCTGACAAATTTTCCTATTGAACTCTATGAAAAAATAAGTCAGGAGAAGAAACCCTTCAAGTTATCCATCCATATCTCCTGTATTTCTGGCAGCAGAGTGATGGTTTAAGGCTTGTTTGATACGTCAGACCCTTGATGACTTATCAAGGGGTCTTATCAAGAGTCTTTTGATATCCTTTTATACAGAGTCATGATGGCATCACCTGTTTACCTGTGGAATACCTGTTTACCACAGAAGTTGTTTGAGAGAATGGCAAGAATGTGCAAGGCCGTTATCAAGGCAAAGGGTGGCTACTTTGAAGAATCTAAAATAAATGACTTGTTTTTATTTGTTTAACACTTTTTTGGTCTTTGCACAATTTCATTTGTGTTATCTCATAGTTTTGATGTCTTTACTATTTCAAAATGTGGAAAACAGTAAAAATAATGGAAAAAAAACCTTCTATGAGTAGGTGTGTCCAAACTTTTGACTGGTACTGTACATATTGCTCACACCATTAATCAAAGTAATTCACTTTAATTAAAAAAGAAATGATACGTATCACAATTGCCTTGAGCGTTATACAAAAAAAACAAAACAGAAACTACGTGTAGGCTACTTGTTTTAGTTCATACATTCCACAGTTCTCAACGGCATTGAATGTTCAATCTACATCTCATTTCATTTGATTTATGTAGCACGCATTTTACGTCTCAACCCAATCTCAAGAAAAATCCCCAAAGAAAAGCACCCAAACAGTGATACTGTACCTAAGTGTCACTACGGCTTGCCAGTGATCAATGTCTGTACTTAAACATGGAAGGTCATCTGCTACAATTTGTTCTAGTCTGTCGGTGAAGTATTGATCTTCGTTACTGAAATAGCAGAATAGGCATTCCTGAATCCAGGCAAAATTAATCTCACTGTATAATTCACTCAGCCATTGATGCACATTACACACATTAAAAAATAATGTTGCTGCTATAATGAGGAGGCACAATCTAGAGACACAGCAAGAATGCCTCTGGATCGAAGTTTCCCCAAAGTATCTCCCATGAGATAATCCCTTTATTTAATTCATAGCCACTAGCACTGGGTACGTGAAATCTGTATATCTGTCGCACTGTAACAATTATTCTGTTAAGATCACTATAAGAAATAAATCTTATTCACTATAAGAAATAAAATCAAATTGACTTTGTTAATGAATGTGCATGACTCATTTCTATTGTCTAGAATTATGCTGGCTGGGATATGTTTCTTGGGCGAACAGAGCCGGTATCTTCTCTGTCATATCACAAACCAGTGGCCCTTTCTGTGATGAGCTGTGGGCCCCTTTTAGTGTTGGTTAGAGTATTGACATAACCATTCATCATATATATAAAACAATAAATAAAATAATATCCATAATAATACAATTCTGATTGGTATGGTTGTCCATTAAACTAATGAAATTAGCTTTATAATTTTATGCATTATACTTTTCAATAACTGTTGAATATTTATTTATATACAAAGATTAATCATGAAATAAATAAACCCATTAAAAATCAATTAATCCCACGCAGAGCTTTCTGGCATAGTGCAGAATGACCAATGACATTAGCGAAAGCAATATGCTTTCCACGATGGGCACCAGCACTTACCCACACAGGTCCTCCCATTGGGCCCCAGCTGTAACCCTGGCGACGGGCACTGGCATCGCACCTCCCCTTTCATGACCTCACAGCCGTACTGGCAGTTTGCCATGGCACAGGTCCGGGCATCTGGACACAAACAAGGAAGGTGGTGGGCCAGAATATATTTACGGGGACGCACGTTTACCATCGATGGAACTGCATTACCCATTCATAACCGGTATGTTCAGTGTTTCACAATGTGTTCACCTCAGTGACAACAAAAGGCTCTAAATATTCATTAACCCCTTTGCAAGAACACAAGCCCGAAAATAAAATGGTTACCGTTCTTGAACCCGTTTGACTACAGGCATTGCCCTGGCCTGGGTAACCCTTAGGAGTTTGTTTTTCCGAGTCAGAATTACTCTAAGAAATATTACTCAGGCAAAGTAACAGAAGCTCAACCACAGAACGTACAGGGTCGTCGTTTTGATTGAACTTATTTTGTGTCATGTTACAAGAAAAGGAAGTGTTGTCGCTGTAGCATTGGGATCGTAAAATCGTTTATAGAGATAGAATCGTGGGTTTTAACACTTTATATTGTATATTGTGGTATATTGGTATATTACGGTATATTGTGTGACCAGATTGATTGAAAAATTTACCACTAAAAAATTTAATGAATGCAAATATTACTAAACCACTTCCAGCCGGTGGTATAAAGGGGTTAAATAAAAAGACTGTAGGAGAGTAGATGACCAAGAGGAACATGGCTTTACTGACTAAAGATGCCAAACCTTATTAGCTGCCTCCCTTCCTGACATAACCTCCCACACTCTAGTTCCCTCCCCATTCCGTTTGTGCCAGGAAAACCCAGCACAGCAGTTCCATTTTTGAGTAGACTACCCAACCTTTTTACCATCCATTCATTTAGTCAGTATAATATATATTTAATTAGTATATTATTTATTTTAGCACTTCTGAACCAGCTCCAGCTCATGATTTTAATGACATTTTCATGGGAACAGGTTTTCAATATTTTCCACTGCAAAGTTGTGAAAAGTTGCAAAAACATTGTAAAACGTTGCCGGCTACAAAAAAGGTTGAGTTCTACAGCCTTGAAATGGCTAGTTTATTCCTGGTCTATGCCACTAGCACATGACCAGATGTCGGGCTCCAGGAGTGGGAGTTTGCAAGGGTTCCCCATCTGGAAAATGGTCTCGAGTGAGCTGTGAGTCACCTTGTGTGGGTACAGGCAGCATAAATGTTACGGAAAACCGTAGAAAATGGGTCAGTACAAAAAAAAAGTAAAAAAGAGGAATTTCATTTTTGGAGACTTAAGACATTATTAAACCATATTTATATTGCCGCAAATATGGGAAATCAACAGAAACATGGTGACGCATTAGTCGTTTAAATCAGACCCAAACTGACACATTCCTATTGCTGTATCAAGAGAGAACTCAGAATGGGCTTTCAGAAGTAGTTTACAAGTAAAGATTACCCTGTTCCATGACAATATCACATATTCAGACACACAGGAGGAATGGTGACAACATTTCGCTATGGTGACCGCAAGTTCGAAGAATGGTACACATTAGTTGAATCTTGAATATCACTTTAAAAATTTTTTTTTGGTTTATTTGATCAAACATGTCAATATTGTCATTGTGCAGACAGTCTAAACTCAATGGCATTAAATAGCTGCATGCAATTCTGAGTGGTGAATAATTTAAAAAAAGGCCTGCAGGCAGTATCATCAAATCAAACTACAGAAACATTTCTGTCAAAGAAACAGCGTCGCTCAGAATCCCCTCTTCTGTGCCGTTAGTGCTTTTAACAGAGATTTAAAAAAAAAAAAAAAATTTCTTCTGTCGTGATAAGACTACTGATAAGACGCACTTTGTGATGGAAAAAAAAATCAAACACCTATCTTTAAGCTAATCTACACTTTTCAAAAGTGTGAATACCGTGTGACAAGTACACATACTGCTTTGGTGAAATACCTTGAAGCTAGCAGTAAGAACTTTGTGCTACATGCAAGGTGTTTCGTGCATTTCCCTTTTATATATTTTTTGGTTGAAGCCCCTACAGTCAGCCTAGAGGAGTGTACTTGGTCTTCCTTTGGTTGTCAGTATTAAAACGTAACACAACATTTGGGTTTTGAGATGTTACTGCAATGATTCATTTTTTATGAATATGGGTATAACAGTAATAAGATGATTGTTCACCAAGCAACCCAAGTGAACTGAGACGGAGACAGGCCTGGATGACTCACTTGCACATGTTCCGTCAGGCCTCAGCATGTAGCCATTCAGGCAGTAGCATTTGTAGCTTCCGTGAGTGTTCATGCATCTGTGCTTACAGGGGCGTGGCTTCAGTCCACACTCATTCAGATCTGCAGACAAAGGAGGCGGGGTTACGATTGCGTAACACAGGAAATAGTTCTACTGGTTTAGCACAGTCGAAATTCATCACTGACTGCCATGTTTTTGTGTGTGCGTGCGCGCGCAATCATGCGCGTGTGTGTGTAATCACGCGTGTGTGTGTGTGTAATCACGTGTGTGTGTGTGTGTGTGTTGAGGCTAAGATAAGGAGGCAAGCAAATGGCATAATATTAAACTTATGCTCTGTAATAAGCCTAGTGCATTGATTTTTTAATGGGTATGCATAATAAAACAATCTGCTCATTATCTGTAAAGCTTCTTCAAGTTTATCTTCCCGCCTTTCATGACATGTCTTTCATTAAATTAAATGGCAGGCAATACAGGTGAGTCCAGGTAAGCACGAGTACACTGTGCTGTACTAGACCAGGAAAGAAGGTTATATGTTGCAAAATTATCATGTGCTGAAGTGTCCTGCCAAGGTAGCACAAAACAATTATCAAATATTAACCGAGAATATTTTATGTAGAACTGAACAACCCTTTAGAAACGTCTGACCCAGTCCGTACCGCTTAACCAAGATTATGCAAAATTCCACACTGAGGTCTAGAAGAGTTCAAGCATCAAAGGAATAACAGGTAATATTTCTGTCATATGTGGTGCGTGAGGCCCCATTTTGGAATATGAAGACCGCAGGGCTATTACGAGCAGCACACAGACACAAGATCACAGCTCTAAACGAGGTCAGGAGTGGTGATGCAGTATAAGTATATCATATCAACTGTAAAAGTTAAACAAGTTCTAGGCCAGGCACTCGTGTTTCTACGCGGTAACTACACCGCGATGAAAATAGACCCAGCTTAGCATACATGTGTAGCTATGGCATGGCCTGGCCCTGTGTCACACCATCCTAGCTCGGAGGAGGAAATGCCCGGAATGCAGCGAGATGTATTTCGCAGATGCGTATTTGTCAAATAGACGGATATTGATTTTGAAATAGTCGTCATTACTCTGCGTTGTTGTTTGCTTTCTGGTACAAAATGTTTCTGTCTGTATTCAAAGCAAATACTCTGAACCTGTCAAAGTGTATCCAGCACTTGTTATCCTTCACTGGCAATATAAATGAAAGAAGTGCAGTGAGGTATAACGCCCACTCCAGGCTCAGCTAATTCATGCTTCATACACTAACTATTTAAATAAAATTATGCATTTTATTTGATGTGAAGCTCTCCCATTCAAATGGTGACGATAAAAGTAAACGATCTCCTTGACATAAATACCTAAATAGGTGCGGTCTTCCAGCAGGTCATGTGTACGGGTCGTATTTTACGTGCAATCCTACTCTCCACTTTCTTGACATTAAACTTGAACATTCCGAGACCCTCCGGTTCAGCCGACCAATCATATCTTATTTACGACTCGAATCCTGGAGTTCTGCTGCTCGAGTCCTGTCCGTTCAGCCCAGAGGCCGAAATGTTATTGAGCGCGCATTCCGTCCTCAGGTTTTCCATGTTTGATGGGATATAGGATGTCTGCCTCGGTTTCATTCCTGACACCAAGGTCGTCTCCGAAAGGTGCTGAGACTGACAGCCAGCTCAGACTTCACTGGGCTGGCACTCATGCACACAACAGTACCATCGTCTGGGAGCCAATTACTTTCTGTTGAGTCACCTGAATGCACTGCAAACAGGCAGGAGAGGCAAAGCCGCTTTTGCTCAAGTGTAAATATAAAGTATTCCGTAGAAGAATGACCTGACTTTTTAGTAGAGCCCAAGTTTTTACAGGCAAAGTTAGGTTCATTCAGATTAATTCTGCATATTTGAATCACGCTACGTTACTTGATGCCCGACTGACTATTACTTCCTGTTTAAGTATTTCCTGTTTGTTCTTCTTCTTGGGTGCCATCACCTTTTCAATATAGACACTTTAGCAGAAGTCTCCCTTATGCATCACAAGGTCTGAAGCTTAGATTACTGTCAGGCATATGAATCACCATCCAATATAGTTTACAGCATCTTATTCAGCACCATATCACATGCAGTACCAAAGCTATAAATGGAATAGCGTTAAATAAATAAATAGATAAATAGATAAATAAATAAATAGAAGAGGTGTCAGACAGATTCATCATACATATATTAGGGCCCTGTCAAGGCAAAGTAGACTTATTCCAGCAGATAAAAAAAGAAAAACCCTTAACAACGATATTTTAAGGCAGGGCTGCCCAACCCTGTTCCTGGAGATCTACCTTCTTGTAGGTTTTCATTTCAACCCTAATTTGGCGCCTGATTCCACTAATTAGCAGCTCAATCAGATCTCTCGCTGTTGAATGAGGTGCGCTTTGTACAGGAAGGTAGATCTCCAGGAACAGGGTTGGGCAGCCCTGTTTTAAGGTATTCATTTCAATTTCAATCATGCAGTTATTTCTTCTAAGATTGAACAAAACCATAATTATTTTCCAAGGTGATTTACAGTGTGATTCACAAGCATCTGGTCCCATTACTGTAGCGTTCATGTTAACTATATCGGCAGAAATCAAATTGAGTGAGGAAATAAATAAGATAACCTGAGAGGATATACATTTTTTTATTCAAGAATGTCAATCAATTAAAACAAATCAATCGTCAGACAATCTCTCTAGCCATGATGGGAGTGGGGGGCTTCAGATCTTTACTTTGAAAATGACAGGACATTGTTTGTGTGACGTGCTGGAGATTTAAGAAACAAATGGTATGAGCCCTACAGCCCCAAGCAACAGCACGTGCCAAGGGTGCAGCAAGTGTTTTTCCATGAAAAAGGAGACGGAGAAAAGCATGTTTTATGATAATACAGGACGCAGCAGGCACATTTTATCATCACTTAACAATCTGTTGCATGCAGTGGAATGGGTACCACTTGGCCAGGATTTTCACTGTAATTATTCTGTAAGAAAAAAACATTAGGTGGATTTTTTTTATTTTTACATATTGTTATGAATTAAATATCTCCCAAGCTCCTATCGGTTTGAGAAGGTCATTTAAGCTGTGGGAAAGGGGATTGTACATTTATTTATTTTTTTGACAAACTTGACATAAAGCCTAATATTGTGTTGGGGATTACCCAAGAAAGGTAAATAAGAACCTGACACAGTCACAATGTTCGGAGGTTAATCCGTTCTGTTGTCACATGTCCGTTTGATACTCTACAATGCACAACTGAGTGTTTTAGTCGAGGCATTCTATGTTATCATAAATCATGTTCTACAACATTTTAGATGTTTAAAATCTGATTTCTGTCAATACCCTCAGGGTGAGGTTAATCTCTGGTGTTAGCATGTTCAGTGTAATTGAATACAATGCACAAAATGTACTGTATGCTGGGAGACACAGCACAAGACAATAAATGAAATAATAAAAAAAAATTTTTTAAATACACTTGAAATATAACAAAAGACAAATCCACACTTTGTACCAACAGCATCACAACTTGTCGTGCCTAAACATTTAATAGCATGATCCTGTAAAGAGAAATTGTCAATAGTCAATTAAAGGAGAGAAGCAAGGTGCGTGTGTGTGTGTGTGTGTGTGTGTGCGTGTGTGTGCGCGTGTGTGTGTGTGTGTGTGTGTGTCTCCTGTGCCTATTAAAAGGAATAACAGCAGAAAACAGAGAGCAGTAAAGGTGAAAGCTGCAGAATATTTAATGGCCTTTAAAAGGACAGAAGAAAAACAAACTCATGACAGAAATGGAAACTGTAGAGGGGGGAAAGCAGACTGTCCAGCTGCAGATAAACGAGGAAATGTCAGGGCGTTTTTTAACGTCATGCTCGCGTGTGGTATTCCAGTACAGCTTCAGATCTGCTTGGAGACAGGGAATGGGGGGTCAGTCACTGACTGAGCCATGCAGAGAGGTGGGGGGGGGGGGGGGGGGGGGCAGGGGGCTCGTGGTCATAAATATCTCACCCTCCAGAGAGACCCCTTCTGGCTGGCGGTCCACAGGAAGAAAGATAGGGGGGGTGACTGTCCCATATCGGGGGGGCTATATACCCCTGTTCAGCTTCTCAGGGATGCAGAGAACAACAAATCACACAGGAGAAGAGGAATGCATTGATGGGACAGATATTACCTTCCAATAGAACCCCAGAATGTGCAATCCCATTAAGCTATGAGGCAATATGCAGTGAAAGTGCCTAAGTCACTATGATCACTGGAGACAAATAAACTACAACTGTCAAAATGGTCACTGTTTTATACCATGCAGTGCCGCAACAACAGGGACTCGCGCTCGTTCATTCCATTTAACTGAATCTCCCAAACGATACAGGCCTATGAATTATGCTGCATTTGCTCCTGCCGTTCACTGTATGAATTATGAAATCAAATCTAATCAATTTTATTTGTGTGGCACTTTTTACAGAGAACTGTCACAAAGACGCTGTACAGAGAAAGAAAAAACAGAAGGACACAGCCTCGGAAAGGCTATAGGGACGGCCGGCACCACAGGCTTGTAATAGTCCGCTCAGCAGGCTTATAATATAACAGGCTTATAATATATAAATTATGATATTCAGTTACTAGCCAGTTTTGCTGATGTAAATTTTTAATGGTGATGTTGCAACATTGAGGACATGGAACTTTCATGGGATGTTGGGATTGAGATGTTAGTGGACGTGAGCAATATTAGTTCCTTGTCGTTGCCTCTCACATGATTCTGCTGATCAAAATAATAAAGCCCCTGTGAAATGATCACCTTCAGCTCAGGATAATACCTACAGCTCGGTGCTTTTTAAACTCCCGACAGGATAAGACCGCACGCAGGCACATTAGGGTCCCAATTTAGCGGTTATGTTTCACGGTTATCAACAGACAGCAAGACAAGATGACTAATGTCTTACAAGGCTAACGTGCTAGAGTGTGTTAGTGTTACAACTATAGACCATTGTTTTTCCTCCAGAGAGCTATGTTAGTCTCTGCCCCGTACGTTGTGATTACACTGAAAGACAAGCATTAAACTCCAGCAAGGTCGAGTTTCATTAAAACCGTCCAGATGAGATTGTTTTTTTTGCTATATATATATTTTTTTTTTACTATACATTATATAGTGTATGTAGTACAGTGCATTGGCCATTGTCTTTGACTTTCAGGTTAAATATACATCATGCTGAGGACAAAGAAAAATTACTTTCAATTTCCAGATGAACAGACACGAAAATACATATCATCTCCTAAACCAAAAATTATAGTACAGCACTCAAGTAGCTAGAAATGGATACAAATGGCAAATTAGAGTCCAGGAGCCCGCTCCAGTCGAGCATGATTTCATATTTTAGATGATGTGATCAGAGCAGAAAGACTAATAATGACACTAAACAAAGATAATAGCCCAGGGGTCAAGGGAGAACACTTGAAGAGATAATGATCAGGGTGTGGAAAATGGCTCTGCGCTGGGTTTTAGCACGCTGCTTTATTTCTCATGAGGATAAACTAAATAATGTCACTCCCTAGCAGGCTTTTAATAACAATAGAAATAAATAAATTAAAAAATAAAAACTTTGGCTGCCTTTTCATCCGGGGAGCAGGGTGATAATCAGCTGAATCACACGCAGAAAGAATCGCCTAATTAAAAGCGTGTGATGAGGCAGAGAATAATGAAGTCCCAGCCCATACCTCTATGGCTGGATTAGCTTCTTAATGAGTTTATTTGTTCTGAGGAATAGAGCCCACTTGCTCTTTAACACGGAGCTATTGAAAGGCTGGCTGGACGGCCTGATGTTTAAAACAACCGTAAACTCGCAGCCCACTACAAAGACAACAGTTTTTATTTATTTATTATTATTTAAAAAAATGCATTACCTTTTCCAAATAAGATGGTCTTTGCTTTGAATTGCAAAATCCTAAGTAATCTAAGGTGTTTAATTTTCCAGGCATTGTAGAGTAGCGTTGTACAAAACGTTTGTACCCGACACAGTATTCTGTGCGTCTTGGTACTTGGTATTTAAGTTCAGCTTTCTCCATCGGCGTTACGTGTCCCTTTATTTTGCTTTAAATGAGGGAATTTAACACAACCCTTGAGAAGTTGGGTGGAGGATTTATGACTTCCCCAGAGTAATACAACAAAGCAATAAGTTAGCCATGCATTAATATTGTAAACTAAAAATGGAGTCTCAATTTCTCAATTAGTCAAGGCATCCATATCCATAATAAGCATATAACAAGATAATACTCTTTTTGTGTGCCATTATCCTTTCAATAATATTGTACACATTAACAGAAGGAATACTGACGCAAACGTTAAACATGTGTGTAAGATGTTTTCATTTTTGTACTGACAAAAAAATGACAGTAAATTAAGTGGCACATATGGCAGGGGGAAAAGTCATATAACCAGGCAATACCACAACTGGGTAAGCAAAGACAGCTCGTATAAATACCGCTCAAAGAATATTTATTACAGGGTATCCAATTACTGCTTAAGGGCAGGGATTAGTCTTTCAAATACCTAAATCCATTAGAGGGAATATTTCATATTTAATAGGCTCAATCAATGCTCCCTTCACAGCTGAATTTGCCCATCATCACATTCTGATCACAACTCATATATTAAATGGATATTTTTTCTTTTTTTCTTTAACTCAGGTCACTGCTTTAGATGTTACCTTTGCAACATCGCCATAATAAATATACTGACCTGTTTACTCAGATTGTATGCAATATGGAAATTATGAAATCAGAATGAATAGAATATTTAAGTCTCCAAATTAATTGCCCTTTCAAAAGCACTTACGTTTGTCCTCTTCCTATAATTAAATAAAGTTGGACATGTGGGACCAGACAGACTGAATCAACTAAAGTACTAATTTTGTTTTTTGTTTGAGATACATCCACACGGATCAAATTGCTATTTATCAGAATCCTACCCATTGTGCATGAAACCTCATCCATAATTCAGAGCCACGATTTATATAATCATGCCTATCAATCACTGTTTAGCAAGTACAATAAATTTACATATCTACCTACCAGTAAATGAAAGTGAAGCTGAAGCTCCAGCAGGAACTCCTTGCTGTGTATCAAGCTGATATCCAGCTCCCCGACAGGTAATCGTCCAATTAACGTCAAGGGGTGCAGTTAAATATTACCTGACTGTTTCAGTCCCTGCTGCATTTGATTACTTAGATTTTTACAAGCCACACCTCAGCTCCACCAGCTGTGGCTGAAGTCCACTGCCACCTCCCTGCAGCATGGCCACCAGGTCAATATTATGATGGGCAGGGTTGCCGTAAGGTGAAGGATTAAAGCTGTATATATATATATATATATATTAGGGTTGCAAATTCTAAGGAATTTCCTTGATCGATAGTCGTCAACGTTAATGAACAATCAATCGATAACAAAACAGCTAAAAATAGCTTATGACATAAAATACAAAATGCATGTTTTTTTCCTCAATCAAAGCTTTATTGAAACATTTGAGAAATACGCCTGTTTCATAGCATAACACAAATATAATTATGAACGCTGTTTTGTTTAAGTATGATATTTTAATAAGGCTCGGGAAATTGCGCTCACTCTTCCGAGGCGAATCAGTGACTAACACGTACGTCTATGACATATACAAAAATAAGATGAGCCTTAATTAAAAACTTAAATTTGCAAAATTATTATGAAATAGATAAATAACGTTTTTGAAAACAGCGCTATAATAGGTTCCCTCTTGAAATGAGAAAGCTACGACAAACTACGACAGCTCAGGCCTCAGTTTAAAACTTAAACTGCATAAGTGCAGTAAATACCTAGGCCTGCTGATTTTTATTTAAGAATATAAGCATGTTTACGTTATCAGGGGTGAGTTGTGTGCGCAGTCGGTTTACAGCGAGACCAGCTGCTGAAAATACGCGTTCCGATGGGACCGATGTCCCAGGCACGCATAAGTAGCGTGCTTCTTCTTTGTAAAGTTAATAATATGTTTCCTGATTGCAGTGCGCGCGCCCCCTTGTGTTTAACTTAATGATTGCATTTCACCAACAGCTCCCATTGACACAATTAAGATGAGACCGCAAATAGTTCAATTTGATCGTTAAATTTGAAATGGTCGATCGATCAAATTATTAACGGCAATTAATCGATCAACGATTAATCGTTAACACCCCTAATATATATATATATATATATATATATATACACTGCCCGGCCAAAAAAAAAGTCGCCATTGCACCCGTCATGCATAGTGCCCACTGTACAAGCCTCTGGAGGCAGTGTTATGATCTGGGGTTGCTTCAGTTGGTCAGGTCTAGGCTCAGCAACATTATGCAGCAATAAAATGAAGTCAGCTAAGTACCTGAATGTACTGAATGACCAGGTTATCCCATCAATGGGCATATGCCAGGATGACAATGCCAAGATTCATCGGGCTCAAATTGTGAAAGAGTGGTTCAGGGAGCATGAGGAATCATTTTCACACATGAAATAGCCACCAGATTCCTGACCTTAACCCATTGAAAGTCTTTGGGATGTGCTGGAGAACACTTTACGGATTGGTTCGACTCTCCCGTCGTCAATACAAGATCTCAGCCAAAAACTTATGCTACTCTGGATGGAAATAAATGTTGTGACATTGCATAAGGTTGTCGAAACAATGCCACAACAAATGGGCGCCGTAATCAAAACTAAAGGCGGTCCAACCAAATATTAGAGTGTGCGACTTTTTTTTTGGCCGGGCAGTGTATATGTGTGTGTGTGTGTGTGCAAGCAGCGTTTCAGGACTAATGAAAGTGTTCCCATGCTAACAAGTGTTTTTTTAAAACACTCCAGCGACTATGACTGTGCCTCCAGCTACTATGACTGTGCCTCCAGCTACTATGACTGTGCCTCCAGCTACTATGACTCCAGCGACTATGACTGTGCCTCCAGCTACTATGACTGTGCCACCAGCTACTATGACTGTGCCTCCAGCGACTATGACTGTGCCTCCAGCGACTATGACTGTGCCTCCAGCTACTATGACTGTGCCTCCAGCTACTATGACTGTGCCTCCAGCTACTATGACTGTGCCTCCAGCGACTATGACTCCAGCTACTATGACTGTGCCTCCAGCGACTGTGACTCCAGCTACTATGACTGTGCCTCCAGCTACTATGACTCCAGCGACTATGACTGTGCCTCCAGCTACTATGACTGTGCCTCCAGCGACTATGACTGTGCCTCCAGCGACTATGACTGTGCCTCCAGCTACTATGACTGTGCCTCCAGCTACTATGACTGTGCCTCCAGCTACTATGACTGTGCCTCCAGCTACTATGACTGTGCCTCCAGCTACTATGACTGTGCCTCCAGCGACTATGACTGTGCCTCCAGCTACTATGACTGTGCCTCCAGCTACTATGACTGTGCCTCCAGCTACTATGACTGTGCCTCCAGCTACTATGACTGTGCCTCCAGCTACTATGACTGTGCCTCCAGCGACTATGACCGTGCCTCCAGCTACTATGACTGTGCCTCCAGCCATAGGCGGCGAATGTATAAGGCTTGGAGAGGCTTAGCCTCCCCAAATGCCTAATAAATTAATTAAATACATTAAAATTGGCCGAGTATTCATTGACGAACGGACTTTTGGGTCTGGCCGATAGAGCCAACAAGCACAGCAAACAGCCAACAGCGCAGCGCTGCGCTTGTTACATACAATGTAACAAATGTATCATTTTGATCCAACCGTAGCACGTGCCACCAGCCCCCTGCGGTGACGTGCCGTCTAGATTGGCTGCTAGCTAGCTAGCGTGTATGAAGGTGGAAAGGAGTGTGTGTGTGTGTGTGTGTGTGTGTGTGTGTGTGTGTGTGTGTGTGTGTGTGTGTGTGTGATCTCTGAAATACAATAAAATGTAATCTTGTCTATACATGAGTGTGTGTGTGATTTGCTACTTTTCGCCAATGCATAGGCTAGCCTACAAATTGCACATCTAGCAATAACGAAACTGAAATAGGCTAAGGCGTATCTACCAATCTGTCTGCACAAATCAATGCATGCATAGGCTATAATAAACAAACGTTAAATGCAAGATGCATGATTTCTGCAGAATGATTGCACCCATCCACGTTGCTGTATTGTCTTGCACGACCATGTTGTTTAGCCTACTAGGCTACAGTATAGGCAGTGGCGGCTCCTGAGCTGAAAATTGGGGTAGCGGAAAACTTCCCTTTAAACTGATTATTGGTCTTAATAATTTTTTATTTAAGTTTCCTTGATTAACAATAGGCTACATCAGCGTTTAATTCACCAATTACTCAATGCCATCAAATGTAGCCGGTTCTCCTAAATTAGGCTATTAGGCAAGTAATAAAATTATTTTAACTTGCGTCGCAAAATTGTGCACATTTTAATCAACATTATAATTGTGGATACATGTGCTCTTCGTTCTCCGCACTCTTAATTCCGAAAATATTAATGGAAATTAAACGATCTTAAAGCTCAGCTTTTGTTAGATTATTTTTTTTATTTAGCACAACCTGCACTGAGTATAGGTTACACATAGCTCACAGTGTCTGGAGTTATTTCATTAATAATGGATATTAGGAAGTTTTTCTCGGTCGCGAACAAAACGGAAAATTATGTTTTCATTGAATCATTGTAAATTCCAATGTTTAACATAATCTGTTTATTAACTGAAGTACTTTAGATCGCCTTATAGGTTGCTATTATATTTGTGCATATTTGATCTTTTCTATATGCCCTAATTTATGCCAGTTTCAAGGCAGAAAACCCACTACACTTCCGCTACGCTCCTAGGCCTCTCAATAGAGGGAAAGTGATACATTTCGGATACAAATGTAGCAGCGCCACGTCCACGCTCGCATTCCAAAACTGCAACATTGTATCGCTCTCCCAATTCAAGCGCAAAATTATCACTGAAACTCTCCTTGCAAGCGACTCACTGTCATGCTAAATCATAGTTTTCTGAGCACTTTTTCCAGCACATACCTACAGCGTCAGCATGAAGTGCTGTAATTTTATGACACATGAACCCGCGATAAAAAAAAAAAAATTTTTAATCCCGTCTCACTGGCCCCCCTCTCACGCAGTTTCCCTTTAAAAAGTAATTAGAATTCACTTATTTCAAAGCTGTTCTGTAAAAAAATCGCTGAAACGGAAGGAGGAGCACAGCCCCCCCCATAACGTCCTAGCCTTCCCTAACGAAAAAATCACCCGCCGCCTATGCCTCCAGCTACTATGACTGTGCCTCCAGCTACTATGACCGTGCCTCCAGCGACTATGACCGTGCCTCCAGCGACTATGACCGTGCCTCCAGCTACTATGACTGTGCCTCCAGCGACTATGACCGTGCCTCCAGCTACTATGACCGTGCCTCCAGCTACTATGACTGTGCCTCCAGCGACTATGACCGTGCCTCCAGCTACTATGACCGTGCCTCCAGCGACTATGACTGTGCCTCCAGCTACTATGACTGTGCCTCCAGCGACTATGACCGTGCCTCTCCGTTTCCTTGTTCGTAAATCCACATTGGGTGTAGCAGTAAAGAGATGTTCAAAGTGAAATTAATTATTTATGAAGTACAAGGAGGAAGCTCTCATCTCTTAGTTAGCATCGCTCTGTAGCATCATATTTGTACAAAGATCACAGTCCCTTAATCATAAATTGTTGTAACACACACGTTGCTCTCCCACAGAATCCTTCACCCACACGCACTTGGCCTCTGGCCTACCTTGATTGCAGGTCTTTCCGGTGAAACCTGGGTAGCACTTGCATTTGTTTGTCCCGACGCACTCCCCATGTTTACAGCTGTGCTGGCAGAGAGCTGTCAGAATGCCAAAAACAGGACGATGAGTTAAACAATTTAATGGACCCTGATTGATGGCATTAATAAAATGGTGAGTCCAGCATTCATTCCTATAGTCAAAACAGCCTGTTTTTTTTTGTTTAGGAACGAAAAGTGTGTGTTAGTTTAGAGCATGTATTTGTTCATCTGCTATTGAACGTATTAAGGAGGCAAGACATAGAAATCTATAATAACAGACCTTCATTTGACCAGGAGGGTCAACTGAGAACAAATTATCATTTACAATGACGAACTGCATAGTCGCTAAGCTACATGTCTTTGGACTGTGGGAAGAAACTGGAGTACCCTACCTAATAATTTATACATACAGTATACCCATAGGTATATAAACTATAAGCTAGAAGCTGGTAAATAGCCCACAGCCTGCTCTTTGCTTGTATGTGTTGGTGCAAGTTTGGCTTTCTTGGACAACCATCCCTTTAAACTGAGAAAACCACAAATGAGCCAGGATTTGTACATCTTGTCAAGGCAAACAACACTTAATTTTCAGGGCCATTCTGTCAATACTTTACAACACAGTGCCAACTTCTTTCCTTTAACTATGTTAACTACAGCTCAAGGCAAGTGTTACAGTCATACACATCGCAGGCTTCCAGCCAAGTATTATAATTACCATTAAAAGATTCATTAAACATGTTATGACACGCAGTTTGAGCAATTAATTACACCATGGGTGCAAAATAAATATGTGTCTGAGGCAGCTATATAAGGGATCTTGTGCTTTAAACATCCAGATATGTTTGGTAGACTCAGCCGGGTAAAAACCCCAGAATTGTACATATGGATATAATGCTCTTACCCTTGATATGTACCTTAAACATCTTAAACATTAAGTAGTCCTATGGCTCTGTTGGTTGAGCATTGCGTTAACAACGCCAAGGTTGTGGGTTAGATCCCAGAGGGACTACATATGCTTAAAAAAATGTATGCATTCATCTATTGTATGTTGCTTTGGATAAAAGCATCTGCTCTGCACCATGTATTAATTATTACAGTATATTAATATTCAAAATATGATTATTAAATTAAGCTATCTTTGAAGAATTGTGGTTCTGGTTTTAATAATCTATGTTGTGACAGTTCTGTGCAAGTTTAGAAGCCTACAGTTGTGGTCAAAAGGTTTACATACACAAAAGTTTACATACACTTTTAGGCTGAAGTCACTCATTTTTTGACCACTCCACAGATTTCATGTTAGCAAACTATACATTACATTACATTGCATTACAGGCATTTAGCAGATGTTTTTATCCAGAGTGGCTTACACAACTTCTTATTACATTTATACAGCTAGAATATAGTGTTGGCAAGTCAGTTAGGACATCTACTTTGTGCATGACACAAGTCATTTTTCCAACAATTGTTTACAGACAGATTATTTCACTTTTAATTCACTATATCACAATTCCAGTGGGTCGAAGTTTACATACACTAAGTTGACTGTGCCTTAAAAAAATTTAATATTTGGTCACATATCCTTTGGCTTTGCATGCCATGACTTCCTGATGTCTGTGACCCAACAACATCAAACATCACTTTAATGGTTGTTTCTCCTGACAAATTTTCCTATTGAACTCTATGAAAAAATAAGTCAGGAGAAGAAACCCTTCAAGTTATTCATCCTTATCTACTGTATATCATGTAGCACTGTGTACAACCTTGCCAAAAAATAGCAAAACTATGTACATTAACAACTGGTAGTTCACACTTATTTCTTATTTCGTGTTGTGACTAGCAGTTCAATCAAAATTACTCATTATAATGAAAATAACAAATCATAGCCGTATATATATAGTATATATTTATGCATCTTGTTTTGATAGGTGCTAGGAGGAAGTATTGCTATGAGGAAATACATATGAAGACCCTGGTGCTAAAAGTACTGAAGTCACAAAATGTCTGTTTTGAGAAAATCAAATCCGAATACTTCTTGTGTACCAGAATGCTGTTGTTTCTACAGTGGAAAAAAGAGACTTGAGGCACCTTTTCTGATTAACAATATTTATAGGGTGGACTTAGCTAAACAACTACAACATGTTTCTATGCTCAACTTGAATTGTCTAAAATGTGACTTCAGTACTTTTAGCACCCAGGTCTTCATATCCAAATACTTGCAGCAAGCACTCTAAATCTGATTTTGGCAATCTAAAAAAAGTAGCATGTGTTTGCTTCATCAGACGCATCTTCTTCTAAAAAATGGCAGCTTCCGAAAGACATGGCTTGGATACTGCTGGTTCAGGCATAAGGCTGGAGCTCATAAGGCTGGAGCTTTTCTAAGGGCAGTGCTTGCCTCCACTGTCCTCAAACCATTCAAATGCCTGTTTACCTGGAATCAGCCGGATAGCAGTTTTGTCCTATATTTAAAATTGAACAATTAGCATTCAGTGATGACGCATTCACGTTCACTCTCAGTGTGCACCTTCACATTTTGTTCCTCACTGAATGATAAAGTGTTGAATTGATTTGTGCCGCTCCATCGCATATGCCGGTTCATGTAGCCTTGAACAACTGTCCCCCTCGTATGTACGAAAAAGCCGGAACCGTGATTGAAAGTGACCAGAGATCAAAGACATTACATAAAGACAAAGATTCACATTCAATTCAATAAGATTGATTTCAGACAGGAGTATGGTTTGCTGCTGAAGGACTGCTTTATAAAACAGCATTCAGAGGACGAGCCTGTTGCACATAGAGCTAGTACTACATGCAGAAATATGTACAGCTAACCTAGGAGCTGGCTGCTTTATCCCGACTACCCTGTGCCTTAAGATAAAAGATACGCTGCAACACAGACGTGAAAAAGGAAAAAAAAAACAAAAACATGCCAGGCATTTAAAATAAAAGAAAAACATGCAATCAGACCATCATCAGTCTATCAAGAGACATGCATCCCCGAAGCTTAACAAACACAAAGACTCACAGGAACAGCTATACAAAAACAAACACGTACACACACACACACAGTCACACACTCACACATACGCATATATACACACGCACACACACACACACACAATCTTTACAAATTCCCTTATCTAATACATGGAACAGCAAGCTCACGGAAGACAAACACCCAATACTTGCTGTGCTAATAACCTGATATCTCATCGAAGATGTGTACAAAAATCTATTAAATAATCAGGAAACTCGTGCAAAAATAGAATTACATACTGTATATCATGTTTTATTTGGCCATTCATATATATTTGTATTACATAGCACATAAATGGGCTGAATAAAACACAATATACAGTATGTGATCCTGTTTTTGCATGTGCTCCCTGCTTATTTCCCAGATTTTCTATAATACATGTCAAACTGCAGTTCATAAATGTATTTTTAGGAGGAAAAGGTCAAATCTGCTTTAGTACTTCAGACAGCGATGTTCATTAGTACCTTTACATTCCTCAACTGCTCTCAACACTGAAGCAGTCACCACAAGCAAAATAAATCTGTTCTATAATATTTTAGATCTTACATTTGAGGGAGAAAGGACAAATTTGGAACATTTAGCATTTGTATGGAACATTTATTTTGACAGAAAACAAAACGTATCAACTCCATGCACGTCACTCAGAACAGGCAGTTTCAACATGGCAGATCCCAATAAAAGTAAATTAGATAAACGCTAAACTGTACAGCTCTGCCTGCCTGGCTCCAGTCTTCTCTGATAACATGGCCCAGTCTGTCTAGTAATGTAAAGGGCCAATTTATTTTGCGAGCGTATATTTAACAGCCTTTTCAGAGAAAAGTGATAGTAAAATGGAATACGGAACATAGCATCTCCTGTGTTGTTTTTATAGGAGTTTGAATAATATGTACGTAGTTGCAACTCTAACTCGCATTGATAAATTGGGGGGGGGGGGGGGGGGGTGTTTTCTGTAAATAACACAGTCTCCTCCCGTACCCAGGAGACCCTGAGAAATTCAATTATGACACACGGGGGTGGGGTTGGCCATAATGCGCTCGAGTCCCCACAGCCAAGCGGAAACCATGCATGCCAAATGGAGCTCAGCATCCTCTGCCAGGCAATACATCAACGCAACGTGGCTTTGGCACGCCACCTATCAGACCCTGGCAAATCCCACGCCAAGCAAGCGAGTGCTTCTCTGGTTCCATCTTTCAAAAAAGGCTCCACGCTGGGACGTGATTACCATAACCTTTTCCCGCTCCATATCAAATGATGAAAGAAAGTCTGAGACCTCTCTGTCAGTTGGTGAAAAGCTGCTAGGTACTACGATGGACGTGGCATAGGACTGGTGATTCAAAGAGAAGGGCACCTTGGGTGTTGTGTATTGTGCATACAATCCACTGGGACTGGACATAACACGATATACTCATTGGCTGGGAAGCCTATGGTAGGAACAGTACTGTCTCACACATCTCTCTGAGAATATTATGCCCGTTTGCGATGTGACTGGCAGGGTAAAGTTGTTGTTTTGTTTTGTTTTTTATCTTCCAGTCAGCACAAAAGCACAATGCCAGGAACAGCATATTTAAATAGAATATTGAACGGGAAGCAAGAATAGAGGCCAATACTGTAACAGAGATTAGGATGGGTTAACAGTATTACGTAAGGTCCAGGACGACTAAGGCAACATGCAATGTCCATTTCTGCATGTACTGTACTGCATAAAAGTGAGAAAAAAAAATGGCATGTGCAACACCCATGGATGGATGTTACATTTTCACTGCACATATCAGCGTCCTCAGAAATGACTAAACAGAACTAGAACCACCGTTGTTCTTTTTTTCCCCTTAGCAATAAAGCCCCCAAATTTAAATAAATGCATCTGAGGCTCCACAATAAATATGAAGATGTTATTATAGTCATTCTTGTACAAGTATGCTCAAAGAATACTAGCTGCACAACAACTTTAAATTGTTGAATCATTCAAAAATTCTGCTCTGCTAGTATTACAGTGATTATCTGTTTTGCTTCTGACTGCAAAAAAAAAAAAAAAAAAAAAGAATTTGCCTTTTTAAGACATTTTGTGATCTAAACGATCATTCTCAGTAGCAGTTACAGTGCACTGCGGTTGCATCTCAAGCTGTAATGATGAGTAATGGCACTTTCTGAAAACCTTGGAGGATTTTTCTCCTGTCAGAACGCAGTTATGCTTCGCAAATCAACTGACAGCCCTACACAGTGAGTGCTCGATGAGTGCAGGAATACATTTACTTACCTATTCACCTCTCTATGCTACTCAATATGAATCAGTCTTTCCCTAAGTATCCCCGTGTTTCAATCCTGCTGTCATTACTCTGCAAAGCTGAGAGTGGGTAAGTGTGCGGTTGCGCTGTTATGAAATGTAGATGATAAGTCCCAGTGCTTGTCTCTGGTCTAAGGGCCTGGGGGAAAACCTCTTAGCACATGCAAAGCTAATAACATGACCAATGATTGGTGCACGACAAGTACCGTGACCAATCATTGGTCATGTTATTGGTTTTGTGTGTGCTAAATGTCTTAGTAAATCAGGAACCAAATGTGTTTCCATTGCGAGGACACTATCGTGTAGAACCCTGGTATTCCAATCACGGTCTGCTGTTTTCCACCCTCCCTTTACCTGGGAGTCAGGTGTGAAGACAGTCTGGCCAATCAGTAGCACTATCTGTTCAGTTAATGTACATGGGAGAAAGAAAACCAGGGCTGGATCTGTATTTGAGGTCCAGATTTGAATGTCCATGGTGTAGAACCTTCGCATTGGACCCCGCTCCCCACAGTATAGAGCACGGATACTCAAATATGGCCCTCAAATCCAAATCCGGGCCTGGTTTTCTTTTCTCCCAGGAAACTAACTAAAAGATTAGCGCTACTGATTGGCCAGACTGTCTTCACACCTGACTCCCAGGTAAAGGGGAGGTTGGAAATTAAAGCAGCAGTTCTCGGAGAAACGGGGGCATGGAGAATACTCACGCTCACAGTGACCCCAGGCGTGTCGGGTCCAGCCCCAGCAGCAGTCGATCGTGGTTCCGTAGCGGCACAGTCCGTTGGAGGAGACCGACTGCCTGGGCCACCTGTTAGAGAAGACCTCCATCAACTCACAACCAAACCCAAAACACATAAACTAAGTACAGTTTAACACAATTAAGCCATATTGAGTGGTTTTTCACCCACTTAAAATAATGGATTTCTGTAACGTTGTGTATTATTACATATTCATTACATCTGCCCACATGATTCCACATGGTTGATTACAATTTGTTCAGGACGCTACCCAATACCCATGTTGAATTCTTATTCTTCTTCTTCTTCTTCTTTTCAAAGATGCTTCACATCAAATGTGACCATGAAGACAAGAGCAAGGCCACCGACACTGGCAAATTAAGAATGTTGCATCATGGGAAATGAGATAAAAACTCAATGAGATAAAAGAATCCACAGAGAGCTCCGGCATAGTGTTCAAGGTTCCCTGCCGGGGCCATTTCCAAGGACTCGAAACCTTGAAAAGGCTTCATAGTCACCCTTCAAATGAAACTCAGAGGATTTAAATAAGCGCCACCGTGTTCATATTTCACATCTGTATTTGCGCAGGTAATGCGTGCAGAAAGGAACACGGATTATTCACGTCAGGACTGGAGTTACGGTCCCTGGATGTCAGAAAGAACAGACCAGTAAAACTTTAACAGATGAGATAGGACGAAGGAACAAACCCCGGCCTCGTTTCCCAAAAGCATCTTAGAGTTAAAGTCATCTTACAGTGTTTTGTGTTTGTGCTTTATAAATTTTATGATTAAAATGATTAAAATGAACTGACATTACATAAAACAGATAATAAAAATAGAGGGAGAAAGACAAAAAACAAACAAACAATGAAACTAGTTTAAAAAGATAAGATCTGTATCTAAGATCCTTTTGGGGAATGGGGCCCTGATAGAGCCTCTGATGGTCTGAGCAGACAGAGCTCTCATAAAGCTCTGTATGGCAGTGGCGTACAAGATTAGGCCTACACAGAAAACTATTTGGAATGGTGTGGGAAATTTAAAGTCGAGAAAAAATAAAGTAAAGATATAGTATACACATCAATATCGTCTCCTATCCAATCTTAGACAAGCTTATCATATTACAATCTGCCAGCCACTCATGCAGAGTGGTTGTTAAAAAACACTGACACTTTGGAATAGCAGATTCTTGACATTTAAAGGCTAAGGCTAACTTAGACTGAAAACAAAACTATTCCTGTATCACAGAAACTAAGCAAAGTTCCTGTGATAACCTGCAAAACCCATTTAAGGTTAAAAAAATTTTATTAAGCAATAATTATAATTATTATGATTGCACAATCTATCTGGGTCACACACAGGAAAACATTACCAAACCATTCAAGCATTAAGACTTTAAACAAAATGTTCCCTTTGTGCTTAAAGGGTAAGTAAACTCTAAAACCACTTTTTTTAGCTGATTACTTACATATCCATGTGCTAGAGATTTATCCCGTTGCAAATCGCAACATTTCATCGCAATGCCACAGTGTGCCACGGTGGTGAAATGTAGGCTATTGCAGTTGTAATTTACTATTGGCTGTTGTACAGTATATGTGACATGGCAGTACATGTGATGTCACACCAAATGGGTGCATCTGGCCATGCTATTCCACCTTACACTATAAATACTTCTTTTTTTTTTAATCCAGCAAGTTCTGGTCGTGGAGAGGAGCATTTGTGTGTGCAACAGGCTATTGATAGAGAGAGGACAGCATAGGCTAGATGTCCACCCATTTGCCCATATGAAATACGGTTTTTCCTACTTTTCGAAGGCAAACGGGCGTATAAGGTTATGATATGGGAAATCTAGTCTAATACGTTTTTTCTTTCAAACGTTTCTCCATCAACCTGCCCAGGGACTACAGATGAAAATTAGCCCCAATGGCTATCTGGCACATTTTACGTTACGTTTATTAATGTGCATTGTCCCTTTCTTAAATAAATAAACCTAAACCTATAATTAATTTAATCACAGCAATCACATTTTCTTTCTCCCTTTCGGCTATTCTCTCGATTTGTGAGGCCATGAGAAAAGCAAGTAGCAGGACTGATCTAAAAATGCACTTAATGACAAGGAACCACAAAGACACAGTAGCCCACAAGATACCTATGTTAGTTAACTTAGCTAACAGTTAAATGGTTATGACTAGACAATGTTCATGTTTATGCAGTTGACATTTTAATGTGGCTATATGACTCAATTTAGCAAAGTTACTACAAGTTTAATTGCAAATGAATTCATGGCTAACTTAGCAGTCTTTAATAACGTTAACTGTTACTAGAAAATCATCCAAATTAAGATGAGAGCTGTTTATAACTATATGTAGCCTACATTAATGTTAATGTAGCCTATTTGTATCTAAGGCTCTCAAAGCTGTTATGTAGTAAGATAGCAAAACTGCAACAAAAAAAAGTGCACTGGGTTGTAAGAGTGTGGGCTCAGTCATGTGGGATGTCTCTGTGAACTTGAATCAGTCAAATAACTGTGGTGGATATTTTAATAGATAACAGATAGATAATGTTCTATACAGTTTTGGTGAATTTATACAGTTTTGCAGGCATGAAAATAAGGGCAGCTCTCTCCAGAGGTTGACAGCTATGTGATAGTAAACATAGAAAGTGGGGAAACTAGTAGGCCTACATGGCATGGGCAACCCTACAGTCTGGAATTGTTGATAGAACGTCTCTTCTAATCGCAAACAGGGATATCCTTATCTATCATCCCCTAACACTCCGAAACCTCGCCCATTCTCCAGTTCTCCGCCTCTGCCGGAACGAGCGGCTCAAACAAAACAAATCACGACTGTGAATGAGCATACACGTGAACATTTTTTTTTTTTTTAAAGGGGCGTGGCTTGCTAACTCGAGCCCAACCCTTTCATGAGTATTTTTCCCACCCCCGATTTTGGCATTTTTTGTACTGCAAACGGAGGCGTGGTTTAGTTACCCTTTAAACAGGGAAATTTTGCTTTGAGGACATTTTCTTTTATACATATCACCCGTGTGTTTCCCAACTGCCATTTTTTTAAAGGTGCGACTAAACCCCATGCCTGTGTCCGAATACCACCGCTACACCCTTTTGAGGGCGCATATTTGAGTCCACTTCATCAAAAAGCTTTTGAGTGGGCGACTTTTTCTCACAAATGGGGGCACTTAAAATACCAGGATGAACCCCTTATTTCCAGGGTTTTGTTGAGGGAATTCAGGAGCACACTCTTCTGCAAAACGGTGCACTCATCCGACAATTTCAGTAAGTCACCCGGAAGTAAAAACGTAAAAGACATTTTATGCATTTATGCGTTTATGCATATCTATGGTACAAGATAGGTTCATATCACAAACTACTCTTTTTTTATTTTTATTAATTCTATCTTCATTCATAATCTACACTTTGTAACAATCGTCATATGTTAACTAATTGATATTTTTAATAAAAATAAAAATAAATATTACGAACAACTTCCTCACTAGATTGGAAAGAGTTTTGCGGGATTTCTTTCGCACAGTGCTTGCAAAGTGCGGGAACAGGGCACATAGTAGACAGGGGTCTGAGTGGACAGGGGAAAGTGGACAGGGAACAGGGGTCGTACTACACCTGTACCTGTAAAGAGCTGAGCTCCACCTACAACTACACCTGTACCTGTAAAGAGCTGAGCTCCACCTACAACTACACCTGTACCTGCCTGTACCTGTAAAGAGCTGAGCTCCAACTACACCTGTACCTGTAAAGAGCTGAGCTCCACCTACAACTACACCTGTACCTGTAAAGAGCTGAGCTCCACCTACAACTACACCTGTACCTGTAAAGAGCTGAGCTCCACCTACAACTACACCTGTACCTGTAAAGAGCTTAGCTCCACCTGCAACTACACCTGTCGCTGGGCTGAGACCCAAAACCAATTTTCCCAGAGCCAGGGGCCCCCAGTTCATAATTAATGATTATGTCTAAGCAATTCATATTGAGAATATGATCTTGCGATATATAGAGCATATGGCATTTGGAAAGGGCCATTAACAAGGTTCATTAAATTCTTAATAAGTATAGTTTGCCAATAGTTAATATCTTTACTGGCATCTAGCAGATGCTCTCATCTAGAGTGAATTATAATGCAAACACAAGTGTGAAGATCAGTGGTAATTACTCTCTCACACACGCACGCACGCACGCACGCACGCACGCACGCACGCACGCACGCACGCACGCACACACACACAACCTGCTCCTCCCCTTCAAGATAACCGATTTATGTCTAATGTTACAGAGGACACCTGCGAACCAAGAGGCCGGTGATAACTCACTTGCCGATAGCGATTTTGGTGGCAAAGCCTGTTGCAGGATCTGGCTGCATCAAAATGAGAGATGCAAATGAACCCTTGAGTGCGTCTCGTAAAGAACGGGAGGAATTCGTCACGCTCCACCAGAGCAGACTCTAACCCCTGAAAGGCACCAGCTCAAGCGTCAAAATCGAGATGAACGCCAAATAACACACACACCATAGGCTGAGCGATGACAAGCTACCGCTCCATTTACTCTCACAACAAGACTGTCACAACAACTTGTTTTGCCAAAAACAAAAGCAGTCTTCGCTCAGCGGCTCAACGGTAAGCCATACGATGTCTCTATACGGGTGCATCATGTTGCTTGATTCTTTCGCAAATAAACAAAGGTTAGGACAGAGTAGGGCGAAAACAACCGGCTGTTGGATTTTACTCACGACAATACACATCTCAAGTAGGCTTTCATATTTCAAGCAGTTCTGTATGTACTTTGAGTTTTCATTGTATATGTTTTTTCATTTTGATTTAAGTCTGCAGGAGCAGGGGATCATAGTTCTTCTTTACAGTGCACTGTAATAAAATGGGCAACAGCCCAATTCAGTCCCACCCTTGCCCCCACCCCACCTCCTTGTCCCCAAATAGCAGCACCAGAAATTGGTTTGACCGCCAACAACTCCAAGCCTGCACATTGTCAGTGACAGCATCCACGACATAAATTTCACTGAGGGAGGTCATAATTCTGGCCAACGTTCTCATCGTATAAACGTCAGAGTGATGTGGGTGAAAAAAATAGGAGTTTTCGCTCTGAAATTCATGTTTATCAGACACTGGCTGTATATGATCTCATGTATTCAGTGTAACAGTATATCAATCAATCAATCAATCAATCAATATTTATTTATATAGCGCATTTCACAACAAGTTGTCACAATGCACTTCACAGCAAAACAGCAAAACCCAGCCTAAACTCCCCACAAGAGCAAGCCAAAGGCAACAGTGGCAAGGAAAAACTCCCTGGTGTAACTAGGAAGAAACCTTGGAAGGAACCAGACTCAATGGGGGAACCCATCCTCCTCTGGTCGGCTCAGGGTCTAGGGCTTAAGGACCAACATGGTCAAAACAGCCAATGTCCATGATAATACAATTTGCAGCAGCTAGATGACAGTCCTTAACTGTCTGGCCTTAACCATCCGGCCTTAACCATCCCGTAAGTAGTGTCTTCAGGGAGGCAACAGAAAAAAACACTTACGAGTATAGATGCATCAGAAAGACACAAAACAACACAACATGTATATGTGGACAATAACATCAGCATTGGACAAATTACACAGCAGTCAAAATTAAAATGAATCAAAATTTTTGTTCATAGAAAATTGAGCTCCAAAAAATCCCTGTTTGACACTACAAGAGCAGTGAGAAACAGCATGTGAAAACTGCCAATGTTATCAAATATCATTAAGTATTGTTTGTCACCTTTAATAATGGCCGGATATAACTCAATTTTAATATTATTATCAGTTTGCAGGTAAGAGACTCACTGGAAGAGCATTCTTTTCTGTTTTTGAGGAGATAGTATCTTCAATAGAGCCCGACCGATATATCGGGCTGATATTTGCGTTTCTGGACCACACTGTATCGGTAGTCAAAATGACATGTGGCCGATATGAACGACCGATATAGGCATTCCGACATTCCCAAGAAACTTGGGAGTACCATTCTTTATTTATGACCCAAGTCAAATTATTCTACAGGTAGGTTTCGGTAACCAACCCTGTACACACTTACGGCTAAAACCAGTTAAGGGTTTTTTAAACTTTTCCGGTCCTAGCTCCGAGGGGTTTTACATTGATGCGTCGTTCGGTGAACGAGCCACCTAGTTTGGCTCTCTTTTTTCCCCTTGTTAGCCAACGTTATGTGACCAGACAGAAAGCACCGATCGGCTGTAAAATAGGCCTACTGTAACCTTAGACTACCTTTACACGGATATAGCTAACTCCCAACCTGTTTCCAGTTCTTAATTATCCATCAAGCAGTTAATTAACGGAATAACAAATATCAATGAATAGCTATAGCTAGCTAGTTTTTCTGTGCTAGCATTACCCTATTAAATATGCTATTATTTTTTAAATAGTGATATTCATTTTGCCATGTATTTCATTTCTATTGTTTATTTGATCACAGTGTTCATTTCTAAAATGTATTGATGATGTTAATCGTGTTGTTAATATTATAATAATTTAATAGGCTAATGTAAAAATTTTTGTAATAAAGTTATTTGTTTAAGAAAGACGTTTTCTGAGTACCTTTGCATAGTCATAATGGCGCTAAATCTGTGCACAATCCACGTAGAAAAGGTCTATTTTCATTCAAGCTCAAAACTTCACTATATCGGCTGCCATATCAGTAATCGATGAATCCCCCCCCCTCTAAAATCGGTATTGGTCTCAAAAATCCCATATCGGCCGGGCTCTAATCTTCAATATGATATTCAATGTAAAATATTTTCGATACTGAAACAACTATACACCACAAAACTGAGTTTTGATGGAAACAGTAATGCAGCAGTGATAACTATGTACTGTAAATAATGACCCCATCAACTGTGACACTCATGAACTGGTTTATCTACAGTAAACCAGCCTTAAACTCAGTGAATAAAAATAAATATACCATTACACTACAACAGACCATTGTCAAACAGCACAGTGCCATGAATCCTGACCAACGTACGTATCTTTAATATGGCTTCCACACTAACATATGTCACTCTCATACCAATAATGTGTTCTGGATCTCAAATGCCTGTCCAGTGGCACAAACGATCCTGCTCCAGGGCTGGGGTAGCTAAACTTTTAAATCTCAAGTTCCCCTAAAATAACCACCCTCCAGCTGAGGATGCCCCCCACCCCCCAGACAGCAATGCAGGATACGCAATACACTAGTATAGGTGTATATGTAAGCATGTCTGAATTGTGATGATATACAATATACCTAGCCTATTGATGATAGACAACCTAGCCTATAGCACGCATGCATATTTGCAAAAAATAAATACTATAGACCTATACAATTAATTTCAGTGATTATGCTAGTTTATTTACTTATTTACTTACTTATGACCACCTAGGACGAGCTGGCATTCCACAGCTGACAGAGGACATACAGTAACTTTTTTTTTTTACAGAATATTTTTGAAATACGAGTAGGCTACCGTTGAACTACTGCTGTTTTACGTGATGACTCTATGGCCTTGATGAAATTATGAGGAACTATCATTATTCATTTGCAGATACTTTATCTAAAATGGCAAGTATGCCTCGCTCTGAAGACAGATTAATTCACAACAACGGCTGTATTCTCCCTTTCCAGTGAACACGAACTAATTAAGTGTTGAACGTTCGAACGTGAAACTTGTACAAGTGCTATGTCTTTACATGTACTCAGTTTACGTCAACAACAATAGGCTATTTATGGAATCAGCTTGCATATAGCCGAGTTTAAATTAGTCTGGTTGTAGAGGGGAAAAGTTATTATTATTATTAGGCTATTATTATTATTATTATTAGTAGTAGTAGTAGTAGTAGTATTATTTCAATGCTAAGTAAAAATGCAACTTGAAAAACATAAACTCCAATGTACCATACTGTATTTCAAATATTTTTTTAAACGTAGCTTTTTTGCTAGCTTTTCACAAATGCTATGTTGAATAAGAGTCACACATTGAAGCAATGGCAGTAATAACCCATTTCCGTAATATATGTAAATATTGTATACACTGCTTTGGGCTATACTCCCCCCAATTGGTGTGTGTATTTGAGCTTCCTGGCAACGCAACGGCTGTCACTCACGTTTTAGCACCTGAGAAAGAAATGCATTTTAAACATGCCCTTAGCATTTTCCATATCAACGGGTGTAGACTACGTGTACATTAATCTGTATTGTCCGTTGGAAGTAGCCTATATTTTATGTAGGCTACAACCAGAAGCAAAACAATAAAAGATTATTTTAAAAAAGGCAATTTAACTGTTGTTACAATAGTGACAATAGTGTATCATGCCCGTGCTTATGGATAACATGGCTTTATGCTAAGGTACACTAGTTCTAACGTTGTTTGTTCATAGAAGAGCATTTCTTCTCACCCACAAGTCAGGGTTTAAAATGTAATTTGCTCTCAAACAGTTGGTCTAAACGTTCTTTTAATTTCAGGAACCAAAGTAGGCTATACATTTAGGAACAGCCTATTTGCTATTGAGACAGCATCGGAGTTAATAAACGTCTTAACTACACGCTAAATGTAAGACCCACAAATATCCTTTCACTTACTCTAGATAGCCTATAACGTTACATTTCAGAAACCAGACAAAGTTATAGCTACATTTATTAACGGCCTATTTGCTATTAAGACAATCTTATAGTTAATAACTTATTACCCGTGTGCTAACTATAAGTCCCATAAATATCCTTACTAACTTAGTGTATATCCACTTTGCTTTTTTGGCATTACGCAGAACTGATCTACCACCAGAGAGCACGGTATCTTACCCGCCGTCAAAGTCCGCACTTGATCCGAAACAGCAACTGTACAACAGCATCAACTTTATCCACAATTCCATGTCAATATGTATTGTAGTGTACATGCACTTTATGTCCTCTTAAAATCCAAATATGGGGTCACAAAATGAGCCTGTATATGTCAAATATTGTCTTGAGGCAGTGAAGAAAGTGAGCTCCAATGGTTTTGTCACAACCAATACCGTAGATTTGCTGGTGTCCTTGAGACAGATAATTTACTATGTTTCCGAGGTGCCGGGGAAACAGTTCGCCGCCTCTGGGAAAAAAATCATAATATATGAGGAACGGAACGGAGTGCTCTCTGCCGGTGTTACAGAGTCTTGCAGCGTTTTTTTATTCCCCTCCCTCCGCAGAAGTTATTTTGCAATATAAAATCGGGTGCGTTTCCATCTGCTTGGTAAATAAACGATACCCACGTCTTTTGGTAATATCCGGTTGATGTTCGATTTTCAAATATGCTTTCCCCAACGGCTACATGCAGTAATTAAGATGAATGTTTCCCGATTCCGTGCTGTGCTCTAGCGCCAGCGCTGGTCGTTAGAATACTGAAGCGCAGCTTTCTTGCCCGCGCGCGCAGCAGGTTGTGGAGTAGAAAGTGTTCCAGCTTGAATTATAGCACGCGGTGCCACAAGGTGCATTCCGTAGCAGCTCAACCCACAATTACACTGACAGACAGCTGCAAGACATGTTTGATGCTCTTTTAAAACACCAATTCCGAATTTTAGCGTTCTTGTATAATCGCATTATGCATTAATGCGTTAATTAATGACCAACGCGTGAAACTAATGCTAAACACAAGATCAATTTTACCAGTAAT
Source organism: Synaphobranchus kaupii (assembly GCA_029718625.1). Taxonomy (NCBI): domain Eukaryota; kingdom Metazoa; phylum Chordata; class Actinopteri; order Anguilliformes; family Synaphobranchidae; genus Synaphobranchus; species Synaphobranchus kaupii. The sequence goes on along the minus strand of CM056376.1, from coordinate 137,311,284 downwards.
GTAGGGTATAAAATGCTTGCTTTAACTCGTATCCATTTTTGAATGCATGGCTTTACAAATGTGTACCTATAATGTCAAATGTTTGCATTTGTTTATGAGTTTATTCTCTACTCTCATTTTTCTTCGGTTTGCCTATCTGAATCAACCTTAAGGACACAGCTTTATTCATTCATTCATTCATTTAAATCTAGTGCTGTAGTCTATGCCAAACCGCTATTTAAATAGTAGAAGGCAATCGTCCAAGGATAATGTAATAACATCTTCCAAGGATGAAAAGTTTGGGGTGAAGGCCGCCAATTGCATAATATGTAAATAAATGTTATCCATCAATACTCAGTGAATACAATGTGGTGCATATTAATAACCATACATGGTTTCATTATCATGTAACATAGAACATCATTGTCATATAGTTGTTTAATTGTTATTTTTTTCATAAATGTTCCCTGTAAAGAGTGTAAATAAGCCCACCTGGTACTCTCAATTAACTAATCAAGTATGTCATACAAGTTGTTAATGTTTGAAACTTTCAAAACTGCCTGGTATTGTTCTAAAATATTAAGGAATTTTGTGATTTGTTTTTGAGTTGTGGCTCAAAATGCTCCAGTACAGAGGATACCCAAGTTTACCATTACAAAGAATCAATTAGAGATGGTCATGTTCCCTGTTTGACTTGTAGTACGGCCTCTTTATTTTGTAATATGACATGGTGCATTATGGCTTATGCATAATTAATGTCCAAATAAGACTATTGCTGGTATTTTGGGGGAGAAAAAAAAGGGAAACACACCATAAAAATGAAATAAGAGCAATCGCATGATTATAAATCAGATTAAGTCTCAGTATAGGAATCATTGTAATCCTATTAAACTGAACTTGAGATCAACACAGCCAACCAGATGAAAGAAAACAAAACACAAGATAGGAACAGGAGAAATATACAGGTCCTTTAAAGAAAGCCTGCCGACTAGCCGGTGCATTTGCACGTTGATTAAGAAAAAAATATCTTCATTTACGTGGCTTTTTCCAGACGTAGGTGCATGCCCACAAGGGTCAGAATTCCACTTCCCATACTGGGAATGAGTATGTTGGAGTTTAATTCCCATACACTGGAATTATCTCCCAGGTCATGAGCTCATCACTCTCAACCCCTTTGTTTTTTTTTTCCAAGTTCACACGGACACAGCTGAATGTGAGGCAGAGAAAGTGATGTTCCCTTTGGTATTGCTCCAGCTCTGGGGAGACTGGTGTTGTGTCTATGCTCATTCATGTTGAGACAGACAGCTTGCACTCACAGAATTCTGATGAGAACGCACGAACGACGCAGCTTCTTAGCTATAAGAGGGCCCGCTTCTCAAACGGTCTTCACACAGCTTTGTCTCGTAATCATAACCTTATGAGGACACGTGCATATTCTACGGCCCGTGGCAGGCTCTGACAGTGGAGATGCACTGGATAGAATTATGAATCTGTGAGTCATAACTGTGATGATAGGAAGTGTCCTCTTGCTGCTCTTCGTGTAGTCAAAATGAACAATTTAATATATTCTCTCATCAGACTTAGACCAGAACAGAGGGTCTTCAAAGTGATGATTATGTACTAGTGTATATAATTGCACTCACCCCAATGCTTGAGTCTCTAAAATACCGATATCTGTGCACATTTGAATGTGTATGAGAGGACACTCAATACGCGATGAATATTGCATGCAGTGTCCTACCATTCTTAATACAGTCTACTTTCCATGCTTAAATTTGGTCATGGACGGGATATGATGCTCATTTGGAATGGCTATGGAATAAATCATCTGGGTATGTAGTCATACAGATAATGTATTTTATTTCAATTTTCAGTGTTCAATTAACAGTAGTTTGATAGAGTAGGTTTATGATCACTACTGGACTCTTATTGACTCTGCTAGAGTTGCATTTGTGTCCTGTAACGCAGAGAATAACATGGTATTATAGTGGATATGTTCCCCATGTTAGCACTTGGATACAGATATTTGAGCTGTGCACCAAACCTCTTCCAATATTACAGGATACAACCTGTATAGCTGTTTCATCCTTTTCAGCTTCAGAAGTCACAGCTAAGCCTATTTCCTTGTGGACTAGAATGTGGAAGAAAAATGTATGGCATTGCAATAGGGCGCGCGCAAATATATATTGCATTACATTATTTTCTCAAGTATACAATTCTAAGGTTAATAGTGATATATTATCTCTTCTCAGAGTAACCCATGTGATATAAAAATGTGTTGCTCCGGCATGATATAATCCTTATGAATGTTGAACATGGCGGTGAAATGTAAAGCTATTTATAGGACGGTGTACCAGTCAGTATAGCCCTTCATATTACGTGGCCATTAACTAATGCAATGATTATAACAGGAGTTTGTTGCTTCGATGCCGAATCCGTGTTAGCAGCATTAATTGCAATATTTATGATCACATCTATTCTGATTAGACAAATTCTGCCATCATATTTTCATATTTGAGCCCTTACAGAGTATTAATTTGTTATTTATCTCACTAGCAGTACACGTCTAACGGTGAAGAAAAGTGTAACACTAGCAGTATCAGTACAGACATATAACGGCTGGGGAGGACTGCCATTGGCTGAAACCAGCAACACAGACCAGCACCAGAATGCATCAAAGACAGCTGTTTATAAAATGGGCACAGGTATGTTAAAACATGTCTGAGCTTGTGTTTACATAGAACAGAAATTTGCTATAGATCAACATGTGTACAAATTCACACTGGCTGGGTTCAAGTGGTTGAATGCTGTTTTTTTTCCCTCAGTTGTGGTGAATCAAGGTAAATGACATTATGAGGAAGACTTAAATGAACTCAAAGACTGCTATTTTTTAATGCAAGTCCTCATGTAAAAAAGAGAAAAATACAGAAAATGGTATTTTGCTCAAAACATCAGCAGCAGCAATTTGTCCTGCTGCTATCCCTGCATTGAGGAGCAACACTTTGATGATCAGTTTTAAGCTACAGTTTTACAGATATATAGAAAGTTGCTATGGGAAAGCTGGGCATTTAGCAACAATCCATTTAAAGGAATAATTTATTATAGTCAGTGGTTCAGGAAGTGACGGCAAATGAATCAGAAATTACGTAAAACTGCTTAAGATTACAGTGCTATAATGCACATAGGGGGGTACTTCACAAGAATATATTTTCCTCAGATCAAAGTATATTTTTCCAAGTCTCCTGTCTAAAATTCCAATTTTTCTTTCCATGTGAGTGAATTTGTATTCAGTTTGCACTGGTTTTGTTGCGTTTCTTAGAACGGGGCTATTGGCTCGAATGGAAAGCTTTTGTAAGAAATGTCTGTTCAATCTTAAAAAGAAATATACTGAGCGATTACATTATTCACCATTATGATATGATAATTTTCAGGGGAATAACTCCCATGGTGCTCACAATGTTCAATTTGACTATGCTGGTTAAGGGTTCAGTGAATGTATGAATAGAGAATAGAGGCAGTGGAAATGGATCATTAACTTACTATTCAGAATTATCATACTAATGTGCAATGATTTGTTCTTTCTTTAATCAATAATAAAGGCTTGGTGTTGGACCTTGTGGTACTGAGGGGATAGCACTGTGTCAGACTGGCACTTCGTCGTCTGCTTAGAAAGGAATGTGGACGACAATGTCAATTCGCACCATTCAAATATAGGAGGAAAATTAGTTCCCATTGGCACAGGGCTTATGCAGAATAAGAGCTTGTCAGATGGGATTACTGCAGTAGTGACCAGACATGGAAAATTATGATTTTTGTGTGACTTTGACAGAGCTTGTTTGGAACTTCTGAGTCTGTTTGAGGAATGTTCACTTTACATCACCACAACAGCAGACCAGGCAGCAGAGCTTGTTTACCCCAATAGTGCAGGTTTAGCTGTTACATTAGCAATGACAATGCAAAAATCGGGAACTGGCCATTCTCAGCACACATGAGAAAAAAAGAAACTCCCATACTGCCTAGGCTTAGAACAGACTCCTTCTCTTGCCCTGGACAAGCCCTTCTTAATGGGACTTTCACACTATCATTTATCTATATTGCAGACTATTACTTTAACATTTTGTGTATCGGTCTAAGGGACTAGCCTCTTGCGACAAGGCTAAACACCTGAGTTAACCCCAGGGGGTGTAACTGATTACTTCAAGTTCAGTAAAAGCAAACAGATGGAAATACTCCAAGAATAACTGCCAGTTCCCTGGTGGAGAAATTGGTTTCTTTGGGAAACTTAAGGCACCTTCAAAAAAAAAGGACTAGCCAGCATCTCCCTGCAAGTTTCAGAATGTAGCCAGAGGATTTCAGCAGGAGACCAAACACTTTCATAGAGGTCACAGCCTCACCAATATACCCACCGGAGACTTAGGACTGGCTTCAGCAATGTTCCTGTGCCATGACTTGACATGACATGTATTCATAAATTGTGTTGCCTCATTACAGTAATAAATTGGGCATTAAATGAACTCATAAATTCAACAAACTCAACCGATTAATGTGGTGCATGCAGTAGTTTCAAGGGTGCAGAAAGGGCCTTGCTTGAGTAAAAGTTTACGACACAGAGAACAAGGAGAAGGCAAACGCAGTGGCAGACAATTAAAGCAGCCTGTTACAGGGATCAAATGGTGTTAAGATCAGCAGGGTACTGGTCACCAATGACGCCAACATCCGAGAACACATCTATAGGCAATTAAGGCCACGCAAGGATAAAGCTGGTTGACATGCTGTGTAAGGTCATTGCTGAAGGTCGGCACTTGGTACCTGTATGATTAGGAAATGAACAGACTCACCGAGAAGCTGGAGAGGACTGGATGTATCCAGTCAGACTGGAGTGTCTACAGTAGCAGGTGAGGGAGGCCCTGCAGCCATTGGAGATTTAGGGCTGATTTACTAAGACCTATATATAGCATGTGCAAAAACATTTACCATGCGCAAAACCAAAAACATGTCCAGTGATTGGTCATGGTATTTGTTTTGCACCAAACAATGGATGTTGCATCCGTTTTGCGTATTTTAAAAGGTTTTGCTCATGCTGCAAGTCTTAAATAAGTAAATCAAGCCCTTAAGAGTGTCAGATTAGAGGCTGCAGTCAAAAAGAAGACGTTACGTAGTGAAAACTCAACGTAATTGAGTTTCAGTTGAAGGATTGGGAGGTCACAGCGATGAGGGATAATGTAAATGATTTGTTGATTGCAAAATTGCTAGCTATCCTATAATACCCTCCTTTAAGAGTTTCGCATCTCAAGCTGCTTTTCTGACTGCGACCCTATCTTATGAATGTGGATAATAACAGCCATTTTCTCCTAAATAGGTTTTTCTCTAAATACTTTCAACATTTCTTGCACTCTTCATCCCTAAAATTGATTATCAGCTAAATGTCATTCTTAAAGCGTGAACACAGCTCACTTCGGGGATTTGCACATAGCCCTCAAACGTGCAGTGTCGTACCTCCACATAACCAGCAGGTAATTAACTTAACTAGTCTAGTTTAAACTTTATGTAGAGATACAGTCATATGCACATCAAAATTAGATTTTATAAATAAATACATAGACATGGTTTTCTATGCCACTATTATTATTGATTGTGAGACCATATATGAGGCCTCAGAGGTTGCACGTTCCATACCATTTCCAAAGACACATGGTTACGGCCTATTTAGTTCTTGGGGCATTGGTGTATCTGAGTCATGTCTCACTTGTGTTCACAGATCAGACAGCTAGGTCATGCTATCCGGTAAACAGACAAACTCTACCAATTAGCCAGCTGCACAATCAGGGAGATCCACGATGAGAGCACTCTACGCTGATCCCATTGTGGCCGGCGTTTGTGTCACAGAGACAGCAGTTTGGTTCTATTCAAACGGAAACAGAAGTATAGAAAGTAATCGCACGCTGTAAATGATGTTCCGTGACGAAGCCGAGGTGCCCATTTTCTCGAGAGAGCCAGGTGTTAGTGCCGGAGAGAGACTAATCTTCCGACCCAGCTGTGCAAGCTTCGATGCAGCCCGAGGGTGAGTGCCAGGATGTAGAGAGGCACCTTAGTGCTCGGCTGCCAGGAGGGTTTTAAACACCCTATAACTCTGCCACCAGAATATTTCTCCAGAACATTTCTCAGGGAACTGCTCCAATTCCCTATGGAAATGGTTCACTATCCATGTGCTTCTGCTGCAATCACAGAAAAGGCAAGTATCGCCTTTTATATTAACATTCACTATTGAAACCTTTGCTGTATCTGCACGGATAATTTAGCAATTAGAACGAAAATAAATTGCTACAGCATATCAGACTATGTCTAAGACTTATTGGAACCTTCGGCAATGTCACATAACTGCAAAGAATCTCACCGCATCTCATGTGGTCTTAAATGAAATATTTCACACAATTTCACATAAACAGAATTATCAGTCGTTTCCCTGCTAGAAGGTATTTGATTTCCTTTTAAGTTACTGCCAATATATTCAAACCTTTAAAAAAAATAAAAAAAAACGGCAGGATTAAGTTTCCAAATCTATAATCTGAAATGGGTTTCAACTCTTTGAAGTATTGTACGGTGTGCAGCACCTCACGTTTCATCTCACGTTTCATCTCAAGTCCTTTTTTAGAGAACACGACAAGGCAAAATGTAATATAGTGTTTTTACCCCAATACCATAGGCACAGACACCCTTCCATACTCCAGGATCCCAGTCTGCATTCTCCATAAGGGCATAACAACGGTATAAGATGAAATAACCAAAAATGGTTTTCTTCCCAGCCAAATTTATCACGAGAAAGCAATCATTCAGATATTAAATCAGACCACAACAAGAAGTCTAGCATCACTGTTGTGAGAACAGCTGTCGATGCGGATCAATATCAAAAGGAGAGAGGACCCCAAAAACCATGCATTCTTTAAAAAAAAAAATGGATTACATTATGGATACAAAGAACTTTAGAACTGTTATCTGACTTGCTTTAACGGAACTGGTGTACAATCAATGAGATTTAATTTCTGAAGAAATGCTGCTCTGCTATAGATGCTGTCTCTGCCTCGGCGAGTGTTGATAACCAGTCTATGGGTCAATAGCTCATCAGTGATAAATAAAGACCATGAACATGAATAAGAAATAAGACTTCCCTTTTCACAGCTTTTCTTATATTCAAACACATTCCCAGCATCTCCACATCTCTCTTCCGCCAAATGGCTGGCTTTTGGAGATGCTGGTAAATTTACAGTGTTGATTTTGACTTCATTCACACCAAAATGCAGTGGCGGCTCCTGAGCTGAAAATTGGGGTAGCGGAAAACCTCCCTTTAAACTGATTTATTGGTCTTAATAATTTTTCAATCAGTTTCCTTGATTAACAATAGACTACATCAGCGTTTAATTCACCAATTACTCAATGCCATCAAATGTAGCCGGTTCTCCTCAATTAGGTTATTAGGCAAGTAATAAAATTATTTTAACTTGTGTCGCAAAATTGTGCACATTTTAATCAACATTATAATTGTGGATACATGCGCTCTTCGTTCTCCGCACTCTTAATTCCGAAAATATTAATGGAAATTAAACGATCTTAAAGCTCAGCTTTTGTTAGATAATTTTTTTTATTTAGCACAACCTGCAATAAAAAAATTTACCACAAACAAACTTGTTCTTTTCTAATCTCTGAACAAAGAGGATACTAAGGTAATGAGATAAAAATGTCAGTGGTGGTCCATTATGCTTAAAGATCAGCATAACATGTGTTTCATACCTTTTAAGTGTCATAATACAGAACACAGGTTGATCCCATGTAATAATAAAAGTGACTTCACATTTCTTACCGGGCAAAACAATTTATAATAAAAGAAAACATAGTAGAACATGGACAAATTATGTAAAAAAATATTAGACAAAGCTACAGAAACAATGCAACATTAATCTATCATTTATTGTTATAACTGGTCCAGAACGTGGCTGCTCGACTTGTGTTCAACCTCCCGAAGTTCTCTCACGTCAGCCCCCTGCTGAGGTCCCTCCACAGGCTGCCGGTCGTGGCCAGGATCAGGTTCAAAGTTCTGACCCTGGCCTATACTGGGGAGTTCGTTCCACCCTAGCTCCCCAGTGGTGGAACGAATTCCCATTACAACAGTATCACTGTCAGTATCCGATTTACTGTTACAACATCATTGGAATCTCCCAGAAAGTTTTATTTAAATAATATAAATTAAACTGCAGATTTATGCAAAACAAAGACAGACAGAGATTCAGGTTTTTTTTTTGCATTTTTGCATGGGTTCATGATATAATAACATCTTTTAGTGACACTGTGTGACATATCCTGCTAAGTGTAGCTTCCTCCTATCAGTGTCGCAACACACACCATGTTCTGGTATCAAAGCCTAACTTGTGCCAATGTTGCCCCACGGGGCAGTGAATGATCACTGTGAGTGTTGCCAGTTGGCAGGATTGTCCTTGTCTAATCACATTAAAAGCAACTTCTCAGAGCGGGGTGTCCGGCCAACGCGTGTGCTCCCCAAACACTGTGCGTCCCAAAGCGTGTGCTCCCCAAACACTGTGCGTCCGAACGCGTGTGCTCCCCAAACACTGTGCGTCCCAAAGCGTGTGCTCCCCAAACACTGTGCGTCCCAACGCGTGTGCTCCCCAAACACTGTGCGTCCCAAAGCGTGTGCTCCCCAAACACTGTGGGTCCTAACGCGTGATTTATCAAATCAGGTATAAAAATGTTTGTAAAAAATAATGATTATTATTATTATGAAAAAGGTTTAAAAAAGGGATTGCAATTTCTGTTTATATTTAAAATTTATATTTGCTTTCCTTTTTATTTGCTCATTTTCTCCTAAAAACACACTGCACATGAAAACATAACTAGAGTGAATTATAAACGTCTAATGTGTTGTCTAACTTGTTTTGAAATAGCAATTAAAAGTGTAATAACAATGTTTGTGAAAGCATTGAGTGGTCATAATTAAGGGAGCCGCTAAACGGCTTCATCACTCTGGTCTCTTTCCCTGGAGCACATCATCTTTCCAGAACAAAATATCTGTTCAATTTGTTTTGAGCGGAAAAAGACTGATTCTGTTAATATCAGAAAATGCACGTCAATGTGGATTTCTCTTTCATGGGGTGGTCTGGTTGTGACTGGGAAAAAAAGCTGCAAAAATACAGAAAATTCAGTAATGATTCACTATATCATAAACATATTGTAAAAAAAATGTTTACCCAATTCTTTCACATAATTATAATAATAATTTAAAAAGTCAACACACATTGCTGAGAATGCGTTAAAGCATTAATTTTGTCCAGATTATTTTTTATTGAATATGTTTATTTTATTCAGAGCAACCTAAAGTAAAAACAGGCACATTGTATTGTCGAATAATTAAAAATATGAAAAAAAAATAATAATAATAATTAATTAATTAATGATAAATAAATAATAATAATATAAAAAACTGAAAACACTGAAAACAGCTTTTTACCAAGTCTCCTCAATATGGAACTTAAACTTCAACAATTAATGACTTCTCCCATTAGAAATAGGCTCGCATCTCATTAGTTAATTAAAGCTGTGTGTGAAGCATTCTTTGTCAAGCTATATTTTCCCTTCAAAAATCCTTTTACTTGAATTACCAAAGACATATAATCATATACTCTTTCAATATAAACTAACAAGTTGTCCTTCTCAAGGCATTGCATCCAGATCCTTAATTGCAAAAGGCTTTAGTGCCATATGCTTCTAAAATAACTGCATGCTTATTTAAAATCAGGGTATAAGGATATATGATTAACTCAAAATCATCTCGACCAAATATCATAATATACTTTTTTAAAGGAATTATATACAAATAAAAACACATATTGAAGTATCATTTTCACATAACAAAAAACAGTACTTTGAAATAGAAATTGAAATATTATCCCATTAAAATATGACATCTTATGTTTCATGGACATAATATGGAGTGTACTGTGAGATGGATTTTTTCAAAACTTAGATATTATGCTCTACTTAACATAAAACTTCAAATAGCACGACATCAAATCGTTCTCTTACACTCAGTTTGGGAAGAAGAAAGTTTAAAGGTTTTTTTTTAATTCTGAAAATTGAAATGAGACACACACTATTTGTTACATTACATTACAGGCATTTAGCAGACGCTCTTATCCAGAGTGACTTACACAACTTTTTTAGCATTTTTTTTATTACATATTATCCATTTATACAGCTGGATATATACTGAAGCAATTCAGGTTAAGTACCTTGCTCAAAGGTACAGCGGCAGTGTCCTACCTGGGAATTGAACCTGCAACCTTTCGGTTACAAGGCCAGTTCCTTAACCATTATACTACACTGTGTTGTTCTGTGCTCTGTAAGGTCAGGGCCATCGAGGTCAAATGTGCCGTTTCCTTCAAACTCATTCTGCCATTTTACGTGGGCTCAAAGGACTGTACTGTATGTTTAACATCACAATATGGGCAGAGAAATTACAGACGCTTCAAATTCTTTAAATATTCAAAAAGAGAGAAAAAACTAATCTATATGCAATACAGCCTCAAAATAAATAAGCTTAAATAAATGTCACTGGGATCAGAATTGCTACTGGAAATTATTTGTGTGTGGGAGTACTACTGCCTCAGAGAAGAGATGAGCCACAGACTAGCCTGATCTCTTCACCACACACTCTACCGCCACAATGACAGTTTGATGAGTTGTCTGGTCCAAGGTTATGTCATGTGTAGTCTCAGCCTCAGCCACTTTGACGCACTTTGCACGCAGCGTCAATCACAGGAGTGTGTGCGTATTTCCGGTACGACGCGGTGCATTGGGTTTTATCAGTCCGCCGCGAAACAAGTTGTCCTAAAACTAATCGGTAGCTAGCGAATGCTGCGAATCCATCAAGAACAATGAGCGTTTCGGACCAAGACAAAAAGGGTAACGGTGGATTGAAGAAAGTTTTTGAAGTTCACAACATTTCTTTGGTGTGATGGACTGTTTTACTGGACGTCGCCGTGCCATTTGTGTAAATCACATTTGTTTCACACGGGTATGTTCTTCTTGTAGTGCTGTTTCGGAATCGACCGTAGACGGTCTGTGGTTGGTTATATTGCATGTCAATCAAACGCGCCATCTTGTCAAAGTGGGCTGCCTTTTAAGTCTATGGACCAGACTTTGTGTTTATCACAAAGTCTGGCCTTCGCGAGACTATGTGATGTGTAACCCCACCATCTATGCTAGCAACAACGTACCTTGTGACATCAACTTTACACCAGAACCATAATGTGTAGCATGCCAGTTAGCAAATTCCCACACATTGCATATTGTAGTTTCACTGTTTGTCCTCGAGTGACTAGATCTCCAGCAGCATCTGTTTTATTCTCCACCGAATAGGAAACAAAACAAGTTTTCAATTTTACTGTCCTCCCTTTAGGTCAATTTCAAAAACCTAACAGATGGCGTCAGCAACACTGCCTCTCATAGTCTTGCAGATGTAGCCATTATCCTCCTGAGACCAGGCAAAAAAAAAGGTGAATTATTTTAAATAATTGCATAATAATGCAAGTGTCTTGGACGGCAAGAAAACATGTTTCAGCGAAAATATTTTCAAAAATATTATTTATTTTGTAATCTAGGTTTCAGCATATGCATGGTTCCTTACCGGAGCATTAAATGAGACCGAAGATGTCAGGGAATGATACCGGAGGCCATGAAGTTGGATCATTTGTCCACTCTGGAACCGCATAAGGCACTCAAGTAGCCAACTGTTTGGTTTATTTTGCCAAAATATCTTTAGGAAACAATGTGTCAATGTAATTTTCTGACATTATAATATAATAACAATGATAGTTAGCTTGATCTACGATGTTTCCCTACTCAGAACAGTGACAGACGTGGCATTGTTTTCCCCCTCGCTGGCCCCGCCCCTCAACTATGACAGACTGCCGACTGGATCTATGGCCTACAAAACTCAGAGCCAATGGAAACTAGGAAGGTGTTAATGGACAGCTGAATAGTCTGTCCCCTCATTGCGAAGCCGGCCCCTGGCAAATATGATTTTAACAAGCATAGTTGTGTTACCTATTACAGGTATTTAGAGATCCAAAATAGGTTGTATATTATATGAAGTTACTTCTCAAACAATTTAACCTTCGTTATATGGAAAAAAAAAAAAAAAATGTTTTGGTTTTCTCTCATGTTTTGCGCAGTACTCTGAATTGCAGAAGTGCGACTTGCGGACCGTTTCACCAGCTCGTGTCATATATGTGCTTCTTCATATTAAGACCAGAGACTCACACCCCCTACAGGAGACAACAAAAATAAGAATTGCTCAGTCTCTGGGGGGGGGGGGGGGGGGAGGACTTCCTGTGTTAAGCAGACACTAGCTGTGTCCGACTCATCACCCTCCCATACTATTAGGTAGGCTTGTTGAGTAGAGTTGAGTCATTAAGTAGGCAAAATTTTCTCTAAATATAGTAGGCCCAATCTCAATGTCCGCCCTTACACCCTCACAGACTTTAAGCGTGTTCCAGATAAGTCCGCGAGGGCTCAGGGCTGTCTCACTGCAAAATCGGCAAGTCCATGAGGGCTCTGTCGCTGACTTTTCGGGCCCTTTATGCGGACTTTCTGCCAAGTCTGCAATCCTGCAGACTTTCCTGGGGGAATTACCCACAGTTCATAGCGTTTGTGGCGATAAAGACGGAAGCGCAGCCCGTAGTGTCTCAAAAATTGTAAACAAATGACACACATGGCTGGGCAGCATTCTTAATTTAAAATTAAAAGTCCTAAAGCGGCGATCGTCATAAACATCTTGCATGCGAGATGGGCGTTGTCAAGGCAACATATAACATCGCGAAGTGCCGTCCCATTCCTCTAATTTGTACCATTTCGAGCCCCTGCACTCTCATGCACTCGCACACTCACGCTGGTCACGCATGTGCGGTGCACTCATCCTGCAGATGAGGATATTTCTTACCGTCACATGTTCCCAACGGCCCGAGAGCAAATCCATTACGCACGGTGTCAAGCAGGGTCAGGGCGATCGGGACACAGGGGAGCGAGAGAGAGCACGCCACGGCGGCGAAACGCATCCCCAGAGACGTAGCGAGGCGCGGCAGAGAGAGAGAGGGCGCACCTTATTAACTGAAACCGCATTTCTCGCTTCCCCGAGCTCCGCGAGCGGGCGGCGTCAGGCTGCTACAGGTTCAGCATGATAAATCTCTGCTGATGACTGTTTAATTGGCCCCCGTGTCACACTATAATATCCCCCGTGGAGGTAATATCAGAAACCAATATCCATGCTTTTTCCTTTTCACTGGACCCCAGGGAATTGCTATACGTACAACGATGAGGTCTTGAGCAGCAAAAGGTAACTATTATTGTGCAAGCAAGGTTTCATAATGGTATCATTCAATACTTCATATTTTTCATTATTATGTGAATATGGCACCTAGAAAGGCTTCTGAAGAAATGCTAGAGAAAATGACATACCCATCAGTTTTGCCGTAGGCCACCATTATGGGTGTTTTTAGTAAAAATGTATTCTGGATACTACAGCACGGCCATTACAGCCTGATATTCTAGTCATCCTTCTCTTGGCTAACAATCAATACAGTATATTATTTTCTTTTTTTGAGTGCTGTTTACTGGTTTCTCATACTGTAGCCAACCCAGACTAAACGCTAATGATTAGAAATAATACACCACAAATATAAATATTAAGATTAAAATTAAAGATGAATAGGGAAAAATGGAACGTAAATGTGTATTCTAGCTCAGATATGAGGCCTATATAGGGCATGGGCCTCATTACAGAAAAGTCAGTCATGTGACTGTCATGAAAAAAAACTAGGTAAGCAAAATACGCTTCAGCTGCTAACAAAAGGAAAAATTTCTGAAAAAGAAGTAAAGCTGATTCAACTGGAAGACTGCAGTTTTATAATCAGGCTGCAAATTACGCTGCAATCTCCGCCCGGCAGTATCCGGGTTTTACGGTCTCGATGAGAAAGGTTGATTCGGTGCTGCCAGGTGAGAGCCTCTGGGTAAAACACTAACTCAGAGCTCAGACCCGAGTCACAGGTTAAGACCTGTGGAGAAAGAGAAAGAGTGAAAATCTCTATTCACAGCTGAGCGCAGAAGGATATTATAAGCGCATCTTCGGCTTGGATTTGTGCTTCAGTCATGGCTGATCGCGGGTCTTTAATCTTTTGGCACTTTTGTGTTCAGCTTGCTATTCAAGCCAACAGGGTTTGCTGCAGCCTTTGTTTTAACTAAGGCAGTCAAGGTTGTATCATAAAGATCCAGACAAAATGTGTTTTTTTGCAGGACATAAATTGCTAGGCAGTTTAAGAAAGGTTATAAAGAATCATTACCAAAATAAAACCCGCCTCTCCTTGCAATCTGGAGACGTTTAGACCCCTGAAAGTCAGTCACTTCTAAGCCCAATTACCAGTTGGCAGCTCTAGGTGTGACAGCTGTGCTTTGTGCCGTAAGGAATACTCCCATAGATAAGAGCCACCCAATCAACTGCATCTGCCTCAAACTTTCTGTGCTCACGTCCCACTTTATTGGGAGATATGTTACTTGTGTCCCGCCCCTTATTAAAATGTAGCCTGACATCATGTTCAAATGTGGCATAGCATGTTTTTTAATGAACCAAGACAAACGTTTTTGAGGTGTAGTATTCCAGGCGGGTATACCGCGAAGCAGGATTACCGAGTTAGCTGGATAACTGCACTGAGTAAAACCCGGAACCCTCCCAAGTCTGGAACATGGACTGAAGGAAACAGTTATTAATAATAATAATATGCGACCAGCAGCCCTGTGTGATGACTCACACAATATTGAAATATTGACTACAGGTAAGCCTTATCTTTCTCTAGCTTTGTCTCAGCAGGTAAGTTGCTTAGCGACCTGGTATACAGAGAAGGAGCATCTTGAAAATATAGGATTAAAGGTAAAATAGAGGTGGCCTAGCCTCCAGAGTCAGTTGGCTTTTTCTTTTGTTTGGTTTTTATGAGTCGGCGTACTAAGCTTGCTGTGACTGTCAACTACAATAAAAGAGGCAGTACATTGAATGGACCAAATTGCATCTGTGTGCATAGTTATGTTACAGCTCTGCTTTCTGAAGTGTTAGGCTGACAGCCAATCTTATGATTACAGGTATTTGTATCACTGACCAATGGCAGTACACTTTCTGTGGGCTTTCAGAAGCATTTTTCTTTTCTTCAATGTTTGGTTTTGAGATGTTGGAATGGGCCGGTGGTACAATACAATAAAGTCTCAATAAAGTCTTAAACCTTCACGATGAACTAAGCTTTGTAATGCCAGTCATGTTGTAGCATACTGAAGGTATAATGCACAGTTATATGTCTAGACTCCTTTCACACGGTGGAGCAACAAGCACAGGAAGATAAGGATGCATGGCAAAACCTTCTTTAGAAGGAATGTGAAAAACATCCTGACAGATCCTTAAAAATCATGTCTTTTTTTTCAATATAAATGTAGATTTGTTCTTACATTCACCAACTGTATTTCTGTCCTTAAAACAAAGTCCAGAGTCTGTAGGGGTTTCTTTTCAAGTACCATCCTGTGTCTTTAACAATCTGTCAAGATCTGCTAACTTTACTACAAAACATGAAATCACTAAACAGATGGTTTAGGGGTTTAATAAGCAAAATATGTTGGTTCATTGTACTGTAATGAATTCTGTTATCACATGAGAAAAAAATTCAGAGGAGCAAATTCAGGCCATAGTATTTAAAAATACTGCCTGTCGGTCGGCACAACAGAACTTCCTGTCCTTAAGTAAACCCGTTAATTGCCTTTCCCAGTGTATAAAAAGCATCCATCGAGGACTACAAGAAGTGTACGACACTTTGGGTAGAGTCAGAAATGAAGAGCGTACAAAAGGTTTCCTCCAACATTATTCAGGGAATTAAAGGGAAGCATTGTCATCAGATTCTCAGGAACATCTTAAAACATTTTCATCATCCCCGTCTTGAACCCTCAGCACCTGCGAGTGCAAGGTTGGGAGCTGTTTCCTAAAACGATGTTGTTGGAAATAGAACAGTCCATCAGCACCCAGAGACATGTTGTGAAAATGTGAGGCGAGCTGTCTGGCTTAGAAAGATTAAGCTTTATGTATTCACATTTTGGAAAAATGATCTAAAGCTGCACCCCTGGTTTAAAAAAAAAAAAAGTTATTTATTTACTTTTTTATAAAGTTGAAGGGTAGGTACAGCTGAGTCGGTAGGTACATCAGTCTGTTTGCTGAGATCTTCAGATGCAACTTAGCAAGCTATGGGTAAAGGTTTAATAAATGGTTGTTGATATCTTGGAGATTTGCCTTTCAGTGCATCCAAACAAAAATGTCAAGTTTGGCTCTGCTCACTAAATGATATCATACACACTATACCTCATGTATTTATTGCACTATAAATATTTAATAATAAGATATAGGTGCATTTGTACTGCTCATTTATCCATGTGGTTAACATATCTACAGTGGAAAGCTGTTCACATCCCCACCAAAGAGGATTTGCAGCTTTCGTAATTATTCACAACCCTAAAAATCATCCAACCTTTCTGGTCTAGGGAATACCGAATAGAGTTTTGACTGTTATTCTGGCCAATTTTAAGCATTTCAAACCAGCTCTGAAAGATTAGCTAGGTTTGGATGTCCATATTCACTGAATGACCATAACAATGCTGTATAAATTACTTAAGCTCAATAAGGCTGCAAATCTTAAAGGAGCCAGTTGTCAAGTGTGTAAATACTTTGTATGATAATGTGACAGAAATCAGCCCGTTTCAGTTACCCATCGTTTCTCCCGCCTCTAATATTTTGGTAGTAGAATTATCTGCAGTAATACTGAGAACCAATTGACTTTCAATTGACATCCAACTTTCTATTGATGAAAGCAAACTGCACAGTGGAGTGCATGAAGCACATAGTGATTTTTATCAGGATGTACCTGGCAGGGTTCTAGAGAGGAGAATGCAATGGATGGCTCTTCTGTTCCACAGTAGCTCATGCAGGCAGAAAAGACAGATAATCTGATCGTAGAAAAGGGATAGTAATCTTGGGTCTTTCTTTTTTTTTTTTACCGGCTTCAAGGTGCCTGATTTTCTTCAAGGTCTTAATACCATCACTGGGTGATTTAAACTGTTCTTCCGGTGCACGGGAGCGGGATACAAACGGTCCAATCTCGCAATATAGATCTCCAAACATATTTCACAATACCGCAACCAAGCCACGACACAAAACCCAATAACGTTTGACGTCACTGAGCTGAAAATATGGCAATACCCATAAATGCGTCTGTTATATCAAGTGCAAACATAAATACATACGCAACAGGATGCGTATACACTCAGGGGGCCTCATGTATAAACATACGTGTATACGTACAATAAAATGTGTACGCCACTTTCCCCACAGATTTGGGATTCATAAAAACAAACTTGACGTCAAAACATGTGCACATTTACGCACAGTATGACACAGAGCACATTTCTGAGACTATGGGAATTGGCGGGGAAACTGGAATACGTACGTATTTTTTTGTACGTATGCACCGTTTATACATGAGGCCCAGGGACCGTATAGCACAAGTTCCCATTCCACAAAAGGTAAAGTTACATATTTTTTTCCATGTGACAGAAACAATAGCACTGTAAACAACAACAACAACAATATAGACTGTGATAAGCCAACATCAGCAACAAGCCATCTGCTGAGGTTTCTCTCAGTCAGCCCACACAACAGTGAGAGATAAGGATGCCGCTGGGCCGTTCGCCACCATGGCGCCTATGAGCGGTGCTTTTCTTCTGAAATAACGCAGGGGTCGCACAGTGGAATACAGTGGGCATACATATGAGGATGACAGAAGGACGGTCGGGATATTTTCCTAGACTGGCCACCCACCAAGATTGAAGGCTCCTTCTGTTGAATAAATGCAAAGTAAATCCCCGTGTTTTGATTCAGTCCCAAGCAGTCCGAGGCATGCACTGAGCAGAATTTAACTACATATAAATTAACTATGACAAGTTATTATATAAACATATAAATTAACTGTGATTGACTATGATACGTTATGATATCGAAATATAAATTAACTCCTTTCCCAGTGAGGAAGCCATTTTTTCTGTACTTCATGTGTGTGTGTGTGTGTGTGTGTGTGCGTGTCATGTTTGTACATATGTGCATCCAAAGCACTGAAAAGGCAAACTTTGGTGACATATTCTAGAGAAGTGTAAATAACATTGAGGTTTTTTTTCAGACACTACTGTAGTATTGGAAACCATAAGGGCCATGGACACAGACTGAAGGTAAACCACAGGCAGGGGTAATCTTTCCAACGGCTGAGTTAAAGCTGGGGGAGAGAAGTAATAAACATCATAACAAAATATCATGATAAGTTTCCCACATGATACATTTCATATGGCTCCGTTGACTCGTTGGAAGTTGGAACACCATTGGAAAGACAG
This sequence comes from Synaphobranchus kaupii, assembly GCA_029718625.1. Lineage (NCBI taxonomy): Eukaryota > Metazoa > Chordata > Actinopteri > Anguilliformes > Synaphobranchidae > Synaphobranchus > Synaphobranchus kaupii. Next base: position 137,292,783 of record CM056376.1, on the reverse strand, counting down.
AAATAAGGCAGCAACCCCACTAAGAGATCAGTGCTTTATTTCAGCTCTAGCAATCTTATAAATTATCCCACAATGTCTCAAGTTGTTGTTTAGAAACCTCTTGTATTTTTGACTGTGAGACATTAAAAGAAGACAAGACATAAGAACGCCAAATTGTCTCGGATTTTTGGCTGGAAAGGCTGCTGAATCTCTCTGTCTCTTTATCTCTCTCCCTCCCCCTACTCCACCCTCTCTCTCTCTCTCTCGCTCTCTTTCTCTCTCTCTCCTCTCTCTCAATCTCTCTCTCCCTCCCCCACCCCATCTCTCCCTCTATCTCTTTTTCTCCTTTTCTCTCTCTCAATCTCTCTCCCCATACCCCACCCCCTCTCTCTCCCTCTCTCTCTCTCTCTCTTTCTCTCTTTCAATCTCTCTCTCCCTCCCCATCCCCTCTCTCCCTTTCTCTTTTTCTCGCTCTCCCTCTCTCTTTCTCTCTCTCCCTCCCCCACCCCCTCTCCCTCTTTCTCTCATTCTCTCCCCCACCCCCTCTCTCCCTCTCTCTCTCTCTTTCTCTCTCTCCTCCTCTCTTTCTTTCTCTCTCTCTCCCTCTCCCCCCTCTCTATCCCTCTCCCCCCTCTCTATCCCTCTCCCTCCCCATTCTCCCCCCCCCCCTCCCTCTCTCTTGCTTGTCCCTATGGCTCTGAACACTCAGGGTCTGAGGACAATCTCTTGCCGATCATTAAATAAACATCATGCCACATGCGGCCATTTTGATTGAATTTTCTCAGCTGTTGGTTGTTTCCTCATCATGTCTCGTGTGCTATTCGGGGTGAGGCGAAAGCAAAGCTGGATTTTTATATTCAAAATAGTTTCAGTGTATGGCAGCGTTCCTGATTTAAGCCTTCTGTGTAAGGATTTAAAAGCTCCCTTTGGTCCTGTGTTTTGTTCAACTTAATTTCTAAACTAAACTGATTTCTAATCAGTTAAGTCTCGCTGAATCGTTTTTTTTTTGTTGTTTTTTTAATGGGTTGTCTAGGGGATTTATTGAGCAGAACTTTAATTTGAACACAAACCCCTTGCTCTCTGGGAAAATATAAACCTCTTCAGTCACATTTTAAGAAAACACACAGGCCTAAATTCTCATGATAAGACTTGGCATTGATTTCACTTTTTTAGCGACACATCTGTAGGTCCTCATCTATATTAAAACACACATTCACCCAGCTTTAACTTGCCATAGAAGACATATTGACCACGGAAGGGCTATGTGGATACAATATGCGAGCAAATCCCTGTGATTAAGCAAATCTGTTATTAAATCGCTAGTGCCAAGAAACAACACGGGAACACAATAGTCAGACTTAGAAATTATTGTGAATATATGCCTCTTAAATAGACACATTATTTTTATCTGCGAGAACAAACACAACGCTGCTTTGATTTACAGAAGATTACACACTGAGAAAAGTTTAATTGGCTAAAAATTGTTCTCTCCCTCTCAAACTCAGCTGAGCATTGTGGTGTGAAAATGGCTGCTGTTGCATCACCCAGGTGGGTGCTACACATTGTTGGTGGTTGAGTCGAGTTTCTCCCTCATCACTGTAAAGCGCTTTGAGTGTGAGAAAGGCACTATATAAATGCAAGGCATTATCAAGTCATTATTAATTACAGCAAGCATTCGGTTTGGTTACCCTTTTCAATTTGAAGAAAACATCAGAAAGTTTGAGGATACAAGGGTTAATTGCTGAAAGAGTGGAGCTGGAGGGTCAGGCATATAATATATTACATATGAAATATTATTTCATCGTGGTCGGGTCTCACAGCTCTCGCTCCGAGTGTTCAGGGATTGGATGGCTCGGAGTAGTGACCCCGGCACCCCATACTCCCGCAGCGCCTCCCACAAGATACCTCGGGGAACACGAGGGGATTTGGAGAAGGCTTATGACCCTACATATGATTCAAAATCAAGATTTGACTGCTGGACTGTTGATCTCTCAGAATGGCATGGCTATTCCCAATCTACAATATGACCTGATAGTACTCAGTAGTAAAGTCAAACTTTTAAAAAAATGAAATGATATGGCAGGCACAAACATAAAATGCAAAAATATCTATTTGGCAAAGAGTTTTGTTTCTTTGGCACAGGCTATGGGCATTCAATAACCTTTCATAGCAATTTTACGTTTTAAAACATTTGTTGGTTAGACAGAGAGATTACATATGAAAGAAGCAAATGTCATGCAAATGTTTCCCAGATCACCATTTGATGTTTTTTTTTAAATCACTAATGTCAATGGTCTCAGCACAAACCACAATTAGAGCTCGATTGCACCTGGACTTATACTCAAGTTGAGATATAATGTATGATTCAATCTAACGCCGAGATCTAACTCTGAGATCAAATTTGAGGGAAAATAAAGAGTGTGATGACTGAATGTTCTGGAAGCTTGCCTGACTTGGGCTCTGACAACACATTTGAAATGTATTTGGACTTGTAAATGTGCTCTGCGGATAGAATAGTGATAAAACATTTTTGTAATTGTTATTGCATTTGGCAGCTAGCACTTTTTTGTTGAACTATTTGTTATTGATCCAAATAAATGGAAATATAGAATATGAATTCCATACTTTGAAAACACCTTGAGAAAATAACTTTAGTTTGTTTTACTAACAAATATACATTTTGTGGGTATTATATTACAGGGATTACTGTAAATGGGAAAATGCTAGAAAACAAATTTTCAATTTACAAAAAAGTATAGTGATAAACCTTACGTGAAACAGGGGCTTGTTTTCAACACAAACACTTTTTAGTGTAAAAAATGAAATAATGCAATAAGAAAGTGAATACTATGTTTACATTAGTGATACTGGTGAGTTGCAAGCGAGTTTGCATGTTCAACAATGTTGGTACTGATTCAGATAATGAGTGCACAAAAGGGCAGCTGCGTCTATTAAGAATAGCTCTAAAAGAGATCTGTGTGTGTGTGTGTGTGTGTGTGTGTGTGTGTGTGTGTGTGTGTGTGTGTGTGTGTGTGTGTGTGTGTGTGTGTGTGTGTGTGTGTGTGTGTGTGTGTGTGTGCGTGTGCATGCATGCTTGTGTGTGTGTGTGTGTGTGTGTGTGTGTGTGTGTGTGTGTGTGTGTGTGTGTGTGTGTGTGTGTGTGTGCGTGTGCATGCATGCTTGTGTGTGTGTGTGTGTGTGTGTGTGTGTGTGTGTGTGTGTGTGTGTGTGCGTGTGCATGCATGCTTGTGTGTGTATGGGTGTAAACCCATATTAAATGAAATAAAATCCCATGTGCTTCAGTCAAAGCTTATAAAAGAGAGAAGGTGCTCTCTGTATGGGACAGTGTATGAACACTGGAGCTCTCGTAATGGAAGCACCTGGGCAGTCTCTTTGTACTCTGGACAGTCTCTTTGTACTCTGGACAGTCTCTGTGTACTCTGGACAGTCTCTCTGCACTCTGGACAGTCTCTTTGTACTCTGGACAGTCTCTTTGTACTCTGGGCAGTCTATGTGTACTCTGGACAGTCTCTCTGCACTCTGGACAGTCTCTTTGTACTCTGGACCGTCTCTGTGTACTCTGGACAGTCTCTCTGCACTCTGGACAGTCTCTTTGTACTCTGGACAGTCTCTTTGTACTCTGGACCGTCTCTGTGTACTCTGGACAGTCTCTCTGCACTCTGGACAGTCTCTTTGTACTCTGGACAGTCTCTTTGTACTCTGGGCAGTCTATGTGTACTCTGGACAGTCTCTCTGCACTCTGGACAGTCTCTTTGCACTCTGGGCAGTCTCTGTGTACTCTGGACAGTTTCTTTGTACTCTGGACAGTCTCTTTGTACTCTGGGCAGTCTATGTGTACTCTGGACAGTCTCTCTGCACTCTGGACAGTCTCTTTGTACTCTGGACAGTCTCTTTGCACTCTGGGCAGTCTCTGTGTACTCTGGACAGTCTCTTTGTACTCTGGACAGTCTCTTTGTACTCTGGGCAGTCTATGTGTACTCTGGACAGTCTCTCTGCACTCTGGACAGTCTCTTTGTACTCTGGACAGTCTCTTTGTACTCTGGGAAGTCTCTGTGTACTCTGGACAGTCTCTTTGTACTCTGGACAGTCTCTTTGCACTCTGGACAGTCTCTTTGTACTCTGGACAGTCTCTTTGCACTCTGGGCAGTCTCTGTGTACTCTGGACAGTCTCTTTGTACTCTGGACAATCTCTTTGCACTCTGGGCAGTCTCTGTGTACTCTGGACAGTCTCTTTGTACTCTGGACAGTCTCTTTGTACTCTGGACAGTCTCTTTGCACTCTGGGCAGTCTCTGTGTACTCTGGACAGTCTCTTTGTACTCTGGACAGTCTCTTTGCACTCTGGGCAGTCTCTGTGTACTCTGGACAGTCTCTTTGTACTCTGGACAGTCTCTTTGTACTCTGGACAGTCTCTTTGCACTCTGGACAGTCTCTTTGTACTCTGGACAGTCTCTTTGCACTCTGGGCAGTCTCTGTGTACTCTGGGCAGTCTCTTTGTACTCTGGACAGTCTCTTTGTACTCTGGACAGTCTCTTTGTACTCTGGACAGTCTCTGTGTACTCTGGACAGTCTCTTTGTACTCTGGACAGTCTCTTTGCACTCTGGACAGTCTCTTTGTACTCTGGACAGTCTCTTTGTACTCTGGACAGTCTCTGTGTACTCTGGACAGTCTCTTTGTACTCTGGACAGTCTCTTTGTACTCTGGACAGTCTCTTTGATAAGCCTGCACACATTTTTCTCCATATTAAATAAATATTATAGCCTGTGCTAGCATTTGGCTAATGGTATGCCATGTTGATGATGTGCTGTATTGCTTTATATACTGTTTTACTGTACATTATGTGTGTCACAGCACGCAGTTACCTTACCCTATCAAAGGTTATGGTCTTGATCCAAAGAGCAGAATTTCTGACAGGCTGCCATTATGGAGAAACCCTCAAGGATTATTCAGTCACAGCACATCAATCTGAAGTTTCAACATTTTCATCCATATTGTCCCATTTCCTCATTCTGCTGTCACACCCTCCCACCTAGACCAAACACTCCCACCTGGGCCAAACACTCCCATCTAGGCCAAACACTCCCACTTGGGCCAAACACTCCCACCTAGGCCAAACACTCCCACTTGGGCCAAACACTCCCACCTAGGCCAAACACTCCCACCTGGGCCAAACACTCCCACCTAGGCCAAACACTCCCACCTGGGCCAAAGAAATAATGAAGATGAGCCTCGCATCCTCCTGAGATCTGGAACAGGAAAAAGGTTGCGTATTTAACTTTTTTTTTTTTTGTAAAGTGTCTTGGTTTACTAAAAGCATGATTTCCAAACATGTTTTTCCAATGATATCTTTAAAAATATAATTCATTTTTATTTTTATTGACTGTCCCTTCTAGTGTAGGTTTCAGCAGAGTATAATATATGGTTCTGGATATTTAGACCAGACTCATGTCCCCTGCAGGGGGACAGAAATGAATTGCCGGGTCTTAGGAGGATATATGGGCATCGATTGAAATTGAAAGGATGTTCTATTAGTCTTCACTCTTCATTTGCACAGCCTGACCTCCCTCCATACCTTTTAGGCTGCCTCTGCCTCTCTCCCCATGTCCTCTCTCTCCGGCCTTGTTCTATCCAAATTTAGCTTCAGAGCGCTCGCTGTGCTTACTCCGCTGATTCAGGAAACATTTCAGCAGCTCTACTCTACTCTGCTTTTCATCTTCTATTCCCTCTCTATTGTCTCATGCGTACTAACCGCGCCGTTCCCAATGGCAGACAAATTGAGCATTTCTTCCATCATCTTTTGTTACTAAGACTTTTCAGACATACGCCCTGTCATTGCATTGTTATCCCGACTGCAGGACTGTATTGTTGGAAAACACTAAAGTGAAAGCAAAAAAAAGAGCGCTTTAACAGTCCTCTATTATCAATGCAAAATAGCAACGCTGCAGAGAAGTGAAAAAATATTTTTTTTCTATGCAGTCGGTGTGAGATGACAATTGGAGGGTGATGACAGCGGACATATTAGAAATTATAAAGGAGAAGAGGCCTCAGAAATGAAACCCTGCTGAACAGCATCTAAAATCTCTCACCGGCTTCCCACATATAACATTATAAGAGCCTTACTTCACAAAAGTACTTCACAGCACGCGCTATGCCAAGAACACTTGGTTTTTACAAATATTTCTAGTTTCAAGAAGAGGCATGCATGGATTATTGTTTTTACAACCATTTTTTAATACAATCCATAAATTAAATGCAAGATTTAGTTTTGTCTGCATCTTTGCAGAAACCTTTAGTGTTCTCATCCAGTAATATGCTGTAGTTATTTTTTTTCATCAGTTTTTTTTTACTTCCATATTTAAAAAATGTAGAGTTGTTTATAGAATTTGGCTGGTATTTGCAAAAATACCAGAGTACAACAGAATATATGTTTTATATACGACCCAGCTTGTATTGAAGTGCTTGCAAACAAAAATAAAAATAATATTTATATCAGCAATATTTAAATATGAAGGCACAAACATGTCTTTTCCGCAAACTTTGCAGGATGCTCATAACTGCTCATGGCCTGAATGAAATACAGCACCAATCAAAACTGACAGGACAAGATGAATGAGGATAAGAAATGTTTACTTTGAGGATAAATTAACACATAAATTAACTGGTGTGCCTGAATATGTAAAACTGTTCTAATTTTAGTAGAACAGACGCCCCCCCCCCCTACTCCCCACCGTCATCTAGCCAATCTTTCAAATGCTGCTAAAGTCTTCACTTTCAGTCAGTGTCAAGCACAGCTATTCACCTCATCACCCACATCTGCTACCCAGAAAGGCTACTGCAAGACCTGTCATCTTTCTTTTTAACCATAAACCCCCTCCCCCCCTTTTTCTATCTACCTTCACTGTCAAGTAAAAAGCTGCGATGTTGCGGTCTTTACTGCAGTCATGTCACCCTCCCCCCTGCAAAACAGGCTCCACCAATGAGCCCCCCCCCCCCCCCCCTTAAGGATTAGTGGTACTCTGGCTGCACCCCAGTCTCTGCCTTTGCCCAGGATGGGGGTGTTGCATTCCTAAATCTGAAGGGGCGCGTGGTCTCCCCAAAATCCTGCTGCTGTGAGAGATAAAGGCATCCGCCAGCCCGGAATCACGGCCGTTAGCTTTTCCGTCAGGGAGCAGGTCAGCCCGGGGAACGTCACCGCGCATTCCTGGAGCCCCCCACCCCCCCACCCCCCCCCCCCCCGCTGGTCTCCTCCCAGCATCACTGGTCTCTCATTGCTACGACTGGCATCTCTGTACCGTGAGCGCGGTCAGGTGGGTGGGCTGAAATAAGCTTTTATGTCCACCGACATTCAGAGCTGATCAAAGTCTCGTAGCAGCCCGTTTCTCAGTGTTTAGAGTTCAGAGCAACGGCTTTTGGAGCGCAGGATTTAAGGATGCAAACTCTCATTTTGATTCGCCTATTAAAAGAGCCGCCATTTTCTTCACTGACTCATATCCGCTTTGGTCCCAGATGTTGCTACAAAGGAACTCATTTTTTAAAACTAAGAGGTATAAATGTCCTAGCACTTCCCCCTAAACTAGTGGATGCCAGAGAACTTTGAGAAGATACGAAAACACTAATTATGCTTAAACAAAATATACATAAATACTTAAAACAACATAAGAATTTGAATCACCATTCATGGGTGCGAATAAAAATCTATATTCATGCTGAGGAGTGAGGATGATGTCACAAACAGTGTTTGTGCAGCAATGGTGCTGTTGAGGGGGAAGAGTGTGAGGTTAAAACGCTTGGTATTCAGTGTGTCAGCACAACGTGTGCGGTGCACAGACAACTGAACAAACAGTAGCCCATCTCCATCCTGCCTATAGGGAATCACACACCTCCGGCAATGTGAGAAACACAGCAGCGTATCACTAAACACATACAAGCAGCTAAGAACTGCCTTCCAGCATTCCTGTTACAGATTATTGTAATCCTTTCCAACGGCACAAAACAAAATAAAAAAACGGAGGGAAATGTGTAAGAATGAGCAGCCGAAACAGAGCCTACCGTCTCAGCACTGGGGCTACGCACCTTGATCTGCAAATTTTTTTTAAAAAGCACAGCCAACTTGGATCTTTCCAGTCATCTATAAACTTACTTAACCGCATGCACAGACCCTCAGACTGATATCAGAGCAAAGGTTGGGTTGGTGTTGAATGTTAGGATTTGGATTTTGTGTAATGGGGCGTGACGTGTGAGGTGGGAGGAGCCAAACGCAGCAAGGGGAATCCTAAAGCCCTTAGGCCACTAAGGCGGGATACCCCGCAGATAAGGGAGGGGACAATACAAACGAACAACGAACACAACTACAGACGCTACTAACTGGATCACTGTCACACGCCAACAGAGCGCAAGGACAGGATACTGAACAGTCAGAAATAATACGCGCCCTGTCTCGGAAACGAGACACATAAGAACGGGCGAGTAGCGTAGACAAACATAAAACACAGTCAGAAAACACTGCAAAATAATCGATAGAAGCTGAGGAGGCGAAAGGAACAGATCCAATGTTCCAGGGCTAGTAACATAGGCTAGCAGTCAAATGAGGAAAATAAAGAGGGTAAACACCCGATCTCCCAGGGGGAAGAAACATTTTACAGGCGAGCCGAACGGAGCACCGTCGTCCCATAACTTTACTCTCCATAAAGACTAACGCAAGCTTACTTGAGAACACAAAAGCCCAAGCCTCTCAGTAACGAAATATGAACGAGGCGAAATGGAACAGAGAGCTAACGTTCCGAGGCTATATTAAGAAAACACGCAGTCACACACAAACACGTCCACAACATCGCCCAAGCTCCACATAAGGAGGCAAACACCCGGAGAACGAAACAGAACAAAAGTTCCCAACAAAATCGTCTCGCAGGTAGAAAGGCGAACAGGACAGCTGCAACAAAAGACCACGCAAACTTAATAGCAAGCACTGCCTCAATATAATATAAATAACCCTGACTTACAACAAAGGGGAACGTAGTCCCCGAGGAGACAAAAACAGGGAAACAACCGTACCAAAACTACTAACTGGCACACGAGATGGGTAACTAAACAGCCAGCAGGAAATAAGCCCTGCCTCAGCAATGAGGCGATAAAATAGGCGAGTAGCCCAAATGGTACGAATAACTAACACCAATAAATAAAGCCCTAAAATCAGTAAGATAATAATGCCCTGTCTCTTAGTAAAAACCTACCACGTAGATGCATACAAACAATACTCCTCTCGCCTTCACGGAAGAAAGCAGAGAGAGGAGAAAGAGACATAGAAAGGCAAACACTAGGCAAACGGACTAAAAAGGAGAAACCAGGAAGCAAGGACTGAAAAGAGCCAGGGGGGAAGAGTCCGAATAACTCAATCCACATAGGCAGGTACGCCAGGGGGGACGAGTCCAAATAACTACTACCACATAGGCGAGTCCCGCATAACTCCAACGAACCACAACGGAGCGAACCGGTCTCCTAATAAACCTAGACCAAAAAATAATACTGACTTAAAATACAAAGGGCTGAATAATACCACACACAATACAGCACAATACAGCACAATACACCACAGTACAAACAATCAATATAGAAGCCCCGATAGAATGACACGGAAGGCTTAAATAGCTGTGACCACGCCCAGGTGTAAATGCTAACAGAAGGTACGCAAACCCAGCAGGGCGGAGCAAGCATCTACCAATAGGGCAGCGCCCTCGCGTGGCCACCAAGGAAAACGACCGCATAGGTAAACAGGGTTAAAACCATGACATTTTGTCATGCGATCGAGCCAAGAGGAAGCAAAGAGTCTCGACTGAATCGAGTCTACACAGCAAACTCTGAATTGCTATTCTGGTGTTATTTATTTCCAACAACCGCCCACACATTTCCCTTCACACAGGAGATGCCACACACTCACAAACAGTTATCCACCAATTCGTCAGCTTATTTTTTTTTTCAGCATTGACCTTTTTCCAGGCTTGTAGTATTTTATCTTTTGCTGTAGTCTGGTGGTATTGTCCTGGTGTATAATAAATATATTTTCAAGTCAGCACGCACAGCTAGACAAATTCAGTTCCAGATTCACCTCCTTGGCCAAGCCTATTTTCATGGTTTAACTGTGCTGTAGATGTTTAACCCTTTGAGGTGTAAGATCACTGAACAATATAATGCTGATGTAACAATGTACTGGTAATTGAAAGCGATATTGTTCTAGAACACTCCATTGGGGGGGGGGGGGGGGATTACTGAGTTAGGTGTAAAATCTGGAATGGATCTTTTTTACTTCAGTCCATGTTCCAGATTTGGAGTTAGCTGGATAACCTCAGCACAGTTATCCAGCTAACTCAGTAATCCTGCTTTGTAGAATACCCCCAGGTCTGTCTGACACAGAGCGGGATCAGCAAGGGTAAAGTTACACAATCATCCCTCTATGAAGAGGTTCGGACAGGATCACTTTCATACAATCCACACAATCCCAAATCATCTCGGTAGGCCCGGGAATTGCACTTGTCCCCACACTGAAAGCATAATTACAGTGCCTGACTGAATTTCTATTTCTAACGTTACGGTGTGGCGCATCCCCGACATAGTCAGTTTATCACACAGGTATCCATTGGGGATAAACACCTGACAATTTACATGCAGCCTCATAGTGTTCTTTAAAACAATCAGGCTTAAATGTAAACAGAATTGAATATATCCTATTCATAGAGAGAGGCTGCAGAAAAGGACCATTGTACATCAGACAGCTTGATTATAGACACAGATTCCTGCCAGCCAGTGATTATTGTGACTAAGCTTAGGCTATCCATGTGTTGTTGGTTTTGTCTCCTTTTCCAAACATTTTTTTTTTTGTTTAAGTGGATTGCAGGTTGCTATCTTTGTTGTGATGAATTCTATATATACAGTGGTCTTCATCAGGATTAGACCTATATGAATTCTACAGGAGCAAAGATCTGTGCCTATACATATCCTAATGTTTTTAGCATTGTTTTTCTATATCTTAGACTCTCAGAAATAAAGTGGAGGGACATTTATGTTCGTTAAGGAACAAATTTACAAAATGTACCCTAAAAGTTCAAAATGTACCCTAAATGTTCTATTCGGAAACTAAGAAGTAACCTTTACAAGCAAAAAAGGTACAAATGAATTGTGTATTGCTGACTAAGGGTATAGTTTTATGTACCAATAGGGTACCGCCCCAGTGACAATTGTTACCTTTTTACACACTTTTTTTTCTAAGAGTGTACCTTGCAGTACAATGCACAGCAAAGAAATACAGGTTGCATTTCTGTTCAAATGTTAAATTCACATATTCACCAGACTGGGATGGTGAATGTATATGGTTATCTTTGAAAGATTTAATTTTGCCTGCAAATGAATGCGCTGCCAGTCTATAAGCCTTAGAGAGGAAAGTGTCTCTTTCAGATGAAGCTTTTTTTTTCCACTTCCCATTGCACTGGTATCGGCTATAGTTTTGTGAGCACATAATGAGAAAATTGATGGTTGTACAAGCCAAGTGTAAGTAGGAATTATGGATCCAAGAGCTATATCGGCGTTTAAATCCTAACATTTAATTTGAAGGGAAGACCTGAGACCTGAAGTGAGGCCCCCAGTTGTGGTATCAGAAACAGAATCTTATAATTATCTAATTTATAATTAAATTCCTATAATTATATCATTAGAAATAGAAATAGAAATTAGATCAGTTATTGGACGTTAAAACAGTAAAGTTTTGATTCTGATAATGCCTGTATGTCACTATTAACTCTATAACATTGGGGTAAAATAGTAATCGCTTCACATTGGTTTTCCAATACAAAAATAAGTATTTATCTGCTGTTATATGGTTGCTTACTGGAAGGACTCTGCAGCTGTGCTGTATAGGCAGACCAATGCAAGGTATAACAGAACTGTTCACCTCCCAGTGCGGTGTGCAACTTGCAGTACACTCATTTTATAAACATGGTTTCAGCTGGGTATTTTTATCACTGAGAAAATAATGCTGAAGAGAAAACACCCCAGTCTTGTCCACAAGTCCTCGAGCCAAGCAGTTGCCTCCTGATCTGCTGTTTGGAGGGTGACTAATCCTCCTTTTAGGCTTTGGAGAGGGCAGGCTTCAGTGATGTGTTTCATTGTTTGCTCCTCTGCACAAGCACACAGTGCTGCTGCCCCCACCTGTGAAGACTGGCCAAGCAGGGGCTGTGGCCGGTCCTGAATCTGTTGAGGTTTGACCACTGTCTCCTTGGGAAGTTGGTGCCAGGGACCTGTTGAGTGGGGTCTGACACCAGATGTTTGTTCGGGACGTCCTTCGTCGACTCCCATTCCTTTTCCCAGGCAGCTTGGAGTTGGGGGCGAGAACTGATCCTTGCAGGAGCCCGTTTTGTCTGTGTTCTCCGTGCACTTTTTATTCTGTCCAAGGTGAACTCTGAACCTCCGGTTGGTTAGCAGAGTTTTGATTGTTGCTGTTGCCCAGGCAGGGAGCGCTTTTGTGAGTTTTCAGTAGGAGGCCTTTGTGCCAGACAGTGTCGTAGGCGGCTGTGAGGTCAAGGAACACTGTTCCTGTCTTCAGCTTGCTATCAAGGCCATTCTCAATGTAGGTGGTTAGTGCCGGTACTTGCTCCCCTGTGCTGCGGTCCTTGCGGAAACCGGCCTGATCTACACGGAGAATCTTCTCTACTCCTGGAGATATGCGTTGTAGTATAAGGCGCTCCAAGATTTTAGAGGGAACGCAGAGTAGAGAGATTACATACTAAAAATACTTGTAATTGTGCATGCTAGGCATTTCAACAAATTCTGGAAAAGAAATGTATTGTTTGTGTTGTGGTTATAAACATTTATTTTGCTGGAAATATATATAATGAAGCAGGAAATTATGCAATAACTTGAATGTTACATATTGCCCATATTTTCTCAAACTAGTTATCACAACAGTCTCTTGAGTGGGTTGGAAACACGCTGATGATGCTGAGGTAATGCTGATGATGCTGAGGTAATGCTGATGATGCTGAGGTAATGCTGATGATGCTGAGGTAATGCTGATGATGCTGAGGTAATGCTGATGATGCTGAGGTAATGCTGATGATGCTGAGGTAACGCTGATGATGCTGAGGTAATGCTGATGATGCTGAGGTAATGCTGATGATGCTGAGGTAATGCTGATGATGCTGAGGTAATGCTGATGATGCTGAGGTAATGCTGATGATGCTGAGGTAATGCTGATGATGCTGAGGTAATGCTGATGATGCTGAGGTAATGCTGATGATGCTGAGGTAATGCTGATGATGCTGAGGTAACGCTGATGATGCTGAGGTAATGCTGATGATGCTGAGGTAATGCTGATGATGCTGAGGTAATGCTGATGATGCTGAGGTAATGCTGATGATGCTGAGGTAATGCTGATGATGCTGAGGTAATGCTGATGATGCTGAGGTAATGCTGATGATGACGGTGAAGTTACATAAACAAGACCATTGTACACATGGACACACTATATTTCCCTTTAAATCTTGCTATGACAAGTAAAGACATGATTATCTTGGAATCAGGGGTAAAAAGCAATTAAAAAAACTATGAGGCTTTCTCTCAAGCAGGTTTTTTGGGGTACTAAATATTGAATTAAACTACATAATTGACTTATGTGGCTTGAGAAACACACACACACACACACACACACACACACACACACACACACACACACACACACACACACACACACACACACACACACAAACCAGCACCTCTACAATAAATATTTGCAATTTTTATTTTATTTACCTTTATTTATACAGGGAAGGTTGACTGAGTATGCACGATACTCTTTTATAGCAACATCCGGTTAACGGCCCCTGAATTAGCCAAACCTGAATGTCTTTGGATTGTGAGTGCTTGAAGGAAACCCATGTGGTGAACATGAAAACTTTACAAGGTAGGCCGGGATTTGAACTCATGACTGTCTTGCTGCAAGGGGACAGTGCTATCCACTGCAATACAGTGGCACCAATCACGGAAGATGTGGTCATATAAACACAGCCTATCACGGCCTCTTAGCAGACAGGACTTCAAGGAGCGAAATTTTTGTCATTTGTTGTTGCGTCAAAGGTCACTATGTAGTCTGCAAATCTCATAATCAATCTCAGTACACCTTCATAATCAATCACAGTCACCTTCAAGAGACCTCTGAGGTATTTCACAAAGCAGGATTAAGCAGCTAATATTTGAAATATTTTTAATTTGATGACATCCAATTGGGTAAGAGCCTTGGCTACTTCTAAATATTTACACAAGTTAGATGTTTGACTCCTTAATCCGCTTTGTGAAATACCACCTTGAACAGAAATGTATCAGGACTTAAAATTAAAATAAATCTCTAGTCATGACTGACCTTTACTGTAGTCCAGGCAAGACTCCGTATCCCAGGATCCACTGCTGCATTCCATTGTGCAACAGCTTTTCCAGCGCTATGAGCAATACACCATTTTGTGTGAAGTCAATCCAGTGACACAGTTTATATGGTTTATCTTAATAAGCAACTGTACTTGCTAACTAAGCATCTGCAGTTAGCAGCACCTGTCAGCTGTTGGTCCAAAAGCTGCAGCCATTATACAGAGGAGGCCCATCTATCTGTCTCTGTCAGGAACTGTCCAGAGGAGATTTATCTGTCTATCTTCCACAGGAAATGTCTCTGTCATTCCAACCAGGTTATATGATGATGGACTGTATTAAATGTAACAGGGATCAATTCAAAGAAAAAAGAATTTGCTCAGCAGACAGAATGGACAATAGCTACCTGTACGTATGATTTATGCACTGATTATCTGTGATTTATGCCTCATTCCTTGATACTCAAATGATTCTAGTTGAGTTCAGTCATCTATCAATGGGGAAAATAATGATTCCAGCTTTGTGTAATGGACAATTACTGCCCTGGGCACTGACAAACCTGATGCTATCTAAGACGGGCCCTTCATGTGATGCAGTCTCACTATTAAGGTCATTGTGTCTGTGTGTGTGTGTGTGTGTGTGTGTGTGTGTGTGTGTGTGTGTGTGTGTGTGTGTGTGTGTGTGTGTGTGTGAGGAAGAGAGAGAGAGAGAGACAGACAGACAGACAGACAGACAAACAATTACCCAGGTGCACAAACTTGAGTATGAATTTCATGCAGTTAGTCACATAAACAATATATGCACACCAATAAAATATATACTCATAACATTATGTACACATCCTTGCAATTTTATTGAGCAGGTAATGGAACACAGTCACATAATCATAGGAAAACAGTTGAGAGAGAGAGAGACAGAGAGAGAGCCTTTTCACCCAAAAATCCTGGACAAATTAGTTTTATTAAAATTCTTGTCTTCTTCTAATTTCTCACAGTCAAAAATACAAGAGGTTTCTAAACAACAACTTGAGACATTGTGGGATAATTTATAAGATTCCTAGAGCTGAAATAAAGCACTGGTCTCTTGGGGTTGCTGCCTAATTTCCGTCTTTCCAATGGTGGTCCAATGAGTCAAAGCCTAGCCATATCAAATTTTTCATGTGGGAAACTTATAATAAGATTTTGTTATGATGTTTATTATCATTTCTAGTCCCTGCTTTAATTAATTCAGCATGTCTAAATGAAGGCACAGTTTCTTTCCATTCTAATAAATATAAACTAGTTCTGGTAACGTGGAGACAGAGGCCATTATTACTTTCAGGTGGATTGGCTGTAATGCCACTCCTGGTTCAAGATCCGTGGAAGGCCGGGTGAACAGAGTACTGCTGTTACCATGGAGACATCATTGAGTGGTGGATGAGTTTTTTTTCTCCAAATAATAACACATTTATTATATCTATGCACTTCCAGACCTACCATAATTATATGACCAATTTGTAGAGAAAAAAAGAGAAGAAAATCTGAATAAATGCAACTGCATTGATGGCTATTACCTTTAGAAAGAACCCACGAAAGCAGAGTCTGGTCCCTTCAAAATAATTAATTTACACAGATGATAAAAAGAAGCATCACTGGGTACCAGAAATAATAAATGATTAAAGAAAGTCTATAACCTATGCATTGTCGAGGTACACAAATCCAGACATGAATTGTTTTAAAGAAAATAAAACTCAATAGTGAAGTGAGATAACACCACTGTAAGCTTATGGGAGACAGGGACATTTCATATAGTAAACATCTAACAAAAGGTCAGGCGCCCCAACCTCCACAATTTTGTGAAATAAATGCTGTATTTTTAAAATCAGGATCTGTGACACTGTCAAAATACAGAAGGTACATATTTGAATGTTGCATCTCATTTGCCAGAGGGAAATTACCATTGAAAAGGGTTTCTGTGAGTTCTACATTCAATGCAGAAGAGGTGTTCAGTTTTTTGCCATTCATTTTTTAAAGTGCAATGCACACAAAGGGTGCTTTCAGTGAAAATGTCGCTGTTCATACGAGCTGTGGGTGATGACCACTAATCACGCATCTGTTCTTTGGCAGACAGAAGCAGTGCATTGTATTAATTTTGGATGTAAAACACCCTGCTGGTAATCACAAGTGAATGCTACAACAGCTGCAGTGCAGTGTCTAGTGTTGAGGAGCTATGAACTTGTAAATGCTTAAAGGCCCCCCAAAAATGCTAATCGTTTACAATGAGTAAAAAGACGACAATATGATACTATAGTATTATCGTAATAAAAATAACAATAAAGGTCCTTAAAAAGGAAAAATAAGAATCTGAAATACTTTGAGTTTGAAAGGATAATGACAATGAGGTTAAACTGGAGACTGTCAGCTTTAATTTTATGGTATTTTCATCAATATCGGAAGAACCCTTTAGAAATTATAGAACCCTTTGTACATAGTCCCCCCATTTTCGGGCATCAAAAAATATTGGACAGTTTAACATAATGTAGAATAAAGTAATCATGTTTAATATTTGGTCGCATATCCTTTGCATGCCATGACTTTCTGATGTCTGAATCATCATCCGATATGGATGAAAATACCCTCAAGTTAAAGCTGACAGTCTGCACTTCAACCTCATTGTCATTGTATCCTTTCAAACTCAAATTGCTAGAGTACAGAACCAAAATAACACAAAAATGTGTAGTGTCCAATGAATTGTGGTGCTCACTGTAAGTGTCAGACCGACACTACTTCCTTGTTCATCTTCCATCTTCCGCAATTCATTCTTCTTCTTTGTTTTTAATACTGATCCTTTTTGTAGTCATTGAGCAGCTCATCACCATGGAAACAAGCTCACCGCTCACTCGTCGTTTTCACTCGGTGCTCACTCGTCAGATAATATATCGAAAAGAATAGTGAGCTAACATTTTGCCAACAAGCCATAAACTTGGATATGGTTTTGTCGTATTGTATTGTGATTGGTTACAGTAAAAAAATAAAAAATAAAATATATATATATATATCAGTGGATTATGTTTCTCATATATATATATATATGAGAAACATAATCCACCGAGGTGTGATGCACGTAATTTTCGTCGATTAGCTACCTAAATTACTGAGTGGGCCTTTAAGACTGACTAAGGGTAGGATAGTTAGGGTAGTTAGAGTTAGCCTACGTTGTTTTTTTTCTCATGGATCAGCACCCCATGTCACATTGAGCACCTCTCCGCTTCACTCAGGTAAGCTAAGGCAGCATCTCTCCTTTTCCTCCTTCACTGAACTATGGGGAGGAAAGGTTACATGTTATTTTTACAATGGTCTCCATGACCTTCGCCCTATGGACACACGTGTGGTGAGTGTAACGACCAGGCCTGCCAGCACAGGGATGAGATTGTTCAGCCATGAGGTTCGAGATGATTTAGACATTACAAACCACTACAGGGCAGCCTGCCTTATCCACTACCTCAGAATAGCTTGATCACACAGCATTGCCAAGCACGGCCAAGTGTTTATAGCTTTTCAGAATTATTTTCTTAGGGCTCACACCCATTGTGAACATCCGTAGCAGATTAACTTTTGGGTATAGTGTGTACAAACTGTTCCTGGGTGCTTTATAGCTTCCTTAGGCCCATTCATCTATTTGCAAAGGTATACCAAAGCCTCAAAGTTTAAACTGTATAAGATGCTCAACCTAATGCAGCATCTTACATGGGTACTTCATTAGGTTGAACACGGTCATGGGGGGATTATTAGCGACGTTATCGTGGTTCAAACAAAATGGGTCTTTAAGCTGTAACGTTTTGTTGAGGGGGCATGAAATTAATATCGCGCAGCCTTCAAAATGCCTATTGATGCATATGATTGGAGTGCTGTCAAATTGCTGACTTTTATAATAATTACTTCCGCATTAATCCTTTCACATTTGAGGGAGTACGTTATGAATCCATAACATGGGGAGGGTTCAAAATATTGAAAAAACAAAAATATCTTTAGAAATTAGAAACACAGCCATTGTGACAGGAGACCAGATATGAACAAACAGGAAAGAAATATTAAGAAATATGATGCAATGAGCAGGAAATAATAATAATAATAATACATTTTATTTGTATAGCACCTTTCATACATGGTTTGCAGCACAATGTGCTTTGCAGTAGTGTCTACAGTAGTAGACAAACAAACATGTGTGAAATAACGCTTTATCATATCAGTAAAACAGACCAATTCTGTGACAAATTGAAATAAACAAGGTCTTCATCCTTAGCGTAAATGGATGTAAAAGAAAATTAAACCAAAGAAGGATTATGACTGCAGGTTAACAGCATTCAGAATACCTATAACAGTGTAAGAGAGCAACATTTGTTTTTTTTTACAATGAGAGGATTGAAATGGGTCATGAAATGACTTCAGAGATAATACTTCCACGTTCGATCCAGTGGGGCCCTTGAGCTCTTTCAAAACGCGAACTTGGAGCTTCCGCACATTTCCTAGCTCTGGCTCACTGAGCTGTAGTTTTTTTAAGCTGAGAACTACAATTAGACGGCTGGGGCTTGAAAATACAATGCTGCGCCAGAAGCCCTAACAGGTCTAGCATACTGTCAGCAGCAAGTTATCATATGGACAAAAAAACAGAGAACGTTTTACTACTATTTACTACCACAATAATACCTCAAAATGTTATTCTATAGTCAATCTCCACCAGACTGAGCCAAAATATGAAGAGGTCCTACTTGCCTATGTACCCTCTAATTCATACAGCATATCTATCTTCAAGTGAGGAGATATGCAAGACTGAGAGAGAAACTGGAAAACATCAAGTCACAGCTGACCCTGAAACCTTTCATTGTGAAGATGTGAATCCTTCCCCTAGCAGTGTTGAAGGGCTCTCTGCAAGGCACTCTGCATGGAATTCAATCTCCTTATCTGCAAATAATCAGGCCTGGAAACGCAAAACCAGAATGGCACGATGGTATGTCACGCTACAAAAAACATGATTTAGATCAAATATGCTAAAAAATAAAAAATAAAAATCTTAAAGATACACCGAGAGATAAGTTCACAAGTTCAGTTTCTAAAAAACACAGAAATAAAGAAACACAGAAAAACAAAGAAAATTGTTCTTAATTCCACCATTAAATTTTTATATGCAATTTAATAACTTCACTTTTATGCAATGCATTATAAAGTACAGACAGTGGTTTTGCTGGAGCATCCTGCCTCATGAGAGAATCAAAAGGTGCATTGTGTCTGACTGCAGCTGACAATTTCCCTAGAAGAAAAAAGAACTGCAAACAATGGGATTGCAATAGAAAGTACAGAAAGTTAATTCCAGTATAAAAATGGTGTCTATGAAAATAGCAGAGTGGAAGGAATGGAATGTCAGCAGAATGCTGCGATTTTGTGCTAAACATCACACCTGTTTGTTTGTTTAAACAAAGAATGGGGAGAAATAGAGGGCGAATACCAGCATAGGTTTTTGAACAATGAATTAAAAAAAGGATCGCACACTCAACGTGAGTGAAAGGCTCCTGCATTTTGTCAGGGGAAAACATCAGGATGTATGCCTGCCAATGGAATCCAAAATAAGTAAATATGCCGTTGAAAGCTCCCCCACGTCCTGTGGCTGTTTAGTCTGCTACAGAGGCTGATCCAGGTGTCTTTCCGCTGCTTCCACTGAATGCAAATGCTTGGGTAACAGGCTGTGACAGGATTAATGGATATAAATGAGAAAACCACATCGAAAAGAGCTTTTTTTTTTATTACAAATTATTGAAAGCCTGAGTTATTTGTAATATTCTGTGTAATTTCCTCTTCAAATTATTAAAAACAGTGTCATTCAGTTCATTGTACAGAATAGTTATTTCCAACAAACTACACATTTTATTTATTAGACCCATAAAGATGTAACCTTATGCATACTACTGAACTGGCTTTTATTCGGTTAAGCATATTCAGTACTTACAGCGCCCTCCACTATTATTGGCACCCCTGGTAAAGATGAGTAAAAAGGGTTATAAAAAATTCACCGTTTGGTGAATTAGCTTAATCTCACACTGAAAAAATTTGAAAAATCGAACCTTTAATTGATGTAAATTTATTATGAGAGAAAAAATCCCTCATCAAGAAATTATTATTTTTAACAAAACCACGTGTGCCACAATTATTGGCACCCCTGCATTTATATATAGAATAAAGTAATCATTTTTAATATTTGGTCACATATCCTTTGCATGCCATGACTTCCTAATGTCTGTGACCCAACACCATCAAAGGACTCTTGATATCTTATTTTCTGGTACTCTTACAAGTGATACTATAACGTCTCTGCATTTGAATGGATCTCTATGGGAATTGGGGGGTGGGACTAGATTTAGCTGTAAATTATGCTGGAACAGTATGGAATACATGGTTGGTAAAATGGCTGTAAGTCATCAAGGGTCTGAGGTGTCAAACGAACCTCAAACCATCACTCTGCTGCCAGATATGCAGTAGATATGAATGGATCACTTTAAGGGTTGTTTCTCCTGACAAATCTTCCTATTGAATTCCCTATGGAAAAGTAAGTCAGGAGAAGAAACCATTCAAGTTATCCATCCATATCTACTGTATTTCTGGCAGCAGAGTGATGGTTTAAGGCTTGTTTTATACATCATAGAGACAGACTTTACAGCCATTTAGCCAACCATGTGTTCCATACTGTTCCAGTGTAATTTACAGCTAAATCTAGTCCCACCCCCCAATTCCTATAGAGATCCATTCAAATGCTGAGACGTCATAGTATCATTACATTACATTATCGCTTGTAAGAGTACCAGAAAATAAGATATCAAGAGTTTTTTGATGTTGTTGGGTCACAGACATCAGGAAGTCATGGCATGCAAAGTATATGCGACCAAATATTAAAAATTATTACTTTATTCTATGTATAAATGCAGGGGGTGCCAATAAGTGTGGTACACATGGTTTTGTTAAAAATAATTATTTCTTCATGAGGGATTTTTTTTCTCATAATAAATTGACTTCAATTAAAGGTTGGATTTTTCTCATTTTTTTCAGTGTGAGATTAAGCTAATTCACCAAACGGTGAGTTTTTTATAACCCTTTTTACTCATCTTTACCAGGGGTGGCAATAATAGTGGAGGGCACCGTATCTTTGTTGCAATATGGAGCATACAGATCCTTTCCAAAAAATTTGAATATCATGGAAAAGTTTTTTTTTTCCATAATTCCATTCAAAAAGTGAAACTTTCATAGATTATAGATTCATTACACACAAAGTGACATATTTCTAGTCTTTATTTGTTTAATTTTTCATAATTTTGTCTTACAGCTCCAGAAAACCCCCAAAACAGTATTTCAAGAAATTAGAATAGTGTGTCGAAAATCAGCATTTACTTCAGTTATTTCAGATAATGAATGTTTTAGACTGAGTGTCACACTATCATCTAATTTACTCAAAACACCTGCAAAGTTTATCTCAGTTTGGTTCAGTATGGGGAAGACTGCAGACTTAACAATTGGCCAGAAGACCATCATTGACACCCTCCAGAAGATGGGTAAACCACAAAAGGTCATCGCTAAGGAGGCTGGCTGTTCACAGAGTGCAGTGTCCAAGCATATCAATAGAAAGTTTAGTGGAAGGGAAAAATGTGGCAGGAGAAGGTGCACAAGCAAAAGAGATGACCGTAGGCTTCAGCGGATTGTTAAGCAAAGACGATTCCAAAATTTGGCGGAGATGCAGAGGGAGTGGACTGAGGCTGGAGTCAGTGCTTCAAAAACCACCACGTACAGACGTATCCGGGACATGGGCTATGTCCCGGATACGTCCTCGAGTCACGCCACTCCACTCATTCTCTGAAATAACTGAAGTAAATGCTGATTTTCGACACACTATTCTAATTTCTTGAAATACTGTTTTGGGGGTTTTCTGGAGCTGTAAGCCAAAATTATGAAAAATGAAACAAATAAAGGCTAGAAATATTTCACTTTGTGTGTAATGAATCTATAATCTATGAAAGTTTAACTTTTTGAATGGAATTATGGAAAAAAAAAAACTTTTCCATGATATTCTAATTTTTTGGAAAGGATCTGTATAATGGGTGTCCTAAAATATGTCTCTGACCGCCAGGTCCAAGTGACAGTCATCCGCATAGAAAACCAACTATTGCAGTTACTCCATTTCCTGGTGGCAGAGAGCCCCCTAGTGGTCGTAGTTCACATCTGCAGTTTTTTCTAATTCAGCCCTCGAGCCAAACCCAAGATTTTGATCAAATAAAGTTGATGAAAACATGTTTAAGTTCCAAAATAATTGTATAGGCCTACTTATTCTCACACAAAACAAGTCTGCCTCATTACCATGGGTCTGTCACTGAACTCATTTTTCACAAATAGTTTTGTTTCAGTGAACAGTTGACCGTAAATTCAGCCATAAGAAACCAGAGGCTGTACTGTACAGACTATACATGAACCATTTAATGTATTAGTGTTTACACACAAATATACTCATAAATACCAGTTGTTATGCTGTACTGGTATTTCTTTCCTTGAGCGCAGTGTTCTCAGACCATAGGCTCCATCGTGAGAAGTTTTATTGATTTATTATTATCTAACAAAGTGAGATGTAAACTTTCCAACCAGGTTAGATAAAAGAAGATAGCTTCGGACTGTATTTCAAAGATTTATAGTCTGGTCTTTATACACCAGTATACTATACAGCACTACATTTATTTTGAGAGACCACATTAATGAAGTGTTATATAATTAACAAGAAGAAGAAGAAGAAGAAGAAGAAGAAGAAGAAGAAGAATACTGAATTAATTAATTAATTAAAACTTTTATACAGTCTATTAATAAAAAGCCTGGGGATGTATTGTTAAATTATACAAACTTGTATCTGAAGTCTATGTGCAGACTAAACATTCTCAACTGAAAGGACGTGGGCAAAACCTACACAAATCTAACGTTATCTGCTAAGCCAGAGGTCCACGTGTACATTTATCGTCTTAATACAAAAATCCTCAAAACAATGTAGAGCGAACGCCAGATCCGCCGCTTGTGTAACACTGAATACGGTCCCACCATTTTGTAACAGTGTATGCGCTGTACTACATGTTATTATTTGGTAAACATAATAACTACGCGTTACTTAGATTATATGTAATAAGTGTATAACCGATTCATAATAATTTAACTTTTCTCACCTCGAGGTACCTGCTGTTCCAGTTTATGGCACAGGGTAGGGCGGTAGCTATGTGTCCTAAACTCATGTTTCCTGCGAACAATTTAAGAGTGGGACACTGGGACTGGCTACAGATATTTATAGTACATGTTTTGTGCCATGAGTTACAGTGTAACGTTTATACAATCTCTCAATTTGTACCTCGTTGGTTCACCAAGACAAATGTGTGACATGTTTTACACATTTCGTAAGCTACTTATCTATTCGTTAAAAGTAGATAAACTGTAGCTATTAAAGATTACGGTCATAGACTATAAAAATAATAGGATACGGTTAGCAACATCAAAACATACTATGTTATGAGAACTGCTAATTAAGTTTGCTAACGATAACAGTTTCTGCTTGTTTGCAAGATATGTAGCTTCATCTCCACTACTACAGTAGCTACTACGAACTATGAAATAAGCTAGGTAAAAAAGATTTGTGTCTGAAGCGAGCTAGCATGCTATAACGTTGTATATGTTAGGTTAACGTTATCTATTTGGAGCTAGTTGCCTCGCTAACTTAGCCGACTATCTAACTTTACACTTATACAAGGTCCTGAATTCTGACTTGGCTAATGTCTGCAACAGTAAATCTTGAGCTGGACCCCATCTTTCTGAAAGGTCTGGGGTACCTTCATTCAAAAAGTAAAGATTCCGCCGAGAAACTCAAGGCTCTGTTGGATGAATCTTTAGCTAGAGGAAGCGACTCGTCTTATAGGACGTCTCAGAAGGTAGCGTATTCTGATTCAAAACACATTTATTTTCACTCATTCGACTTTGCCCATCATTATGCAGCTGACACGTTCATTTTAACGTTCCTCTTTTTTTCAGCAGGAAGTGGACGTGAACCGTGGATCCGTCACTAAAGTGAGCTTGAGCAAACAGGACTGTAAATCCTCTTCTAGTTCCTCATCGTCAAGCACCAATAATGGGAAATCTAGCAACTTAGAGAAGGGCAAGAAAGAGGTTGAAAAAAGGCCCTCTGAAAAGGTAAGAGGTGAAGGACTCTGGTGGTTATGGAATATTGTGGGATACATATTTCTGGCATGTTTGCTTCATTCATAACCGTAGAAGGCAAGCATGTCGGCAGAAAGTGGTGTCTTTACAAGGGACTACTTACAACAGAGCTCGAGTATTTGTCCAGTCCACGTGTCCTGGACCCTATTCATTGAGTTTATATTGGCGTTTCCATTTTTTTGTGTACTGCCTGTATTAAATACAGGTGTGTTAACCAATTGCAAGTTTACCAATTGTAAATTGTTAGTGAAATTATATTGTTCTTCGTTTATTTTGTAGACATGTTTTACACACTTGCCTTTCCTCATTAATTTTTTTTAATTAGGTCAAGGTTGATGTTGGTGATGGAGCAGAGCCACCACCGAAGAAACCTCGTTTGGAGAAACAGGAGAACCGCTCCTCTCCCATTACTGTTCAGATCAGTAAAGAACTGGCCTTGCCTGATTTATCCAGCTTTGATGAAACCAGTGCTGATGACTTTGCCATGGAGATGGGCCTGGCGTGCGTGGTCTGCCGGTGCGTGCCTATAATATATATGCCTCAAGTAATAATGGTAGCCTACTACTACTGGGATATGTCGTTATCACAGAAGCTACTACAGTAAGAGGCAACAACTCAGGGCTATGAAAGAGAATGAAGAGATGTTCAACCAGAAGGAAGATGTTCACAGGATTGTGATTAGCCGTGGTTTAGTACAAATGTATTTATCAGAGGTTTTTGAATGTCAAGTATAAAAAAAAAAAATTTACAGTTTGATTCCCACACAGTAACATGTTCAGTGTTAAATCAACTCTTACAGAGTACATATTGGACTCACATGTACTCTGTTGGAGTTGAATTAACACTGGGAATATTACTGTGCATCTGCCTGAATTTTAATGTTGTGGTCTCCCCTTGCCTTACCTCAGGCAGATGACCGTCACCTCAGGCAACCAGCTTGTGGAGTGTCAGGAATGCCACAATCTGTACCACCAGGAATGCCACAAGCCGCAGGTGACGGACAAGGATGTGAATGACCCGCGGCTCGTGTGGTACTGTGCCCGCTGCACACGGCAGATGAAGCGTATGGTAAGGGCGTCTCTGTGTACGTGACCTTTCTCCCCCCTCCCTCCCATATAAAGGGATATGTGGCCATCACGGTCTGAAGCGATGTATCTCACCACCACCACCACTACGTTTCTGCGTTTTTCACCAGGCTCAGAAGACACAGAAACCTCAGCAGAAAACGTCCCCTGTAGCGGTGAGCCCCACCCCAGTGGTGAAGGACACTCTGGTGAAGAAGTCCGAGGTCCGGCCTAAGCAGGACACGACAAGCACCTTTCAGGCGTTCAAGAGGACAGAAGTCAAGGCAAGTCCTTTTCTTCTCCCACGGGATAAGAGACATGCTTGTTTTGAGGTCAGATTGGGATGGCAGGTATGCCATCCACCAAGTTACAGCTTGCTGGGGCATGCCCCATACCGAAACCGAGAGTTTGCCACTTTTCAGAGTTTCCTGCAGAAATAACCACAATGACCACAGACTCTCAGCCCTTAGGAACATTACACTTCTGTATAATTGCATAATCACACATTTCATCAGTGTTTATGCAAATGCAAAAACTTTTAACTAGTTGTTCTTGTTGCTCCTTTGGCAGACATTTTTTTTATATTACCGTGATGGCTTTGTACATTGCTCTAAAGAAGAAACAGTCCCCTGCTGATATTTTATGGAACTGCAGTTCTATGCAGTTTGTGTCCTTCCCTTGATATATTGTATGTGCCTAATATGATAAGATATCTGTCCCTACGGTACGATAATTTCCCAAATAATTGGAAGTTATGATGGAATGGCTACGTCAGGATTTGTGTAGAAGCAGAATGCAGCGTTCATGCAGTGCGCCTCTCCGCATTCTCCCAGGTGTCGGCGACGGTGTCGGCGAACCCGTCCGGCGGCGGCTCCTCCGCCCCCTCCTCCAGCGGTCTCACGGGGTGGGCTGCGTTCGGCGCCAAGACGGCCGCCGCCGGCCCTTCCACCGCCAAGCCGGGCGCGGCACTTCAGAGCAGCGGCGGCGGGAAGTCCTCCGCGTCCTCGTCCTCCGTTCAGAAACCGGCGGGTCTGTCCGGCCCGGCCGGCGCCAAGACGGGCCCGGCCGCCGCTAAGACCTCGCTGGGTGGCTCCGCCAGCGAGGGGTCCAGCCAGGTCCCCCTGAAGCCCCCGCCGCCCCTCATCCTGGGGAAGCCAGGCCTCAACCGCTCCTCCAGCGGCGACGGCGCCAACAAGGCGGCGGTTTCCGTCGCCGGCGGCAACCAGCCCAGTGGCGGCGGGAACGGGGGCGGGTCTGGCGGAAATGGCAGCGGTGGCGGAAACGGTAACAGTAATGGAGGGAAGGCTGCTGCTCCTGAGGCCGCGGCCGGAGGCAAGGGCCACACCACCCAAGAGTCTCAGCTCAACGCCATGAAACGTCTTCAGATGGTCAAGAAGAAGGCCGCGCAGAAGAAGCTGAAGAAGTAGCGCGCGGAAAATCGTTGTGCCTTTTTGGTTCGATTTGGAGCGTTGTTATTGTCTATTTATTTCATTTATTTTAAAGGTGCACTATGCAGGATTTTTACCTTGAAAATATTATAAAGTAACCATGCTCAGTCGTATCTATCATGCACTGGCAATCTCTGTCTTTGCATGTGGCTACAGAGCCTGTGGGGTGGGATCTGGTTTCAGCGGAGCGTTAGCACGTTAGCTAGCTACTGCAACGGTGGAGGTGAAGCAGCCGAAGTACAGGGAAGCCAGTCAAGCCGACAGGGCGCGTTGAAGGAGCAGTCAACGTCGGATTTCCTTTTCCTAGATGGCGACCGCTGAAGTTTAGCAAGGGGATGATAAGCGACGTGGAGTTAGCGTGTTTTCTGTTGGACCTGTAAGTAACGTTACCTCTAGCTATCCAGCTAGTTACGTTAGGTAGCTAGATGGCCGAAGTCGGGTATCTTGAGTGGGCGGGGTTGAAGACGGAGGAGGAGACTTTGATTGTAAACACAGGACCACCGCAAGACTGAAAATCCTGCAACTTTAAACACCTTTAAAATATCTGTAAAAAAACTGCGACAAACAAACATAAAGTTGCTTACTTGAATTCCACTGAGGATCTGCTGATGGGTCATTTGAACTAGTTTTATTAGTGCGTGGATACTCAGATCCGGCCCTGGTTTTATTTTCTCCCGGGTAATTAACTGAACAGTTAGTGCTACTGATTGGCCGGACTGTCTTCACACCTGACTCCCAGGTAAAGGGAGGGTGGAAAACCAGCAGGACCATGATTTGAGTAACGGGATTAGTGTTATGTGTAATTTCACTGAATTCAGTTTATTAATAATAATAATAATAATAATAATAATAATAATAATAATTTAATTGCTTTTATAATCAAGAGTTCACACTGATGGTAATCAGCCACTGATCCATACTGTACATCACTGTCAATCTTATATATATATATATATATATAGTACTTTTACAGGTTCTAAAAGTTCAAAGAACTACCTGGATATGAATCACGTGTCAGATCTTCTGTATGCTTGTGGTTATTTTACAAATGTGAGTATTTCTGCGTTTCATGATGTGTGGACATCTCAAATACAGTTGCAAACTTATGAAAACCTCTGAATATCACAATTGTTTTTTATCACCCTAACATTAAATGTGTAATGGGAGCAACATCTACAATTGAACCTGGTCTACAGGTAATTACATCAAAGGTTTACATTTTTGTCAATTATTATTTTTTTTTTGGAATTCGATGCATGATACTGGGCGGCATGGTGGTGCAGTGGTTAGCACTGTTCCCTCACAACGAGGTACAGAGTTCAAATCTCGGCCGAAGGCCTTTCTGTGTGGAGTTTGCATGTTCTCCCCGTGTCCGCGTGGGTTTCCTCCGGGTACTCCGGTTTCCTCCCACAGTCCAAAGACATGCAGGTTAGGCTAATTGGAGACTCTAAATTGTCCATAGGTATGAGTGTGTGAGTGAATGCTGTGTGTGCTCCCGTGCGATGGATTGGCGAACTGTCCAGGGTGTATTCCTGCCTTTCGCCCAATGCATGCTGGGATAGGCTCCAGCGACCCTGACCAGGAATAAGCGGGTTAGATAATGAATGGATGGATGCATTATACTTAGAATTTTTACATTACATTATAGGCATTTAGCAGACGCTCTTATCCAGAGCGACTTACACAACATTTTTTTATTTTTTTTATTAAATTTATCCATTCATACAGCTGGATATATACTGAAGCAAGTCAGGTTAGGTACCTTGCTTAAGGGTACAACGGCAGTGTCCTACCTGGGACTCAAACCTACAACCTTTCGGTTACAAGCCCAGTTCCTTAACCATTAAACTACACTGCCGCCCTAAAATAAATAAATAAAATTGAATCTTCAAATAATTGCTTTGAATAAATATCAGTTAATTTTAATGTATACCTCTACGTTCCTCATTTTTGAAAAAGTACAGTGGGTAAGTTGAATTTGGTGATATCTTAAAAAGGTATACTCAACTGGCATACTCAATAGTAGCCTAGGCAAGTGCGCTGATTCGGGTGCACCTGTTGTTACAACTAAACAGTAGGTGGACTCGTTTTGACGATCTCGGGCTATCCTGCATCACATGGCCGGGGAGGGAGGAGCCAGCTGCTGGAATCGAGTATAAACGGGCGCCCTAATTGGCAGCGTGCATCATAAGCAATTAAAAAGATCCAACAACTGGCATGGCTCATTTGGAACCACCCGTTGGCGTTTTGACGTCATTCACTAGTGCTTTGCCAACTTCGCCTCTAGTTTCTAGCGGCCAGAGCGGTGAAACCCGGCGGCTGCTTTTTGTGCAAAACGAGTGCAAAGCACGCCCTTACGGTCATGGCCAGGAGGCCTCCTGCTTGAAAAACGAGTCCGTCCAGTATTAGCTTGCGAGCTATAGCTCAAAGAGTTCTTAGCTAAGTTACCAATTATTCCAGTACAATGGCTTCCAAACGATTTTGTGGACCATGCACTGGATGACAACACCTTCAGAGAAATTTAGCTTAAACTGTAGGTGAAAGGCTAAAAGCCCAAATGCACGGCTGAGGAGATTAGCCGAAGGCCTGTGGAGGCAGCCGACCCGGGAATACCTCGGGTGACGTAAACGATGACTGGTGGTGGACCGGGAGGAGAAACGAGTAAGTGTCGCAGATTTCTGGCTAGGCTAGCTAATATGTTTTCATTATACCAGAAGTAGATAAATGAAGGACTGTGTTTTCCTAAATAAAGCTGAATGAGTGGCTGTATTTAACCCCTTTTTTCTCTGCAACCCCCAGTTAATGGTGGTGACATTTTTTCAGTAGAACTGTAGTGGTTAGTTTGCCAGCGTGTGACGCCTCTCTCGAAGAACGGCTTCCAGGCATGATTAGTAGTAACCATAGACTATAAAAAAATATGGACAAAGTCATTCAGCCATTGCTTTCCCACGGGCTCGTAAGAAACGTTTTCATGCTCAGGCTGAAGTACAGTTTTCGCTGCCATGTTGTACAAAAAGAGTGCGCAGTGGAGCCAGAGTTTAAAGTAGGGAGAGCCTCTGCCACGGATTGGTCCACAAAAATGTTTAAACCGCATACAAACATCACAATACCTTAACAAATCGGCATATGGGGAGACATTAGATGAAGAAAAAGCACCTATTGCGACTACATGTTCTGGTGAGAAAAATCTATTGACTTTGTATTTTTAACGCATTTGGTACCATTGACTTGCATTGAAAAACGGGCCTGAAAGACATAGGCCGTGTCCGACTCAGCACTCTTCCACACTGTTGAGTAGCCTTGGTGAGTAGATAGGGCGAGAAAGTCGTAGAGTACGCGAAAATATTTCAAACTGCAGTATACCCGGATGACACTTACTTCCGGGGTTTCGCTGAGTACATTCGGGAGCACACCTTTCAAGAAGTACACAAACATTTTGGTCACATGAATATGACGTGAAGCTTCGTTTGTGTGGTGGAGGGTTGCCAGATCTTGTTAGACTTTCCAGCCAAATGGCGACTCAAAACTAGACCAAGTTATAGGCTATTTTTAACCGAAACCAATGTATTTTAAATATAAATCATGTTTTTACTTTTTAAAATAAGTGCGTGCTTTGCGACTTTTAATTTTTACCCGTGACTGCACTTTGAAAGTATCCCAATTTAGCTGTAAAACCGCGGACATGGCAACACTGGTGGGACGTCTTATGACCTGCTTACGACACTTCAACAGTGCGGTTGGAAAATAGTATAGCGGATATTTTCCGCGGACTGCTAAACAGTGCACATTAAACAGCATACTTCTGCCAGTGCACTGTACGCAGGAGACAGGACACAGAAGACAAGGCTCTGATTCGGACACAGTCCTATACTGGGGCCGACCGTACTGGTGCCAGAGAGCAATTTTCGGTGGAATTCCCCTTTACATTTATCAAATTTTATTTATAGAGCACATTTCAGGCAAAAAGCAACTCAATGTGTTTTACACCAGCAAATTACACAGAAACCATACAACAAAGAAAATAAAAGTAACATAAGTACATTAAAATCAAATAAAATTTAGTTATTGCTGAGTAACTTATACAAGGAATTGTTGTGTAATATTTTACTGAAGTTTCTTCATCAGTATTGGCACATAAAGATCAGGTAGGCAGAGGAACAGCACAGGTCCTTAACATTGCGTTAGTGAAATATAATGGTGTGTCGATCATATTGCCGTGTTTAGGACAGTCGGTGATTTACCCCAATGATGAGTATGCTCATGATAGCTCCTGTTAGCTTAGCTTACATTGACATTAGCACTGACTTTAAAGTCTGTCGAGATGCAATGAAAGGGTCTGATATGAGCCGTACATGGGAAAAATCCGGAGATGAAACCGCTCTGTACAACATATGTGAGAATGGTCAACATATATAGGAAATATTTAGTTCAAATTATTGCTGCTAAAGGGGGTTTTACCCGTTTATGAAGCTAGGGATTGCTGCATTTACTTTTTTTCCACAGGGATATTAAATGCCTTGTGATTTTCATCATTATTTAGACGTTTTTTTGAGTAAATAAAAGAACGGTTGTAACATTTTATGTCATTTGATTTAGCATATCCCGTTTTATCTATACTAGGACTTATGCGATCAGATATCTTTTCGTTTCTAAATGGGCTTTAGCAGAGCAAGCACTTAACCGTTTTATGGCATTGTATATATTACGGCAGGTGGGGTGCTATAACTAGACTTCTGCACACCTGTATCGCCTAAGTGGGGATAGCCAGGATATAATCATAAATCCTACTGAGAAGTACTTCCTCTTCTTTATGACTTTATTTTTCTACAATCCGGGATTATTTTGCAAGGCAGGAGTCCTAATTTTGTGAGTTGTAAGGCAGGTCTCAAGTTTCATCCCGACAAGAACCATGCTGCTGGAGAAACTGCGGCCAGAGAAACGAATGAGGCCTCTCACAGCAATGCAGTGTCTGTCTCCACCAGCAGGGTGCAGTAACACTCTCTGTTGAGCAAAGTTTCTTATTGGTGTGTAAGGTGACACGGCTCAGAGTGGAGACTGCATGAAACATGCAGATATATTGTGTGCATAGAGCCTGACCAGTTGCTTAAATGTGGAAACCTATTCCATCAAAAGTGATCGTGAAAATATGATTTCTTGCAAATGTTTGGATGTGTAGCTTCCTGTCATAATTTCCAGGGTAAATGCAATTTAATTTTGGAGGCAAATATTCACATATGAATTAGAAGTATTGAAAATCCTTTATAAGTCATGCATGTGTTGACAACTCATATTTTGATACAGTATAATTACAATTTCAAAACACGGTACAGTACTTGGTTTAATTATGCATTTAATTACTCATTAATAAAATATTTTATTTTGTTTTTGCAGAATCATCTTGTGGGAATTTAAGCATGCTAAAGCACCCTAAGAGGATAAGACACTTCTGCAAGAACTACAACACCCACTTCTTCTGCAAGAACTACAACACCCACTTCTTCTGCAAGAACTACTACCACCCACTTCTTCTGAAAGAACTACAACACCCATACAGGTTAGATTATGCACTGGGTTCAGAAACAATGGGCAGTCCATCTACATGGCTTCTGCCGTTTAGTGTTCACTGCCACTCTGTTCAGTTACCCAAAAAGGTTAGGTTCTTTGAAAATATAAGGAAATTAAACTATTTTATATCTATACTGTACTTATGCCTGCACCTAAAATGTTTTGTATTCAATACCAAGAGCCCTTTGAAAAGTGCAATTAAATAAAAAAATAAAAAAGATGCTAATGGGTAATGGCACAGTATGAAAGAAGAAGCATTTATATAGGCTTTGTTAATATTCTACAGTGGTCTACGTAGAGCACTAACTCACCCTTTGGAGGATACAGAATCTGCTTGACAACAGCAGCAGGGCATACACACACACACACACACACACACACACACACACACACACACACACACACACACATATCTAGTGTAGACACAACCAGTTGTGAGGGGTCATATTGGAGTGCTCGTAAGAGGACTCTGGAGTGGACTATAGTGTGCTGCTGACGGTCTAGGCACAGTATATCAGTGTAAATGTGGGAGCTCTGCACAGTTATTATTATTATTATTATTATTATTATTATTATTATTATTATTATTATTATTATTATTATCAGTATAAATGTGGAAGCTCAGCACAATTTTTAGTTCAGTCACTATCCTCATTAGTTTTGATTTACATGAATCTATATTAGTATTTTGTAAAGTTCAGTACTTTACTGGCAGGCTTTACTTATAAGAAATCAATGACAAAGTGTTGGGCAGATCCTGATATAAATTAATTTAGTTATCCCATATAGCCTACGGGATATCTCATTTTTGTTCAGTAAAGTGAAGAGTCGAGTTCAGTTGCACCCCCGTGAATAACCTGATCAGCTACACATTGTCATCAGGCTTAATCATTGCATAGATTAACAGTCCCAAGTGATCATTTGCTGTACATTATATGGAAAACATTAAGAAGACGATAAGAAGCCAGAGTGCATGTTGAGGAAATCATAGCAAGAGATATGGTTTGTAGGTCAGCGTGAGCATGAATATTTGACTGAGCTAAGCAGTCATTGTGTTTGAGGAATAGACTCTTAATGCTTGGTAATCCATAAATTAGGAGGTATACCTCTACTTGTCAAGGCCAGATCGACACAGTCAACTTAATCAGAACAGGAGCACAAGAGAATGAGACTTCCCAGAATTCTTTAATACACACACACACACACACACACACACACACACACACACACACACACACACACACACACACACACACACACACACACACACACACACAGACACACACACACACACAACTTAAGCAGGAGCATGTTGTGCAATGTTCCCATAGATATTGTATCAGATACTAAGTGAATATATCCTCTTCCATAGCAATCCAAATTAACTCATGGTGACCCACATATTCAATTGTTTATCTATATGGCATGGTTAACAACAAACATACAAGAAGACATCCACCCCCATCAAAAGTATGAACTCTCCAATATTCTCTCAAAGTAAGTAGAGCTCAGGGTTGATCTGAGATCTTAACCGTGGAAAACCTTTCCCAGCAGAGTTACTGAAAACACAGGAAGTGACTAAGAGCAAGTGAATAGTTACATTTTCTACCAGTTGAAGAGACTATGTAGTGTAACTTTTAGAAGAGGTTATGTCAACATTGGTTATATTATCCCACCATAGCAGTAGTTTTTAGTGATTGGGTCCCTGGCATTTTATACAATTTAAAGGAAATATATTTAGTGTCATGACCTGAAAACATATTTTGTTGCTTTTTTCAACCTTTATTCTGATTGTACTTATAGATTTATGTTATTACACAGGACTGTGTGTGTGTGTGTGTGTGTGTGTGTGTGTGTGCGCGCGCGCATGCGTTGAAAGGCAAAGTAACATGGAGACAAAACATCGTACAGTATACCCTTCAGGTGCGTCAAATAAATATAAAGTTTATTAAAAACACCCACATCTCAGCAATATCAGGAATGAAATAATAAACAGCTCTCAAATAAACTGCATTCAGTACATTGCAATACATACATTATGTATAACCATATCGCAGTCCCCCCCACCCCCCATCCCCGCTTATGAAGCACACCACAAATAATAGGAACAAGGGAGGCTTTTAAAAAAAATAAAAAAAATTGAGACAAACGCAGTAAATAACACAAATGCTATGCCTTTAGTGTCTAACTGCTAAACGCCAACATGTTTCTGCTAGCTTAATATAAGAGCTATGCAACCCCATGCGTAAGTCAAGCTCAGATAGTCATTCAAGTAACGTTGACTGCACTCGAACCACGCAGAAGCCTTTTCAAGTATGGCTATGCTTGAACACCCATTATGTCCCAAAAATCCTTCCTTCCTCCGACTCAACCTGCTACTGTAGCT
This sequence comes from Synaphobranchus kaupii, assembly GCA_029718625.1. Lineage (NCBI taxonomy): Eukaryota > Metazoa > Chordata > Actinopteri > Anguilliformes > Synaphobranchidae > Synaphobranchus > Synaphobranchus kaupii. The sequence continues at coordinate 137,257,665 of CM056376.1, read as the reverse complement.
GGGCCCGATACACTGAAAATCACATTGCATTACTGCACTAAACCCCCAAATCTTTTACCAAAAAAAAAGAAAGAAAATAATAATAATAATAATAATAATCTTACATTATTTCTATATGAATTAGGAGTGACATACAATGCACTGTATATACCGGTAAGGACATTCCTTGAGTATAGTCCAAGCCTATTGCCTGGTAAAATCCTTAGGTAGGATACAAGGGGAAAAAATATGTTTTTATTTGTGATTAAAACTATGGGTTTTCGTGTGGGTACAATTGAAAACTATAACACACACAGCAATTGCAGGAATTTTAAACGTAACCATAATAATAATAATAATAATTTATATTTCTGCGTTACTAATGCATGGTCATTTTGTATGTGCATATACACATACAAACACAGTGTGGTATCATTTCTGTTAAACACATATTCTACATTTCTCTTTAGGTGCCTTTAAAAAAATAAAAATAAAAATAAAAAAACTGAAAAAATGAAGTGCTTCAAGAAATTCATGGTAAAAATGGTAAACGGGATGCTAGTATATCACACACAACCATCACCCCATTCATTTTAACAACAAAAAAAGCATATTATAAACATTTAGTGGTTATTATAAATATGCTCTGCTCTTACTATATACAGATACACAGTGTGCACCATCACGTCTGTCCTGTTTTTCATTTTACGTTTTTTGCAAGAACCAAACACACTGCTGTCAGTGCTTTACCATTCCCTTTAGTCAGTTCAGTGCATACTCTATGTTTAAACTATTTATTCAAAGCTATGAAACTATGCAATTGACTTAAAATATGTTTTTGTTTTTAATTCAGATGATTTTTTTTTTGTATTTTGTAAAATTGTTTGATTTGAATTACAGTATATACAGGTCATGAAGGGGGATTTGAAACAGAGGCTAAATCCCGTACCCGAAAGAAAATAATGAAAATGAACAGAGGTGATGTTGGCATACACAGAAAATATAGAAATATATTCAAAAATATGTAAAAAGAGCGAACATATCCCTGATTTTATTATAAAATTGAAGTGTGACTTTCAAGTGATACTTCATTGCTTGAAAAATAGGTGGATGATGCATTTCATTTGATGTTATGTTATTATTGTTTTTTTAATGATATATACGTATATATATATAGCATAAGTGATGATGCTTTATATAATAGTAATATTGCCAAACTAGATCTGAGGTATATAACAAGTAGGAGCATCTTCCATTAATCTTGTCCCTGTCCATAAAGACTCTCACATTATACATGTTTGTCGCAGTTAGAGTAGCACCATTTGAAAATAAAATCAGCTCAAACCCAAATAAAAGTAACTTCTCTTTACAGCTTTAAAATTAAGTGTTATGGTTTCATTTTAACTTACTGTACAAATCTCACCCCGACCCTAACCCCCCCCCCCCCCCCACTCCCACTCTTTTTTTTAATTGTACAATTACTTGTTACTTGTTATTACTAACTATTTAAAGACACCACAGCAAGCCAGCTGCCTGGAAACCATTACATTAACACACAGCTAACCACATGTTGTTTGTGTCTCCCCCTAGTGGACATTATGTTTATGAACACAAGTCATGTAAATATTCCTTTTTTTTTGATGGACTTGCTATAAAACGTTTTATAATGATACAGGTCCATCACAGACATTATAGTTCCCCGACGAAGAGAAGTAATTATTGTTCAGACATGCCAGGAGTTTTTTTTTTTTTTTTCTCTTTTCATTTTCATGGAATACAGCTCTTTAACTGCCTTTACAGTGGCTTAATATGCACTGTATTTCATCACATTAAAAAAGATCTATGTTAGGTTTTCTTTAGAAGCACCAAAACACGCGAGTGTAAAAATTCTGTTTGTAACCAGTAGTCTCACTGCATTGTATAGTTTTTATTTTAATGAAATCAAGTTCATTTTAATAGCACAACCCATAAATCATTTCTTGCCTGATAAATGTTGGAAATAAATGTGAATGCTTTTTTATGGCATCTTAAAAGTAAAAAGAAAAATCTGTTTGATCTGACTTATCAAAATGTTTAACTCGGTACACAAAGTGCATTAAACCACTTGCACTACACGATACAAAACTCAACACAGTTTGTTGATGTATATAATTTTTTTTTCATATTTCTACATTTGCAGTGTGTAAAATGCCACTGTACATAATTACCTTTGCATTAAAAAGTAACATAAACAGACGTTCATAGAATATGAAGGCATTTAAAATGAAATTTTATATTAAAGACACTTCAATTTAGCACCATGAATTAAATAACCCATGAAGTCATAGTATTACACCTACTAAATACCTATATATTAGATAAATCTATTTAATACAAAATTAAACCACCAAGCTGAAACTTTGTTTCCAGTAATGTACATCCTGTTGTATAGGACATGAAGCACCAGAAGATTAGAACAGTGTGTATCTCACAACAGTAACAAAAAATAAAAAAATAAATAAATACTGCCTTAATGTCACATCAGTTAGTAAAGCTCAATTGTCTATGTGTAACTGATGGTACAGCTAACAACCACAGTACAACTCAACCACAGTATTTCTTAGCTCATGAAATTCTTTGCATAGAATCATATTTTGCTGTTGTCAGACTACCACCCCCTTTAAGGAAGAGCTTTTTGAAGATTGTGTGCACTGGTTGCGATAAGGTTTCACATAGTATAGCGCCTCTTGTTGAAATTGGCTCCCGTGCGTTTGTTAATATAAACCTGAACCCCAAAGCTAAACAAAATGGCTGTAAGGGCCTGTTACCCTGGTGAAGGCGTAGGGAGATGTGCTGACATAGGTGTTTGTGGTGCAAGACGTGGACATGGCCGTGACAGTCTGAATGAAACGCTTATACGGGGGCTCTCCGTTTTCCAGTACCTCAGCATGTTCCCGCTTTGCCTTCTTGTTTTTGGTAGGCGTGCCCTCGGCACCGTACTTCTCTATGTCCTGCTCTTTCTCCCTGGTTTTTTCCGCCATCTTGGCCTCCCACTGCGCCAGGCCGTGCTTGGCCTCGATCATGTTCTTGTGCTGGTAGAAGACCAGCGAGATTCGGGTGGGGTGGTTCCTGTCGGGGTTCTTGAGCGGGGTGGTGGCGTGGAGCTCCCGCTTGGCGCACTCGATGAGGATGGAGCCGTGACTGGGGGCCAGCGCCACCCCGCCAATCTCCGGGTCCAGGAAGCTGTGCTCGTTGTCCGACCACACGTCCTCCTTTTTGACGGGAGTCTGCACTTCGGGATGGCTCTCTTGTTTAATCGGGGTTCCCTGGATACTTCCGTTTGGTAACCCGTGCCCGGGCTGGATTGGGGTCGGACATTCAGCGCCCATTGGCGGAAGCACCTGGGCCATACCGTTCACATCATGCAAATTCATCTCTGGTTTGATTTGAGTGTGAAACGGGTCTTTGTCCTGAAGGTACATCTGAGAGTTCTGGGGAAGATACGGGTTGGCGTATCCATTGTATTGGCTGCTTACGCTCACTGCTGCGTAGTCCATGGTTGGATGGGACGACGGTTGCCGGGAGACGGCCTCCAGAAGCCGGGTCTCTGGCCCGTCGCTGGGGCCGTAGGCTGAGTAGGGACCCATGGGGTGAACGTTGGGTCTCATGTTGCAGTCGCCGTAACCGTTGACGTGTAAGCTAGGCTCGCCGTACCGAGGCGGATAGTCGACTCTGTAATTCTGATGGGGACCGTACTGTTGCTCTGTGCAAAGCTGCGGTCTCTGATGTGGGTACACATCCACGTGCTTTTGATTTGAAGCGTAGTAAGGGTGGAAACTGTCCGTGGGGATGCTTCCATTGCACTGATACCCTGGGTAAGAGGGATTCGGGTTTAGAGAGCCTCGGTAAGAGTTCACAGTAGTTGACCCATTTAAGTAGGCATTTGCCTGTATGGAAGTGGGGTAAGGGCTCATAGGTGCAGGTGATTGCGGGCATATGTTTGACTGGGAAGTGCTTGAAAATGGACTTGCGTGATTGGGGAACCTCGGATAGCTTTGCTGGGATAGGTGTGGGGAACCGGGGTTAGGGTTTGGGGGCTGCTGCTGCTGCTGCTGCTGCTGCTGCTGCTGCTGCTGCTGCTGCTGCTGTTGCTGCTGATATTGAGTAGTGAGGGGGTGCGGGGGGTGACCCAACTGTGCTGCTTCCATATGATGTTGGCCTGCTTGAGAACCTGTGAAAAGATGGGATAACACATGGGAATCATGGGAATTAGAGTTCTGTGTGAAAAACACTGGCATTGAATCTGCAAGTTAAAATAGAATACACATACACACTGCAAAAACCAAAACTTAACAAGCATTTTAATCTTATATTTAGACTTTAGAATTTTATTTATGTTACTTTTTTTTTGATAAATAAGACAGAAAGCTTGGCAGTGGGGTGAGCGGTTTACTCATTTAAAGATTTGCCAGTGGGGTAAGATAATTCATTTTGTCAAGGTAATTTCACTTGTCAAGCAAAAAAGTTGTTAAGTCAGACATTTTTTGCAGTGCAGGACCACAAAACAATTTTGTGCAGCCTGCAACATTTAAATTGGGAAATGTTGTTGCCAACTTTAGGAAGTCTAGGAAGATAATGTGACATTTATTTGGAATGTGAAAACTTGCTGTACCTGACACATCTACGTTTTGGCCCGGTTTCTCCAAAGTGCTTTGTTTCACAGTCGCTTGAGCCTTTGAGTTTGGGGTGTCCAGGTTCGATTGCTTGTTTGCGCCCCCTCTTTTGGCCTCCAGCTTCCTCTGCCGGCACGACTTTGCCGGCTCGGCGAGCATACGCACCTGCCGACGGAAAGCGCTAAGCACCTGGATGGCTCCGGATTTAATCTTCTCCTGCTGCCCCTCGGCACTGCCAAACTCATCAGTGGAAGAGACTTTGTACAAAGGCAGCACGTGGAGCTGTTCGTCCTCTGGGGTCTTCCCAATTCCTCGATTGTCCTCTCTTGTCAGAGTGCATACCTTGTACAGGGACAAAAAAATGAATGTGTTTCAGCGTATGCATACATATGCACGCACAAGCAAGCATGTAAACATGCATGCACACACACACACACACACACGCACACAAAGCAGAAACAGCATCTTTGTGCATTGAGACTTGCATGGACTACAAAAATGTTCAGATATCAAACAAAGAAGAATGAAATGAGGAAGACTGAAGATGAACAAGGAAGAAGTGTCGGCCCGGCAGTTATTTTAAATAGTAATTTTTCCATTTGCAGTGCTTTTCATGAGGATCTTTATCATTATTGCTATAAGGAGAATAATTTGATAATGTAGTGCCATATATTCGCTTTTTGGCTCATTGTAAGAGCCATTAGCATTTTATTAGCATCAGAAATTACTGAGTGAGCCTGTATCTTTGTTTATAGATGAACCCCTATACTTACCACAGTGCTTCCGCTTGGCATGTTGTGGAGGTCTCTGTGGGCATGTGCACAGAAGTCCAAACAAGCTGTGACTCCTGAAAATGGCCGACCTTCCTTCAGGCCCAAACGACAGTCCGCTGCTCTGTGTTCGTACTCCACCTGTACACAAAGGCAGAGTCATTAGCTGTTGTTCACCTGCTTCACGGTGTTGAGTTATGCTCTGCTCGGACATCCGATTATATAGTACATATCTCTATTTGTTGTTCCATAGTTAAGCTGTAAATAATGGTTTTGGTTTTACTTAATTCAGTTTTGCTCTGCCAAGGATTATCCAAAGAAAACAAGTGCTTGTAATTGTAAGTAGAGTGTGAAATTAACACCAGTCAGGCAGCCACCAGCTAAATGTTGGTAAGCTTTTGATTGTGGCTGGCAAAATTCTTACTCTAGCAGCCACTTTGGCCAGTAACCAACCAGGTTGGGTGATATAGTAAAATGTTGCAAGTGACTGGTGATTTTTAGAATCCACAAGCCACTCTGGCCAGTGGGTGAGAAAGATAATTCCATACCCTAATTGTAAGCCTTACCTGGTTTGCATAAGCATCAGGTGCCATTTGTTTGTAGGTTGGGCCCATTAATGTGGCTAAATTCTGTAGATGTTGCTCAATTTTTTCCTCCTGGAAAACAGAATATTGAGTTAGTCAGGCTGCGGTATATGTGTATGGGCAGCTCCAGTTCTCCAAAGTGAAATTTATACAAAAAAATATAATTTGTTAAATTGAATAAAATTGTTCTAGTTTAATATCTACACTCCCTAAATTACCCCCCCTGAAGTGACTTAAGAGTTACATTTTCTGTACCTATTCTTTCTCCTTCTCTGTTCACTTCAGTAAAACTGGCAGTAGTGTAAAATGACGATGTTACTATGTGGTACAGTACTGTTTATACTGTATGTTTACTGAATTGGGATGTTGTACCTCTTTATGGTCATCCCCAAGGAGCCTAAATTTCCTGGGGATTTTACTCCTGGCAAACTTGCATCCATTATAGTACATGCTCCATGAGCAGCCAAAGGAGAAGGAGGCTCCACAGGTATCTGGATCCAGTCCTTGACAAGCACATGTTCTCCTGGAAAAAAAAGTGGAGTGAAAACATCCAAATCAGCTTCACAAATCTTCAGCAAACGTAGGGATTCTGTTTCAAACAGTGAAGATACAATGAACAAGAACATTATAAAAAAGATCTTAAAGCATTATTGAACTTGTTATTTCTGTCAGGACAACTCACGTATTCAGATTGCATGTTTTAATGAATGTGTTGTACAATTATTTGGTTTGGCGCTGAATGGATCTGCTTTAGGCACTACTCTGGAGCACGGGCGTCTCCCCACTAAAAGCAGATCCAGGTGGAAGCTGGGGTGGTGGAGGATGATCCACACAGTCTGTAAATAGCTATTAATATTTAAAACCACGCCTATTCCTGACTGATCAGAACTTTTGTAATTAAGAATCAATAGACCTTATTTATTATTTTTTATTTATTTATTGACACCTTCACTATAAGGTTTATCAAGACATGCCACAATTATGGTTAATGCATTGTTTTACTAGAAACATAAATGCACTCTTGTTCAACAAAAATTATTTTAAGGGGGAACATGTTTTTAATCCCATGTCTTATCTAGCCTATGTATTGGTTTTAAATTAAATTAGTTATAAAATAAACCTATGCAAAAACTCTAAAATAACAAAACATGTGAATCACTTGACTCAAATCATGTGAATCTACTGAATCAACTCAACTTCTAGTCATCATCGTCTTCATTTTCATCTTCACTAAAAATGTATTTCGGGAAATCAACATAAATATTGTGCTTAACCTTAAATAAACGTATTATGGACAATAACTGTCCTTATATGTAATTTTAATGCGATATACGGACTGTTTTTGCGGCTTTAAAACTCACATTTTCCCAATATTCGATCAATGATAAGAGTAGGACTCTGAGGGCACCGAACACAGATCAGCGCAGCCAGTAATTCTGTTCTATTCAGTGTCTCGTGGTCATTCTGGCAGTTGACTTGATCAACTGTCAGAATTCTGAAAGACTGTCAGGTCAATATTTTCGCTGGTCACTTGGTATATCCCGCCTTATAACTTAAAAGTCCCAGCTTATTGGTGAAAGGTTTAAATGGATTTTGAATATTGACATGTCAGGCTCCAATCACGTTTAGTATGACGAGCGTGCCATAACGATTAATTAGCAAATAACAATGCTGAATGTAATTCTGACGTAATTTACATAGCAACTGTATGCCCAGATCACACGGCCTCATCGACAGTGGCCAAGGGAAATCCATGAAAATTCAGAAAATATGATCACTTTCACCAATCGATTGGACAAGTAACGTTAGAAATCAATTGTGTATGGGTTATGCTATTGCTTTCTGCTAGCTACATCATCCTAACCTCTTATGGGGATCAATAAAGGCTAACAATACACTAGCACTTATTCTTGTAAGTTTTATCACCACTGCAGTGAAGCAAAAAAGTCAACGAACTTCGTTTTCTATCAGGAATGTATTGTCAAGCTCACGTGAATTCACTGCTGTCTAAAAGCTCCGTTTTGCCCTCCCTACATATAGAGCATGTGGGGGCGGGACTGATACAGACAGATAGGCACGTTTCTCTGTCATCACGCTCGCATTGTTTTGAAGCGGAGGCAAGTGGTCGTAAATGTACACGCATAGCGAATCGCAACTTGTTAATCAAAACTATTTTATTAGAATAAAAAATTAATGTAATAAAGTAGCCGGTTGGACTTAAATGAGTAGTCGGCTGTTTGGCCCCCCGGCAGCCGGCGCTTATGGACAGCTCTGAGAGATACAGAGGAGCTAGGCCCAGGTACAGGGGCGCTGGCGGACCCTTACTCTTCATTGAGGGCACATCTACGGTTGGTGAGGGCGCCATGCCGCTGTAGCGTGTCACTGAGGTCCGCGTAGAGCCGGTCCGCCAGGCTGACCGGGATGCCCTCCCAGATGAGAATGACCACCGCGATGGTGGCGGTATCACAGGTGTGGCCGGCCCTCTCCCGCACCAGCACCAGGACCTTCTCTTCCTCGCTGGCCCTGCGGATCACCTGACAGAACACGGACAGGGCAGACCATTAAAAACAAAAAGAGAGAGAGTGAGAGACGTGTGTGTAGAACAGGGGTGTCAAACTCCAGTCCTGGAGGGCCGCAGTGTTTGCAGGTATTTTTGGTTTCTTTTCGATCAGCAGCTAGTTAAGGCCTTGAGAATAAGGTGTGTGGACTCTTTAGCCAATCAATGACTTTAATCACTTGTGCTGAAACACAATGAAAACGTGCAACAAAGTTTTACAAGAAAAGTGAAAGCACTCTGTACAGCCATCTTTCTTGCGCTGCAATTGAGGCCATTTATGTATGAAAAAACGTATTTTGAAGATATTTAAAAAATATTTAGATTAAGAAAATGTTGAAGATCTGATAAAAATGTGGCGATCATGTTCTCTTTTTAGTTGTGGCTATCTCAAGCTTTGTGAAGCGACCTATCTCTTGTAATCACTTCACTTGATTGATGCTATCCATTTTGGCTAATTAACAATTAAAAGATGTAAATCTGCATATACTGTTGTGGTATACATTGTTGTACATGTGTATCAGTCTTACCCATTTGGCGATGGGACACCCTTGAGTGCTCTTTCCCTCCTTCCCTGTGTATACAACCTTCTCAATCCTGATACAGCTGCCAGATTGACCGAACCTTGGAAAACAGTAATACTTCATGAAATACAGTCCCATTTCATATCTGAAACTGCATAAACACAGATTTCATCGGAATAAGGCCAACGTGAGTAAAACATTTTTATTTTACCGCTTTTCCATGAGCTCCCTCATGGCTGCAACATTTGGAGCAGCTCCTAGATGCGTATAATATGGACCTTCATCTTTTTCACTGATTTGTTCTGGTTAGAGAAAAAAAAACAGTATGATCTATAAATCTACAACCTCACAGCCTAATAGAAGCTTTCTTCATACTATGCTTTATCTTAAGACTCATACTGGTGGATAGAAAAATGTATTGTGTATTAATGACCCCCCTATTCCCAACTGAGAGATGCCATGATTACTGACAATAACTGCAAAATAATTACTGACAATTACTGCAAAATAATTCCCCATTCTTACCAACACAGTGGCATGATGGAATCTCATATTGTGTTTTAATAGGGGTGTCCAGCAGGTTTTTGATTGGAGTGTCCAGCAGTTTCAAGGGAGATTCCAGAAAGCTGTTGAGGTTTGGCTCCGTTTTCTTGGTTGGGGTGAGGTTTGAGGTAGCGTTCAAGTAATCCTCATCACCCAAGTTTGCGTTTGTTGACAGGATGGTCACCGGACCCGAGGTCTCCAACTTGACTTTGTGAGGAGACTTTATGACCAGTGATTTTCTCTCGAACACAGGCGAGAGATTGTATTGTTTCAGCTGGTGCTCCATGGTGGCAATGATGCTCGTGTGCTGAGTTTGCCCGCAGGCCGTCTGCGGATACTCCTGCTTTATCGCGTTCGGCATGGCTGGGGTTGCCAGTTCCTTGCCGCGCTGAGGTTCGGTTCTCAAACCACGCTCACGCTCGATGACCTCTAGTAGGCGCCTAAATTCATCCAGGTTCTGCTGGTTCCCTTGCTTCTGCAGCAGGTGCATCCGCAGAATGGCATGTTTCTGAAATTCTCTGTAGTTTTGGTTTTGAAGCTGCCCTTGCTGCAATTGTGCACAGGACTTTTGCGATTCTGATGTAGGATACATCTGCACGGATGGCTGTTGGTTACAAGCACCTTGTGGAACCTGAGGTGGTTGATGCATTGATGATGGTTGTGGTTGTGGTGGCTGAGGGAACCCTGTGTGGTTCATTTGCAGTTGAACCTGATGCGGTTGCGAGTATTGCTTTTGGGTGACCGCGCTCTGAGGGTACTGGAGGTGCGGGATATTGACTGTCGTTTTCATCCCACAGTCCTCGTGGACTTCTGACTGGCTGTATGGAAACCTAGCACCTTGTTGAGTACGCACTTTAGGCATTGAAGAGTCTACAAACCCAGGAGAGGTTCTGGCAGTGGGGTTTAGTCCAGTCTGATGTTGCACTTGGTGGTTTTGAGGGTTGCATTTGGATGACTGCAGCTCTCTCCCAAGCCTTATGTCCTCCTCCAGCTTGATTCTGTTCAAAACCTGACAATCCAGCTGTCTCTGAGAGGAATCCTGTAGCTGATCCTTAGGCTCCCCACATTGCGAATTCTGGGATGGGTGACACTGGAGTGCATTGCTTACCATTTGGCCTTCAGACTGATGAGTGGGCACTGGCTGCTGTCGTAAATACCCAGGCTCCAGAATCTGCTCAATGTCCTGGGCGTCTCCCAGCAAACACTCCGGCTGCATTTGAGTGTGGAACCGATTTTCAACCTGACGTTGAGGAATACCATACTGTTGGGAAAGCGGCTGGGATTTATTACTCTGTGTAAGCTCGTTGGGTGGAGGTGGAATTTGGGGCGGTTTTGGATGTGATCGCTCCCATTCCGGCCGACTGCTGTGGCCAATCTGACCCTGCGCCAGCTCAGGTTTGTACAGGTCCTGCGACTCTTTTCCCTGTTGCCGCTGAAGGCCAGGCTGATTGAAGTCCTGCTTTTGAAATCCTTGCATAGGGCCCAGGTTCTGATTCTGGCCCTGACTCTGAACATCTGCCTGCTGCTCTGGCTGCGGCTGTGACCTGAAATCTTTCCAGGTCTGCGGCAGGCCCATTTCTTGCGGAGGCTGGGAAGAATCCAGGTCAGTCCAGTTCACTTCAGGATAAGGATCTGTTTGTTGTAACATGTCCTCAGCCTCCCCTTCAAAAGCAACATGATCGTTTGTCTCACTTTTGCCTTTTGCGTGAGGTTCTATTGAATGATTCTCAGGTTCTTGATTTGGAGCACCTTTGCTTAGCTCTAGAGGATTTGACCTTGCTGGGCCAGGAGTGTCCGGTTGACTGTAGCTGTCTGGTGTACCTATCAGTTGGGTTTGTTGCTGAACCTCAACCTGGACCTTGTCCGGACTCATCTGGGAGTTCACATTTGGATTAAGGACCTGTGGAGGGTAACTAAGGTCTGTATTCTTATCTTCCACCACCGTATTATCATTAGTAAAGTGACTAAATCTTGCACTTTCCCAGGCTTGAGGGGGACTTCTCGGACGGGCATTTTGACTGAACTGATCATCTGAGTGAAGGTTCGTAGCCAAGGCCTTCATGTAATTTGAGGACCCCTCTGTGCTGTTTTGACCATTTGAGCTGTCTGTAGGCCGCGATGGTTGTGGCTCCTCATCAGTATGTGAGCATGGGTCCTGTGCTGACAGGCCATCCTCGAAAGGGAACCTCTGTTCTTGTGGCTGTTCCTCGTCTGTAGCCAGCGAGGAGGCACAACCATCACCATTGGGCGCTTCTGAGGATGCTCCGTCTTGCTGCCTGGATAAAGAGTCCTGGGATGAAATGGGCAAACCTGAGCTCGCTGCTGGAGAATCCGTAGCCTCTTCAGGTGTGTCATTTGAAACTGGGCTTTTGGATGAATCATTTTTAGATGTATTCTGCGAAGCAACTGAAATATGGTCTGGGTAATACTGAGACAGTGTTTTCTCTAAGAGGTCACTGTGCACATCTTCCATGGAAGGAGACTTCACTATAGCACCATTTGTAAAGGCTAGCGTCTTGTTCCTTGGAAGTGAATATAGGTCCTCATCAGATAAGTTGCACTTATTATCATCCAGTTCCTGCTTCTCCAAGCCACCAGAGTCCAATGCTGAGGGCTCTGAAAGGTCTGGGGAACAATTCAGTTTGCTCGCCATACTATCAGATTCTGCTGTCTCCCTTGAAGGAGTCTCATTATCATCCTGTCCATTTATCTCTGGGTCCACTCTGAGTTTTTTTGACTGGTGAAGTCCCAACAGCGACGGTTCACTGAGCGCATGCTTCATCCCTCCGTTTGTCAGATATGGGTTTTGATCAAACAGGTCCTGCATTCTGACCGGGCTGGTACACTCTTCCCCATGACACTTCATTTGGTTGAGCCCCTCGATGGGTTCGAAGTGGTTCCAACTGACGTCCCCGTTAGTCTGCTGAGGGGACACCTCTGGTAATTGGCTTCCATTCTGCAACTTGGCAATGAGGTTTTCGGTCTGGTGAACAGTGTTGAGTGGTGCTGGTGTCAATCTTTCTTCTGTCTCATGACCGGCCTTTTCTGTTTCCATCTGGCCAGCGTTGAGTCCATCCACAAGGCTGCCCTCCGTGACTTCTGGAAAAATAAAACCCAGAGTCATTAGTGACAGACACAACAACAACACAAAACTTCAACTGCATTGACGGATTGTCAGCCAAATCTGAGCAACTGCCATCCTTCTTGCTTAACAGGAATGTTCAGAGAAAAGATTTACTGGAAAACACTTGACATTTGTTTCGTCAACATGCGATAGCGGCTCCTTCATTTACATAGTGGTAGATAGGGAAAGGGAATGTTCTAGAAAAAACAACAAAGCAAGGAACAAACAGACGTACAGTATTTGGACATGATAAATAAATTTGATTGACAAGAAAAAAAGTGATGTGTCCATATTTGTATGCTTATAAATTCTGGTTATTTATTCAAAATGTATGCATTTGCCTGCTTTAAGTTAATGTCCAATGAAGCTTAATTTGACTTAACATAAATTATCAGTTTTGTATTAAACCTCAATTGTTTTAGCAATGGTAACATGCAATACCGCATTGTATCTCCTGAACGCAAATTATTAAACCCATTTCAAAATTCAAATATACACAATCCCCAATGATTGTATTTATGAGGACCTTTATGACTCATTGAAGATCCAGGGAAAAGCTTTTCCCTTTCATGCTGAAACAATATGTTTGAAATTCCCAAATATTCCCAAATATGCCATTGAACTCACATTCCTCAGATACTATAAAGGAGACTTGTGAATCCACAGTACAGTCAGGTCTCTCAATAAACAGTGCATGCTGTAAATGTCTGTTCCCTGTAGACTGGAGTCTCCTGAAGATTGGATTTACATTCCTGTATTATAAGGTTCAGTTATTCTGTGGGAAACTAGTATTAATGTTACAGCTGATCAGAATCAATGTCTGCCTTTTCACTTTTTCTAAATAATACTTAAAACCTAAAGAGGTAGAACTGTGATAGATCAGAAGAGCAAACCAGTAAACAGTGATTGTCTTCTTCATCAGCGTTGAGTATGCAATCATTTTCCCCATCCATCCCCTGAAGATGGCTTTAAGGCAGCTGTAATTTATTACATTTCAGCTCATTCAAATATGTCAAATATACCTGTGAAAATGGAGATATGCTCTGTAATTCTCTCTGTGAGGAACTTTGTGACAGTTCGGTGAAGGGTGCTACCTTAGGCAAAATATGATTCATTAGAGTGATTGAATGCAGAGAGCGAGAGAGCTATGCATACAGGGTCAGCTGGTATGCCGGAGTGTTCTTGACCTCTGACCCCATCGAAATTCTCTACTATACATGGTCCTGCCACGGGCTTCTCTGTTTTGTGTGTGTCAATCAGTCATAAGTCACTAGAGAGGCCGTTATGCATAGCATTTATAGGCACACGGTTATTTACATTCGACAGAGGACAATGCTCACACGTAGTGACCATGCAAAGGTTCCATTCTTCACTTCCTATTTTTAAAAGTACACATTTACAGACAATGATTAGAATCTAACAATCTGCAGTATTTGTATTTATTTATTTTCAAATGTGATTAATGTACGTATGTAATTATAGCAGTGTTTTGTCTTTACCAAACAAATGCCCAAGACTCTACAGCCACTTTTTGTGACCAACTATATCAACAGAAAGAGATGTAATATATATCAACAGAAATAACCAGTGTAGCCTTTTGCATTCAGAATCCAGAAACTGGGTCTAATGCAAAAACTATGACATCAGAAGGACATTTGACCATTAATGTTACAGCTGATCAGAATCAATGTCTGCCTTTTCAACATTGATTCTGATCAGCTGTAACATTAATGGTCAAATGTCCTTCTGATGTCATAGTTTTTGCATTAGACCCAGTTTCAGGATTCTGAATGCAAAAGGCTACACTGGTTATTTCTGTTGATATATATTACATCTCTTTCTGTTGATATAGTTGGTCACAAAAAGTGGCTGTAGAGTCTTGGGCATTTGTCAATCTCCTGTGGAAATGAAATCTCCAAACATAAATACATCAATAAAACATCCACCAAAAACATAATCAAAGACAAGCAAATGGATGTTGTCTATCCAACGTCAAAGTACAACCATACACATTTCTTGCTTGTCTTTTCAGTCATATCAGGTAGAAGTTTAAAAATGTCTGGCAAAAACAATGAGCATGGTACGTTTAATCAGTAATTAAAGGAACAATAATTCAGCTGTCATCGGAGCTGACAATCACATCTGGAATGAATTTTGCCTGCTCGGGATCACAGGAGAGCTGCTGTCACTTTCTGAGAAGGTTTTTTTTTTCTCTCATCCTCAGATAATTTATGTTAAACCAATAAAATGAGGAAGAAAGAGAACTCAAGGAAGAAGCGTAGATTATTCCCTCTCCCCCCTGGACGTATTGAAAAATGGGAAACTGATTTATTGAACAGGATGAATAAACCACTGAAAGATTGGTGAGTCTGTTTTTTCCATATTTCTTTTCCATCTACATTAAAATGACCTTTAGGGGAAAAGCATGCAGTGGAGTTGTGGTTAAGGCCAATCTACTTCACAATTACGCCAACACATGTGAATCATATCCCATATGTCTGAGCAGGGATAAAAAGAGCAGGGCTGCATTAAGTTAAAAAAGAAAGTGAATGAGAGTTCCTGCTGATTTAGTCAGACACGGGTGCTCTGAGGATTTGCCTTTTGTAGGCTACATACTGCTAACCCATCTACATCTTCAGGGACACATTTAGAGGTAGGCCTGGATTCAATCAACATTTGTCCTTAACTCTGAGTGCAATTGCATGCAGGTGTTATTTCATTTTTTATTTGTTTTTTTTAAATTCAGTCATCACAAACACTGTTTGGAGATTTCAGACTTAATTACCAAACTGATTGGGAAGCGGTGAGGGGAGAAAGGTCTGGAAACCAGACTTGCAGTGCAATGTATTGCATTTATTTCTAAGTCAAGGTAAGGGCAAATGTTGATTGAATCCAGACCGTAGTGGTTCTTGAGTAGTAAGTTTGAACAACATGCCTGCACTGTAGACACTCTAAAAGCCCTTGTATATTCTTTTTTTTCCTTATTATTTCATACAGTTTATCTTATCGTTTGAGATCTTGGTCCATTATGAAAGCTGTGACTAGTCTAGATATATATGTGGCTGGTTCCGCCCCTACAAAAAAATAAAAAATAAAAAATCCATAGCAGCTTGGGCCCCCCTCTGGTAGAATGTGACATGTGTCACTAAAAAGTTATGAAAGATTCTGCATGCTTGCAGCTGCTCTCTATATCAGAGACGCCTTTGTCTAACAAAACGGAATAGCAGTTTAGCGATCAGGGCATCAAACTAAAGCTTACGAAGCATTGATGGCCTCAGGATGTACGCATGCATTTCTAATGAAATATTGATATGACATATTGATCACATGCTTCTGAGTCTGTGGTGCAGGTAAACAATTACAAATTCCCTTTGTTTGAGGTTCTGAAAACTGTTTTTCCAAACTTCTCCAAAATAATAACACAAACAATATGCGTAAATATATACACTGATAACGTCATCACATTTTGTCTGTCATGCTTTTATGCAAAGCCAGAAACTAGAAGATGTAAACTATCTACAAATTATAGAAACTTTCACTTAATTTAAAATTAAAAAGTAGTTCTCATTTCTCATAATTTCTCACCCACCCCCCAAGTGATAAAATGTAATCATCATCTCAGCCTGGTTTATACAAAGCTCACCATTTTGTTTGTTTGACTAAAGCTAATCAGTCTGTCGCAGAGTGCCTTCATTTAAAAGGAACGTCTGTCTTTTACTCTTGACTCCATTCCACTTCCCTGCAGTGGACCATTCCGGAGTTTACTAAAGATCGTGTAGTACTGTGCACAGTTAGGAACGCCCACTCTGGTGGGGGAAAAAAAAGAAAGAAATCTTTGAGACCGATAGATAACACAGCCAGGGATTCTTTCTATCTGAGTACTGCACACATGTTCACTGTGCTAGTCCAGAAAAACCAGCAACCTTTTGGCTTATATTACGCTTAATTAAAGGGCAGTTGACCTCATTCTTAGCTTTGCTCTTCTGTTTAGATATTGAGGTGATCAACATGGAACTAAATAAATCCATGTATTTCACCATCATGTCCACTTTGGTTTTGTTTAGCGGCAGCCATAATCTTACTGTTCTACATTGTGCTCCAAAGTGATTCATTAAATCAATTTTGATTATTTAATTCAGTTCCATTTGTATGTATTCACTTGGGCTTTCTAATCATAATTTCTTCCTATTAAATATGTCATAATGTCCCAATGGTTGTGATGTTGTTTAATGTTAACCTCATTTTTCTGGAATCATAGAACATTGATTATTTATTATTATTTCCAGAGTTTACAGACGCAGAAATATTGCCGATTTCCCATTGTGAATTACAATAAAATTAAAAATGAAGAACATGAATGTTTGCGATATTAGTGAACATGTGTGGAAACAGTGGAAACACTTGGACATAGTGCTTTGATGGCTTTGAACAATACATGTGTCCATGTATGTGGGCATTACAATGTCTAAAAACATCAAAAAAGACACAATATTGCAACCCTAGTACAATAAATAATCTGAGAAAGGCTTTGCCATTTTTTCCGTTTTGGAGTCTTGGAGAAAACTGACAGCAGGAAGAGGAAATATTGATAAGGCTGTTTAAAAACAATGCGATTAAATAGATTTTTTAAATTGTTTTTTTATGATTGTCTCTTTGCCACTAGATAGATTGCAATTATTGCATTTAGTTTATTCTGTACACATGGCTGAATGAAATTCTGATGCCTATGTTGTCATTGGTTATTCAATCCATTCCATTGGCTGTTACTTATACTACCTCAGTGTTGATGTCAGGCTGGCATAGGTGTAAGGTGTTGGTTTTGTAACCTAAATTTTCCAACTTAATTTTCCAGGTGAGACACTGACAATTAGACATGATATCCACCCAGCGTGAGAAGTATCTAGTCAAGTTTCCCTGACAAGGCTGTCAGTTAAACAAATAAAAATAAATAATTTGGGAAATAAATCAGTAAATAAATAACTTTCAGGGAAGGGAATAAGTACAATTCAACCATGCTGTTTTATTTGAGCTCATCACCATGAAACCTTTTGTTTGAAAGTGGTGATATGATGGATCGGAAATTCACTGATTACTCGAGGTGTTAGAAAGTACGCCTCGCAAGTTCAAACTGGGACACGGAGACAGCAGAGCCCCAAATACAGTGGATATAAAGAGAGAGGAAAGGTTCATAAATCAGACAGGCTACAGTACTTTTTTTTTTATAGCCATACTGACTGAAAATAGGGCATTATAAGAAGCATCCATTTCCTTTCTTGACTATAAAGCTCCACCGCGTTTCTGTCTGAAATTCTAAAAAAATATTCCTTATTTTAAGCTGCCTGTATTTCATGGACAGCATATAGTATCAATAAAACCATAACATTCACTTGCCATGTCAATTACTTGCCATTCACTATGGCAAGTAAAATTTCTACAATTGGAATTCCAGATTAATAACCTAATTATGAAATCTTTCACCTTCAGAAATTAGCCATGTTACAGTGAATTGTATTGCATTGTCTAAGACCAGGTTGTTTTAAATTCATTCAAATTCAGTTTTTTTTTTTTAAGAATTTCATTTCACAAATTTTGAAGGCTCCTACAAATACAGGTTTCATGTCAACTGTCTTATTTTTATTTAATCTTAATTTAAGCGTATCATAGTTGTACATTCAAAGATATTGATGTTATATATTTAATTTATTGGTTTATGTGTTGTTCTGCAAGTGTCATACATAGAACCTTACAGTCTGGTTATTTTGAAATATTCACCACAAATTCAGCAACCTCCAAGAGTGCCGTACCTTTGGCAACATGGTGTCGTGACTTTGGGGACATTGTATCAGTGTTGGATTACAAGGCTTGATTTGAACCATAAAAGAACAGCTGGTCAACAGTGATGTACAGTATGTAGGCCTACTTAAAATGGTAGTGACAGTTGTTGTTATTGTGTACTGAAGAATTCCTCTTGAGAACTAGCCAAACCAGGAAGAATAGCTTTGACAACATCCATGTACTGTAATATGTTAATGCACATTTTTTTTTTTTTTTTCCGATCTGCCAGTAATCATCACTCAACACTCTTGTGAGATGGCTCCATTCTAATTAAATCATGGAACCGGTTAATGTCTTCCAAGTACAGATCAATGCCCAAGGCTCAAAAACTCAGTAAATCAGTGGTTCACATTTAAGCACAACAATCGATTGCTTCTTCCATTTTGAGTCAGTAAATGAGGACCATGAATGCTCATGAGAAGCCACAGTGAATCTGAGGCAGTTAATTGTGAGGTATCCCTGCAAGTCAAAATGTGAATTTGAAAATTATTTCTGTAGCAAGCACTGTTTGGGCAGGAAGTGGGTACTTTCCTTATAGTTGTTGACAGTTAGGGTGCGTCCCAATACTCGAACAATGCGCCCTCCTTTACTCCACTACCACCTCCTCTCCTCCGTGCCCCAGAAACCGATCATTGTGTCCTAATCGAATGTTGCTGATTACATATTAATTACATATTAATGGTTACATGTTAATTAATGTCTCAACGTAAACCGCAATGTTGGGTACATTGTATACTGTAAATTAAACGTACAGGTCAGTTTTACATACTTCCGGGTAGGAGACGAGTCGAGTGGAGGACAGGAGTTGAGGAGTGAAGAATATTGGGACACACCCCCACATTTATGACCATCCAGTAGATCCATCAAAGGAGAAGGGACAAAGGCCTTTGGGCCAGTAAAGTATGACTTCACTTCCCTAGCAACTGCTTGACAACCCCTAGACCTTGCTTCATATATTAGTAACACTAATGCATTACTGTTAAAATTATCCATATAATGCAATAGTGCTCGAATGGTAACTTGTAGAAATGTATATAGGTATTCTACAGTTAATAACATAATGGTACAGTGACTTGAAAGTGATCACTATTTGAATGCCAATTCCATAGGCTTAGCTCTGATTATGTTCTGTCGCATGTGGGAATCGCATGACAACGTGGAGCTGAGCATCTAGACGAGTAGCGGGTACTTCAAGTATGGAAGCTCACATAGAATAGAATAACTTTTATTTCCCTGTAAAGGAACTTCAGTTGTAGCCACCAGCAACAACAAAAAAGGCAGACATTGGGGCAGACCCACAGCACACAAACAAACAAACAGACAAACAAATTAAGTGCGAGCATCAACAAGCAACAACAGCTCCTCATCTGCCTCTGCTGTCTTGAGCTGTCCAGTGTCCCCAAGCAGTCCTACAGCCGCAGGGAAAAAGCTTCCCTGAGTCAACCAGAGCAATCTCAATCAATAGGACATAAGGAAACAACGATGAGACCAGTACAGGATTAGTATCTGTGTAATTGTACAATAATATACAGTATTAGCCATATCCTTGGAGAAAAGTGAGCCTGCCACAAGAACACTTTATTGAAGTCCATTATGTCTTGTTTTATTGTTTCACAATTATAAGCTCAATGCATCCTTTATGTAGCAGTTTATTTCTGGAATATATGGCTTTATAATAATCATAAATAATGTAATGACATTTTTTGAAGTGGTCACATACTTTCTAAACATCAAGTTTATTTCTGTTCCACACATCAAGTCTTGACTTTTGAATAGCTAGGAAAATATAATAAAAAATACAGTCTATATTCCACACACACACACACACACACACACACACACACACACACACACACACACACACACACACACACACACACACACACACACACACACATCTTTGTTATTAATGGTAGGATTCTATGTCAGAATCTTTGTCCTGCATCTTGTGTCTAAATAAGGAGGCTTATCATGTTTCCCCAGGACATTGCTGTACTTTTTCTAGGCCTGACGTAATGTAGTCCTCTTAAACATCACATGACAAAAAAAAAAAAAAAAACACATAGCTGGCGTGAAATCCAATAGCAATTATTAGGCCTATTGGGTGCTTTCTCATTCACAGATATACTGGCTTATTTCCTCAGTGGAGAGATATCACAATGTCAATTGGTATCATTTCTGAGTCAGTGTTTATTTTAAAAAAAAGTAATAATAATAATAATAATAATAATAATAACTGAGAGTCCCCACTGGCATTCATAGCAACACTTGGAACGGTGGACTGACTGACGCACCCCGCCCAGCCAGTCTCTGAGGATCTTCAACTGGCTGAGGAATCTGTGTTGCTATTTCCAGTTTGTCCAGTCACATGGGATCATGCGTAACTAGTGCATTTTTGCATGTTATAATGCTCATCTCTCTGGGATAAGACAGACAGCTGTGGGTTTTTTTTTTCTTCTTCTGTTGTTGAAGTTAGCGCCATCCTTCCCTGTGTTTTTTAACTCATACAACCTGTCGAGCAGGCATTCCTCCACGTACTGCGCACACGCGCACACGAACACACATGTGCACACACACACACACACACACACGCACACGCACCCTGCTCCGTGTTCTTACCCAAGAGATCATCAGACATTTTTAAACAAGCTCCCACACTTGAAAACGCAGTGTCACACACTCACATTCCATTAAAGGGGAATTCCACCCAAAAGCAACATTAACTTTACTGAACAGATCAAGGTGCAACTAATTAAGTCTTTCTTTGTGGCTGGCCAAAAAAAAGTTGTTTGAATATAAAGTTGAAAATTCGGTAGAGGTATACGTCAAAATGACGTATACCTCTACCACTTCCTGCTTCTCTGAAAGACTACAGTGTTTTCAAGTGGGCGTGTAAATTACATAGCAATTAGGCGGAGCCAGCGAGGGAAGAATTGCTGCCTGCATCTCACTGTTCTGAATAGGGACGAGACACATCGTAGATCAAGCTAGCTATCATTGCTATTTTATTATAATGTCAAAAAATTACATTGATAGGCTACGTTATTTCCTAAAGATGTTTTGGCAAACTAAACCAAACAGGACTCGAGTGCTGTCGGTTACAGAGTGGAGCTCCTCCGGTATTCCCTGAGTCCCTGTAGCCTACATCTTCCTCTGCCTTATTGAATCACCCAGTAAGGAACCATGTCAACTAACGTTACATTATAATCCATGACCATTAAGTACACTAACATTAGCTAGCTGACCATAATTGAACGGTTTCGCTTTGAGCATTCGATTACAGAAGCAATGTATTTTTTTCTGAGCTAGTGCGTTAGCTGTTGTTAGCAACGGGTTTCTTGGCATAAAACAAATTGGTTTTTAATTATGTTTGCTATATAGTAGCTAACCTTGCATTCGTTAATGGAAGGAGGTTGGATATCGAGGTCATAAACGCGTTGTTTTCATGTTTTTACCGACGTCAGTGCGTTCGAGTTGCACTGGGAAAGTTTTGGCTTTGCTAGCAAACATGTATCAGCATGTTAGTCGATACAAAAGCATTTCATACTGAAAAACGGGAGGTCGTGGTTGATTTTCCGACATAGAACCTGGGTGCGTAGGCTAGCGTTACTGACTTCTGGCTAGGCTGGCTAATGTTTGCATGATACCAAACACAGATAAATGAAGGGCTGTATTTCCCCCGTTTTTCTGGAGACTGAGCTAATGGTGGTGGTATTTTTTTTAGTATAACTGTTACATTAGTGGCTAACTTGGCAGTGAGTTATGTGGCCTCTCTAGTCTCAAAAAAACGCTGCAGACAGGCACTAGCAGTAAAATGCTGCCCAGCCCCTCGGCCTCCGCTCCTGTAATGTCATTCAGTGGCAACCTGTTGGCTGAACTGTAAGTGCCTTGGCCATTGTAGTTTATTGCAAGCCATGTACCTGCACAGTAGTTTGGGGCTATATCTCTGCTCTCACTACAGGTAGAAAGTTGGCTGAGAGCTCATTTTAATCAGGAGGAGAACTACTTTTCTACGAACCAAACATAATTTTTGGGTGGAATTACCCTTTAATAAATACAAACCCTTACTGTTTCTTATTCATTATTTTCAGGAATTCTGCTAGTATTTTGTGACATTATCCCTTCCCCTTTTAAAGGTGATGCAGGGGCATATGTAAAATGTTTAACAAACTTTTAATTTTAAATGTTCATTTCAGTTATTATAGAGAGTCTCGGGAAAGGGACTCGCATTACTTGCCAACCTTTCTGGTGCAGAAAAAAAATGCCAGTTATTTTGACATTTTTATTGATCATTTCTGAAATTTCTGAATTAGCGTATATTTACAATAATCAATTAAGTTGATAAGGTAAAACATTAAATACCTTTTCTTTGTACTGTTTTCAATTAAATGTATGTAAAAGATCATTTACAAATCACTGCTTTCTGCTTTTATGTGCATTTTACATACTGTCCCAACTTTTTTGGAATTGGAGTTTGTACTATTTCAGTTGAGTGTTTGCGTCAAATCTAGAAAATAATTCCTTAACATCAATTTTTAATGGCGTCTCTCCTTCTAATCTTGAGACTGATTTACTAGTAGTGTGAATGTTCATTGACAGCCAGGTCACATTGCTCTCTGTATCAACACGGAGAATGCCTGAAGCTAATCAGTCCCCACACAATGCTATAAAATGGATTAGCCTGAGCTCTACCTCTGTCGCCCTCATTGAACTGACCTAGAAACTGTGAACCTGGCCCATCTGACCCTGAGGAACCCCGTGTAGAGCTGGAAAACAGACCCCAGTGCTCCTGTGACGCAAAAAAAAGCCAAGCATTGAGTTGTAATGGCGAGGTGCTCCAAGACAAAGGCGCAAGCTTAGCATGCCTTTGTAAAGAGGCTAAACCCCACACAGAGGTCATAATTATCCAACAGTGCTACACATTGGTGGTGGCTGAGGCGAGTTTCCCCCTCATGATCATTGTAAAGCGCTTTGAGTGTGAGAAAGGCGCTATATAAATGCAAGACATTATTATTATTATTATTATTATTTATAATTAAGGAGTGGTCGCCATGCACACACACACACACACACACACGCGTGTCCATCCTCTTTCTTCCAGTAAACATTTTGCCGTGCGTCGCACCGTTCTTTGTCCCCCCCGCCCCCTTTGGGGGTCAGCACATCTGACCAGGTTGATGCACTGCGCGCCGGGCACGGTTAGTTTCTTTCAGCGAGGACGGTAACCATGGCAACCACCTGATTCCTGCAGGAAGCCACCATCTGCTCTAAACATTAACCGGCACTGGCTGTCTTTAGTCATCTCTCCCGTGCTTTAACGTCACTCGTGTGGGATTAAAGGGCCATCAAAAGAATACGTGACATTATTATTTTAATTCTGTTTAAACTGTGTGGTAAATTATACGTAAATGGTTGTGCGTAATATGTGCGGCGTGTGTTTGTGAAGCCGTCATAAACAGTCCAAAACTGTCACACTTCATAGGTGTTGCCATCTTATGTTGCTGTCAACAATTCACAGACATTTTAACAGCAACCTTTAGCATGTACTTTGTCCTATGATTAGTTTCTCTCTTGAGGGTAAAGTGGAGATGACCATCATAGTTAACCCGTGCAGATATGGTGTACTTTGCGAGTCATATCTTCTAAAATAGTGGCAGGAGGGGGGGGGGTTATGTTGCAGACCTAAAGAATGTGCTTCTTTCAGTACTGATATGCAGTCAATGTTCTGGCCGCGGTTCAAACAAACAGCAACTGATTTCCACAAAGTAAGTATTTATACAGCTGGATAGTCACTGCTGTAATTCAAGCCAAATCAAACCTTCATCCTTTACGTGACAAGCGCAGTTCCCTAACCATTATACCAAACTGCAGAACCACTTTAGTTTCCCCACCTCCGTTCTGCAGTGGTCACACACACTACTCTCCAGTCTGCCATTTTGGGCATGGCTCCTTAGCCAGTGACTATGAACACTAGTCATTGCATGGGACCACTTCCCCACAGGCACGCTCGAAGGGAAACTGAAAATATCATGGTTTTTCATTTATTTTTTTGATAAAAATTAGGGAAGAAAGTGTCCTGTGTTCTTTATAAATTGTTTTCTTTTTTAAATACATAAATAAATTATGAAAAATAATAAATACTTTAACAGTGATACATCAGCAAGCAAAGTAAGAACCTGAATTCAATATTTTTTTCATATCAATGTGAGGGAAATTCTTAACAAAATGAATATTTACCAATTAAAATGAACAGCGAAGGAAATGTTAAGCAATTTTTAGTCGGTGCAAAACAGCTGTTCAGCTATGTGTCTTCAGTCCTCTGCTGCCTTTAAAGTAAATTCATATTTTCTTTGAATTTGTTGCAGCTGGCAAATTGGTAAATCCCCTGTATTTTGGAAAACATATACTGTATATGACATGAATTATCATCACTTCAAAGGAAGCCTCCCTCCTCGCAGATAATGACTACAGGAAATGAATAAAAACTGTCATTCGGAGGGGAAAAAAGTATGTGGAAAAATCTGTAGGGTTTCTGAGCAAAACGTTTCATAGCTGCAATTATTCTGTCATTATTCTGTGAGCCAACCAAAACATCTGTCCAGCCTTGAAGATACTGAAGTAGCCTACAGTAGGTTTAGCACAAAGACTCCTGGTTTATTGTATTATCATTGCAATTGCATGTGTCTTTATACGGTTAAAATGGAATTCAGTTGTTGGGATTTTCGTAGTATCCAAATGATGGATGCAAGTACATTTTTTGTCTGTGTTTGGTCACCATAGCTTCTCCTCCATCAACCCTTCTCAACAACGGCTCATACATATGGACCTCATCCATAATGTTGTGTGAATCAATGTTTCACGACTGCCTACTGGTTTGATTATTTTAATGAGTGGATCTAGACAGAACAGCAAGCGATGCCGGCTTTGCCGGGCCGTTGAGAGGCCTTTGAATTTGTCCGCCTGCCGCTAACAGGGTGAGGTTGGTTCTGTAAAAAGAATCCACCGGGTTTCGTGTCGTTCTGGCTTACTGGCTTCGCCTCGTCCGAAGTCACGGCAATCTCGCGTTCCCTCTCTCTCTCTCGCTCGCTTGCTCGCTCTCTGTTTCTCTCTCCGCTCGCGGTAATAGGCTAGCGATGATATTCAAATATCAGGAAGGAGCGAGCAGCTCGGGGGATGCCGCTCTGTTTTGGCCCGTTACGTAATGGCCCGCCGGAATGCCGGGACGCTGTTTGTAAACAGAGCGCGCCCACGTGGCGAGGTTTTTCCACGTGACCTTACGAGCTCGCACCGGAGGTAAACTCTGACATAATGTGCGCACATCCAGCCAAGATCTGGGCCAGCCTTGGCATTCTTGTCGCCCTAATGCCTCCCTTACTCTCAGAAAACATTTTAAATATATGTTTTTTTTAAATGGACACGTTTTCATTTGAATGCCTGGCTTCCATTTTTGGAAGTGGGAGTGGTGTACCTTTGGCACACTCCCACTGTAATGATTGGTGTGTACATCTGATGTCACTGATGACAAAAGACAGCAGTAGAATTGACATAACTAATGCATAGGACTGCAGCATAGTGGCCATTGAGCTTACTCATTGCATATGGATAGATTTTGTTCGCAGATACATTTTTCATTTTAAAGCATCTCTCTCTCTCTCTCTCTCTCTCTCTCACACACACACACACACACACTCATACACACACAATATTTCTATATCTATTCTCTGAATATTGAGAGATTGCAATGCCAATTAGCAATCAGGCTCGTCCTTTGAAAGCTGTGCCAACGATGTCCGGCTGTGACCATTGTTTAACCACACAAGTCTGTTTACAAACAAATTCCATCAAGTCCATTTTCAGTGTAGCCTTGGTTGCATGTGTCAAAGTTTAGACCAGTACACACTCACCTCATCGACAACTGTCTTAAGGAACAACACACACTGGAATTCTGCTGTTTGGCACTTCTGGCCAATCACCAGCATTGTCAGACAACAGCTAAAGCATTACTCTACCAGCAGTGCGAGGACCGTACTCTTATGAAAAACATATGTTTTATATCTTTGCTTTCTTAATGCTTATGTCAGTCAACAGAATATTTTAGTAACTGTACATACACTATCAGTTCATATGCTGTGTGTCACACTGTTACCAGGATTGTAATCAATGTACTCTACTCTCCACAGTTTGTTTCCTTATGTATGAAAAGATGTGTGTTTGGTACACGTATTTGTATATGTTGTTTGTTGTTTTACGTTGACATTAGTACTAACTGGACATATTCACGTTTCATGTGGAATTATTTGCTGACGCATAATTTAATTATTAAATGCTGCTGTCATAAGTATCAGAAAAATTGAAATGAAATCCAAGAATACTGTTCAGCAGTAAATTCACGTTAAATAGGAGATATATATGATTTAAAAGATTGATAACGCCAATCAAACACTTTCCTTATTTCCCATATAACAGTAATTAATCACCGGTGCTCTTCAAAGTACAGTTTTCTTCAACATGTCATTTTTGAGGACAATGTAAACATTCTGTGGACATTTCATTTGCATTTGAAATCTTTGGACTCTTTTAATCCATGGGACCAGGAAGAAATCTTTTGTTTCACTCTTAAAAATGAATGAAGTGGATTTCACACTAACTCTGCCAGTGTGAGCTATTAATCAAAGTACAGGACAAATTTTTTTTAAAACAAGCCAAATACACAAATGACAACTATATTTTAAATTCAAGGAGGTAATTTTCTGCTAATACCAATTCAACTAACATGGCCACTATTGCTACACACAAGACAGAACAATTTACAATTCTCTTGATCACAATGAAAGCTAATTAAAAAATAATAATTTTCTCATAATTTGTTATCATTACTCATTCCCTAAAAAAATATTTATTGAGACCATTATATTAATGAGATATCTGCATTTGTTTAATTGTATGATACATTTCAAATGCATTTATAGCAGCAGATGATGACAATAACATCACACCATCCCCCGATGATCATTACCCTACCCAGTAACAGCAGGAAAATAGGGCAGGAGATGGTTACACAAACAACAGCATAACAGCCCTGTTTAATATTTCCCCCGAAAGGCGTCCATTAACAATGTGCCACAGGGCTCACCCCTATACACATTACTCTGGACCACTGTCAATAGTTTACTAATATGAACATGGAAGTATTACTAACCTTCCCTCCAGGAGGGGTATGAACATTTACGCGAAACATTAATTTAATATGTGCAAGTATATTATTACTCAGGAGAGTATAGGTGATATCTTTTTTTTTTTTTTTGGACTATTATTTTTTTGTTTGTATTACAAATCAACATACTGGACATGCATGTCTAACTTAACTGAAAATCCTCACAATGTTTATTTTTATTTCATTTTTTTTCTTCCCAGAAGTGTGCTCTAAATCCCTTGATTAACGGTGCAGGAGGATTAGGTTTAGTTTCATTTAAAGCTGTGACCTTGTGGTCCTCAGCCATGGTAGTGTTTTTTTTCCGTTCTGCGACTGTGGTTGCCTTTGTGTCTGTTTGTGTTTCGCCGGCGATTGAGGCGACTCCCGGGATGCGTGTGATCGCGAGCGACCCCGTTCTCCTACACAGCTCTGTCTCCAACTCAACACCCTTCACACGAGATCGCACGTCTACACACATCTGCTGCCAGATTATAATTCATCAGATAGACCCCATTGTTTATCTACACTCATTACACCACAAGTCAAAAACAGCAGTACACCACACTCTCTCAGGGAGAAACGCACTTAACACAACTGTGTGGAAAGAAAGAGGAGGACAAAAACCTACCACTATGAAGAAAAAGTCATGAAAGAGGGAATTAATCACAAGTAAAAACACTTACCACACTCAACAAGATAATGTCGCATCAAACATTTTTATCAAACTGCCTAGTCATGAAGACGCTGCAACATTTACTTATGTAGTCACAAATTATGTAGCCACAAATTCAGCTGGCAGCTAGAATACTTCATCAACATCCGTAACATTAGGTAATGCCTCTGAAAGTGTGCTTTAAACCCATTTAAAGTCAGCGTTTTCCTTAAACAGCTGCAGCCCGAGGAAAGACTGGGCTTGGACATTTGGGCATGTTTGCTTTTTAAACTCCAAAAAAAGAAAAAGAAAAAAAAAAAAAAATGTCAGCCATGTTGTAGAAGCTTTAATATCCCCTCCTTATTATGGTAGCATTCACTGGGTGCATTTGCATGACAAGCCTAAGCTTGTACAGTCAATCAAAATAAAGCTCAGAAAAATGGGTGAAGGGACAGAAAAGGGCAGGGATAAAAGCAGGGGAAACTCTCACCTCTTTTTTGTGTCCCTCCACTTTGCAGAATTCCAGAAAAAAAAAACCGTCAGGGTCTTCTCTTTAACAAATCCTAAAGGGCAGCCATCTTGGTTCCTTCTGTTCTTCTGTGAAACAGACAATCCTCCACATCAATATTCATGGAGCGGTCTGACGTCTGCTCTCATCACTGGGAGGAGAAGCCCGGTGTCGCTGTTGGTCTCTCTGTGCGCTCGGCAAGCCGCTGCGGCACACAGTGGCCAGTTGTGCCTGTTTGTGCGATGGCAGCTCTGCTCTTTTGGCGACTTCAAGTGATCGTAAATCACTTTCCTACTGAGCCCTTTGTGTAGCAAAGGGCAGGTTTTTTTTCCGCACGCACAATGGTGAACACTATGGCGGCAGCCCGGAAGCACTGGAGTGGATTGCGCAGGGCATGGCTCGGCTGCTGCTAATGTTAGACCCCGCTCTGGGGCTCTCAGCGAGGGCAAGCCGGCTTATCTCACAGCACAGCCGCACACAGCCTCACCAGAAAGGAAGACACTCGAGAATGGAAATCTGCAGTGCTCTGCTTTTTGCTTCTCTTTTACCTCTCCACTTCCTTGTTCTTCTTCCTTGTTCTGTCTTCTCTGCTCAGTTAGAGTTATAGAAGACTCAGCGTGGTCACTCGAGTCCGGCTCCTTTAACAGCCGCCGGCTTCAGCAGAAAGTTATTCCCTTCGTCCATTGTGCCCTCAGCTGGCTACAGTCTGGGCATCCGTGGCCCCACGGCTCGATTTCTGAGTTACTGAAGCTCCCAGACTTTACATTTGAAACTGCAGACTCAGAAAGCTTCTCTCATTGCGCTCTCCCGAGGTCTACCTCCTGTTTACAGCGACTCACGTGGGCTAGAGAGCACTAGGGAGGAGGGATTTAACCCTTTGAAGAGTAGGTTTTTTGGAATGTTTAAGTCAGTGTTCTAGAACTCCATTGCTTATTGTGACATCATCATTAGAATGTTTAGTTAAGAACCTTCTAATCACATATTTGCGATCTTACACCTAAAAAGGTAAAATAATGTCTTCTTTTTGCAGACCAAAGTATTTAAAACATCTTAAATTCCTGATATGAATCAATATGGTGAATTTATAGAATCATGAGACAGCCATAAATGCATGATTGAGATTCAAGACAACCGTACGTAATGGCTTCATAAGCTTCATCCGCATACACAACATGACTTTAATGGTTCCTTAGTGTTCATTTAGAAAGTGAGAACCCGTTACTGTTAATGCATGTATTTACACATCGAGGCCAAACTATACATTCATCATGCAGCTTTTCGGATAGTGTTCATATAGCCCACGATTACTATTTTTGCTTCTCTCACTACTCCTATATTGAAGTAACAGGTGGTTCTTGTCTGAAAATAATCTGTTTTTGGCACTAGTCCAGCTTTAAAGGAGCGACACACAACCTCCCCCCCGACTTCTCACTGGCCCCTGCCGACAGCGCTGACATTTGTTGACTCAATAGTTTCAGGCTTGAGGCACAAAACGAGATTTGTTTTTACACGTGGGGGAGGGGCGTAGGAGACAGACTAATCTCTTCCCTCAGATATCTGCGTCTACTTTGTGTCGCAAGTCCCAAAATCTTCCCGTTCGCACAAGCTATTCTTGCATGGGAGGAAGCCCATAAATACCTCACTGTTTTTTTTTTCTTTAACCTTTCTGAGATAGCCAAAGCTCTGCCTTGTTTTCTCCTGCGCTATTTTTTTAAGACAGTCTACATTACAGCCATATGTAAATATTTAGCTCTTAGTTCCGTTTCATTTATTTTATTTCATTCACTTTTTGAACCTAATCAATGCTAGATATCTATCAAGACTAAACATTTTTCTGTTTTGTCAGCTAAAATATTTTGCCTGTTATTGCAGTGACTTGTATCACATTAAACTAGGGATTAGGGATTCATACTGACATATCTGTATATCACATCAGCGCAGTGTGCTAAACGTACGCCTCTACATTGCACAGCACCAGGTTGGGCCTGAGTAACGATTGCAATGCAATGCAAGCCATCAATAGGAAATGGTCTGGAAGGGAGACTGTGTAAACACTGGTGCCTTATTTCTTTGAATAAGGTGGTTGTGCTTAGACCCAGCATCCGCCAACTTGGGCTGATTTACGATGTTTGAAATAGAACATGTGCACGTTTTTCATGAAGGCGCACCGTGCCAACACCAACAGCAACACTCAATACAGACAGGAGCTGTGGAGCAGGTTTTTTTTCCCCAGTTTAAATACGGTGGGACAATAGTGTGCCTGCCCTATGCTATAGTGCAGTTTGAAACAGGGAGTGAGTGGTATAGCTGATGACTTAACCACTGTGAGCTTTGGTGTCTGTTTTAGCGTTTATTTGTGATGTGAAATTGGATTTAACCTATTAATCCTATTACGCTGACATTTTATGACACCTTGTATCTTTGGGGTCAAATTGACCCTAACAATTTAAATCGGCACAAAATTATTTTAATGGAAAAATTTTGACTGTGTGCCGTCTTCTTAATTTCTCCCTATTGACTAGCCTTTTATTCCTAAATATTAAAACTCTTTGATCAACTTCTCATTTTAGAGCCAGAGGTAAATGAAAGTTTGTGAAGTTTAAAACTTGTATGGGAAAGTATGCTGACTCACCCACAAAGGTCAGAGGTCAAAGAGGTTTCAAAAGTTGTATATTTTCTTTTGTTTTATACAGAGCCTGGGGTCAAAATTATACCTCTCTATACACCGTTGGCACAGGACTTTTGACAACAGCATTGAGTGCATTTACTGAATTTTTTTTATATTTAATCCCATCACATTAGGAAAAGGCATACAAGATGGAAAAAATAAAGTGAACTGGTGTTTAAGAGAGGTCAAACACTGAATGGGGTCAAATTGACCCCAAACGAGGGTTAAGGCAATAACCAAAGAAGAAGAGACTATGGACACAGCAGTAGCTACTGTGGTATCACAGAGAATTATAAACCGAGGTTGTTTTTGTTTTTGTAAACTTCACCATCTTATCAATGGCACCCCATTGTCTAACCTTTGACCTTTTATAGAATATACTCCACGCTATGCAGTTGGTAGGGCGGCAACATCACAGTCAGCATTTTTTTATTTTTTTTGGATCACAAGACACAACATTGAACACCACCGAGCAATGCCTGGTGAAAAATGTCAATGGCAATATCTCAAAATAAAAACCAGCAAATATTGCCAAACAAGCAATGGCAACAAGGCCCGGCAAGAACATTAGAATACAGCCGATGACATAGCAGGCCATTCAGCGAGATTTCATCAGGCCTTAATTAGTGAATTAGCTAAGATGAGATACCAACAACTGACTTGCTTGAACCAATTGAAAGATATTGCTCTCCACAGTAAGACGATGAAAATTGGTGAGTGCCTGTTCGCATATGTCGCCCCTCCTCCCATTTTTTTGGTTTCACGAAGAACTCCCAGCATTACCATTTACCCTATATATTTAGCCTCGCCAATCTATACCGGGCATTGATTTCTCTCCCAGCATTACCATTTACCCTATATATTTAGCCTCGCCAATCTATACCGGGCATTGATTTCTCTCAACCAGACATTAGAGTCTGCTGTGATTTTTCCAGGAGATGTCAGGGTAGCGATCAATAAATAACCCGTGTTGCAGGCTCAATGCTGGTGATGGAAGACTCCCCAGGACTGGTATGAGCCACATATACGCGTTTATAGCACTCTCTTCTGACGTCCCATATAGGTCAGACTCAGGAGACGTGCCTGTGCTGCATCAAAAATCAACATTTCATAAGTTTTGGATGCATTTAAGGGCGGCTCCTGATACAAAGCAAAGACCCTCATATCTTCAGTCTTTACACTGTGTGTTTTCACCTGTATTTATGCAATAACCCCTGCCGTAGTTGGGTTTATGCTATTTTCCCAATGCCTTCTTGATTAGAGTATCATTAGCAGAGGTGGAGGTTTTTTTTGGCAATCTTGAAGCGCACATAGCGTTGCAGCTGCTTGGAAAGAGAACAGTACTGAAGGCAGTTGACCCATTTCATTGGTGAACAGCGGTATTGTGCCGAGGCTAAATAAACACATCACATCACCCACAAGCCAGAGGGGTGTACATAAAAATAGGCAAAATAGAAAAATGTGTATGAATATGTGTATGAATATGTGTATGAAAATGTGTATGAAAATGTGTATGCTTATGAAAGCATGAATGTCATTGCTTTTTTGTAAAAGCACATTTTATACATTCCATCCATGTTTGCTTTAGTCACTTTTATTACAGATTCTAAGCACCAGGCAGCCTGACTGCTAGTGTATGAAAGTGCACGGACCAAGGTGTTCAGTGCTTGAAGAGCGAATCCGTCAGCGATCACTGGGAATTCTGCTCTCATATTCATTTCGGACTTTTGTGTCGCCATAGACTGAATGCTCTGGCTCCGTGATAAGATAAAAATGCAAATCTTGGAATGACACTAAATGCCTTTAAGAATGTTCCACTGTTCAATATTAGACACAGTGAATGACTTCCTTACTTTTACAATGCAAACTGTATTAGCATGGCTGTTAAAAATAACTGCCAATTGTATGTGCATCAATAATATTAACTGGATAATTTATAATATGTGCATTATAATATATGCATGGGCCAAGGAGTCAACTGAAGCCTGGTTTGAATTGGGAAAACAAAATAGAACCATTAAAACATAGCTCTTTAGACTTGCCTCATCGGTCTGTATTGTATTTTGTAATTGTTTGTTCTACACTTTGATGCACATATTAGCACCGCTTGGATTCCCTAGTGAGCTCACCTTGGCAGGTAACATTTATCCACATCCCGTTTGCTCTGATGTTATGGGGCTTATGGGCGTGTGAAAATAAGCGCAGGTTTTCCATGGATAAGGTGCTACAGAAGTTCATATGTTATCATCTCATCAGGGTTTCCATCTGCTTTCAGCTGAAGTGACAACTCATAGAGCAGGTAGCACAATAATATATAGCTGTTGCACTGACATCCTCAAACAGCACAAACATGTAACGGACACAGGAAAACAAGCAATGACACATAATAAATGTCTGTTGGTAACAAAGAATGTGGGCTAAAGCAGACACTGTATGCCAGCATGTCACTATTAGTACTGAGTAAACTTAGTACACAGTAATGTTCATGGGTGTGATAAATAGCAGAGACCTCAGTTTGATTGGTGGTTACCTAAAACACCTCAAACCAAAAACACACAATGAATTAATGCCCAATTTTTTAGGAGCAGTGTTCCGATAGTGTTTACACATGTGCAGAGCCTTATATTAGGTCCTTAAATGGAATATATGATAAATAACTACACTGCCCGGCCAAAAAAAAAGTTGCCATTGCACCCGTGCATAGTGTCCACTGTACAAGCCTCTGGAGGCAGTGTTGTGATCTGGGGTTGCTTCAGTTGGTCAGGTCTAGGCTCAGCAACATTATGCAGCAATAAAATGAAGTCAGCGAAGTACCTGAATGTACTGAATGACCAGGTTATCCCATCAATGGGCATATGCCAGGACGACAATGCCAAGATTCATCGGGCTCAAATTGTGAAAGAGTGGTTCAGGGAACATGAGGAAACATTTTCACACCTGAGTCCTGACCTTAACCCCATTTGAAAGTCTTTGGGATGTGCTGGAGAAGACTTTACGTAGTGGTTCGACTCTCCCGTCGTCAATACAAGATCTCGGCCAAAAACGTATGCTACTCTGGATGGAAATAAATGTTGCATAAGGTTGCCGAAACAATGCCACAACAAATGTGCACCGTAATCAAAGCTAAAGGCGGTCCAACGAAATATTAGAGTGTGCGACTTTTTTTTTGGCCGGGCAGTGTATTTTCAAAGTTATTGTTAAGGTACACTAAGCCATACCTCTTATTTTATTTTGAAAGATGACTCAACAAGAGAGGGAAGGGGTTTTATGCTGGAATATTGGTTGCAGGTTTCAGTCCCAGTTAGTACACTGCCCTTGTACCCTTGATCAAGTTACTTAACTTGAACTGCGTCAGTGTAATTCTCAGCTGTATAAATGGATACAATCTAAAAAATATATATGTGTAAGTCTGCCAAATGCCTGTAATATACGTAATTATGCGAGGACTGTTAAATTGAACAAATGAGACCAGGAACGGTGGCGGCAACACTGGGTAACAAACTCCAGATTTTCTTCTTCCTGTATATCATAAGAGTGCTGGAGGCGATACCTTTTATATAACAGCATTGTTCCCCCGCAGCAATGCTTTCAAGTTTTGATTGAAAACAACCATTTGCAACAGGCCCCTGTGCTTTGAGAAACAGGCAGGACTTGCATCTGTTGAATTTGCAAAGGGAAATTCTGGAAATTTGAGGTGAAACTTAAATTGAATGTATCCTTTTTTGAATTTTCTTCAGAATTGCCTCTAAAGGGTGTGACGTGAAAAGGTTCACATAGCAGTATAATAGAAAGATCGGCCTGGAGAGCTGACGCACACTAAGCACAAGAAAACCTGAATAAATGTAATTTCCCAAAGTACAAATTGGACACTGAAGGTTAAGCAGCGGCTCTTCTTTCTGTAATGTGAACTGTAATGTTAGCTATCATCCCACTGCTCAGGCTATATGAGTCTCTGGTGTGAAGGGGACTGAAGCTAATGCTACACAAGGCACCAAATTGGAAGTGTATTTTTATTTTTATTTTTTATTTTTTTTGTATCATTTGACATGAACGGGATTCTAGTGAGCATTAATCTCACCAACGCACATATGCATACTCACGGCTCCAGTGCCAAACTGATAGTATAAAGTACTGTTGGACACTCAACAGATGCCTGTTCATGTGGATAAATTATAGCCTTTTTAGCATTATTCAATACCGAAATATTAACCTACATCAGGTGTAAGAGAAAAAGGATTATTTAGCCTTTTGTGGTAAAAAAAACACCTTCATCACGACCAGCTCCTCTTTTTCATCTTTCATCTAAATGTGTTTTGTGTCTAAAATAAAGTGACACAAAGTAATTTGAATAGGTTGTTTTTCATCAGAATCCTACAGCAGTCGGCTGGTAGTATTTTAGCAAGCAGACTTTCAACTACCCTGTTTCACTTTGGGCTGGGGGGGTGGGGTGGGACTTAATTATCCTAAAAGGGATCATTGTCTCCCCAGGCCACAACTTGTGTTACAATCCTGTTATTATAGCACAACCTAGCCTAGCTATACCTCACCAATACCTTTGGTTATCTCTCAGATAAAGACAGGAGATAGGGTTTCTCTACTTGTCTCAGATCCCCCAAGGACAGCACACAGTGGTGTGGAAGGGGTGCTGCTTGAACTGGTCAGACGAAGAGTCACAATTCTACCATGGTTCAGTCTCAAAAAAGCAGGGTGTGAAATTAACACCTGCCACCAGCCAAACACTGGTAAAATTGTCATTGTGGCTGGTAAAATGTTTATACTCCAGCAGCCACTTTGGCTGATAACCAACCAGGTTGTGTTATATTGTAAAAGGTAATGTGGCTGGTAAAATGTGGAAAATGGCTGGTGATTTTTAGAACCCATAAGCCACTCTGGCCAGTGGGTGAAAAGGTTAATTTCATACCCTGAAAATGTCTGTAGAATCAGATATTTGAACTGACCTGGGTTATCAAGTACTGGGGTACAGTCAACAGGGGCAGCATTTAAGATACCACTGACCAGTCAACATTTACTTTAAGCCCAATGAAATGGCCTGTTTGTGACAAAGCTATGTAGCAATGAGTGTAACATCATGCATTTGCTATACAGATTCAGGGGCAATAGACCTTTAGGTACTAGAAGCCACAGAATATCTCTATGGAATCCAGTATATCTGCTAATAATTAATGTGATGAAATTACAGCAGCCTTACCTCATTGTTGATGTCAAAAAAAAAAAGATTTCATAATTTCTGCTTATTCTCAATTGCCCAATTTTCTCAATTACAGAAGAAATCACCATCCAAGGCCCAGAAAAAAAAATTATATGTAAATATTTGGAGAGATACTGAAAAGTAAATATTATACTACACAATACACTTTTCTGTCAACATACATGTCATATGTCACATGCAATAAACACAATACATAAATGAAAGTACATTTTTTAAAGCATCTGGTATAATCTAATTTCATGTCACTTTCATGCAGTATTATTTCATTATGCAGAATTACAGTTATGTTCATTAAAATAATGTTTCCAAACCGTTTATCCTGCTATGCCACTTTTCTACTGTACAGTGAATGTAGTGGGGAGATGTTGTGGAGTACAGTAGTGTGAAATCGTATGCCCCTCGCTGTATATGTGTGGGGATCTTTCAATAGATGTCTGGTGACTACAAATCACTGAGAACTTAGCTTACACCCAGCAATGAGCCTTAACTGATCTGTTGTGTCTCTGAAGCTTTTAAAGAAAGAATCCTGTCCTGTATACAGTATATGGACTCTCCCTATTCACAGAGGCTCTGCTTAACTGTGAAAAGTGATTAGCACGCTTAAAAACTAGAATGGAATCTGAGAAACTAAAGAAATCCCTGTAGTAGACACAGTTACAGATGTGTGTCACTCAGAGAAGCTCTGCGGTTTTGGTTTTTAATCATTGTAATTTCCAGCAGTTTCCATTGCCGCATGCTGTACTTTACAGGTGTGACACATATGACTCTGTAAGAAGTTTTTAAAAAACCTCCAGGCAGTTCCTTCCCTGTGAGCGAGGAACTATTAAAATTTACACTGACAATGTTTCCACAGTGCAAGTCTGTGCGAATGAATTCCAGGGCCCTGTTTCACAAAGTAGGATTACTGAGTTAGCTGGATAACTGCACGGAGCAGTTCCATGTTCCAGATTCGGGAGGGTTCCGGGTTTTACTCAGTTATCCAGCTAACTCCGTGATCCTACTTAGCGAAACAGGTTCCAGGTCTGCTCACAGCTGTTCTGCCAGTGACCCCCACTCACCTGTAATCCACCTCTCCTTTCTTCTTCAGATGCAGTGAGTGGACGTGCTTCAGATTATATCCAAACTTTTGCTCGTGAAAAAGATTCCCTCGGACCTTTGCTGTGTCTTCCTACTGATACGACCTCTCATCTCGCCGTGGAAAAGCCCCTCACGTTACTGCCGCAGGCTGACGTCACCTCCACAGGTGGCTCGGCAAACTAAGGGCTTAAAAAACAAGCGCTGTTTTGTATGAAAGTATCCAGACAGTCACTGGATGTGTTTGATTGCAAAGGCGCTTGCAGCAGCAGTTGCACCAACTGCACACGACTGTTGAGGAACAGACTCGCCGAACAGCTGCATTCCCCTGCAGATGCTGCGAATGTTAAATCACCCACCTTCACTGTCTACGGCTCGGTCTGTACCGCCGCGAGTATGTTCTGTTTTTTAAACTAGTCCCCGGGTTGAGAGCTGCACAAACAGGTCTTGCGTTTTTTTTTTGGCAGATTGCGTACAAGGAGGGATTGCCCAACTGAACCAGAAATGTTAGTTTCTGTTTAGCAAAAAATTTTGACTGCATGTCAGAGGACTTTTCATAGGATTTGTATAGTATTGTACAACTACATGTATTATGGTTATGATAGTAGGCTATCCTTGAACATTTCTGCTCCACAATGCTGTGATTCCATCCGATGATATATTAGTGTGGCAATGACCTATTCTTTTCCCTTTCTATGTGTTATATAACCCTAATAACGTATTTCCTTTTTTCAACCAGAGATAATCTGTATGCAACTTGTATATATAGATATCCTTCCTTGAGCAATACTACTATGGTTGCTTTTGCTGTGACAATGTTTTTTTAATGTGGATGTAACTGTCAGGTGAGTCACGTTACATCCAGCCCTCAACTGTATACTTTTTTTACTGGCTGTCAGCTGTGTCCCAATATAACCTGGCTGTGAGGCGTGTCCCCGTGTAACCTGGCTGTTGGGCGTGTCCCTGGTAAACATAGCTGTTGAGTATGGCAAATTATAACCAGCTGTCTACTCTTTCCCTCTTTCCCAGGTATTAGACATGTTTCCTTCATTTTCATACCCAAGGATCAGGTGTGTCATGTTACTGCTATTTGTCAGGCATGTCCCTTTAGGCTCAGGAGTCAGCTGTGTCCTTGACCATCATGAGTGACTCTTTATACCCAGCTGTCAAACTTGTCTTTTTTGTGTGTGTGTGTGTGTGTGTGTGTGTGTGTGTGTGTGTGTGTGTGTGTGTGTGTGTGTGTCTGTGCGCGCGTGTGTGTGTGTGTGTGTCTGTGTGTGTGTGTGTGTGTGTGTGTGTGTGTGTGTGTGTGTGTTTGTGTGTGTGCGTGTGTCTGTCTGTGTGCGTGTGCGTGTGCGTGTGCGTGTGCGTGTGTGTGTGTGTGTGTGTGTGTGTGTGTGTGTGTGTGTGTGTGTGTGTGTGTGTGAGAGAGAGAGTGTGTCCCAGCTGTGGAGAATAACACACTCTCAATCCACCTTTCAGCCCAGCTCAAATTAACCAATGTAATTATTAAACTGACACCATAGAAAAACGATGTAAGATCTGAGCTGAACTCAAGCTCATGCCCATAGGTAGCAAACTACAAGCTGATGCACGTGTGCTTCATTGGGGGGTTCAGTATTTATGGGGGGGTTCAGTATTTATGTATAGTATTCAGTATGTCATTTATCTTGGTATAACAATATCTCATTGTCATCTATAACATTTGTTATTTGAATCTACAGTTGTTTTCTTACTTATTTTCAGTCATTAGTCTTGAAGGCACAAAACACTTGCTCCTTTTCAAAACTAAGGGTGTGACTAAAGAGTCTGAGTAATTACTAGTTGCCACAATTGCCAGTTTCATTAATATGCACGATAGACACAGTAAATGCATCTTCAGATAATTTGTGTGTGTGTGTGTGTGTGTGTGGGTGGGTGTGTGTGTGTGTGTGTGTGTGTGAACCTCAACTAAGATGCAGAATTCAATACAATATCATCCCTCATCCCTAAGTGATTTTTTTTAATGCAGATGCGGTGGGCTGTGACCTGCGCAAGGCTAGAGGAGGTCTCATTAGACGTCTAATTGGCAGGGCCCTGAGTCTGTGGAACTGGTGGATGGGGGTCATTAAATCCATGATCAAAGAGGCAGCTAGCATTTACGTGCTATTCTGCGGCTCACATACTGTACGAACGTGTGTAAATTCACAATGCAGGTCATGAGCAAAAAATCATCAATTATAAACCATTTTAAAGGATCAGTTTCCAGTTCAGATTGTGGTAGAAGTCCCAATATGAATGGACATTGCTCTCAGCAGCACTAGGTGAAATCATCGGATGGATGTAAGACCATTCTGCATCAGAGGAGTGCTGCACACATCTATCAGGGAATTACTGTCTGTGTCTAACTTAAGGAAATTATATAAAAACTTCTTTTTTTTTAAAAGCATTGCTCTCTGCTGTAGCCTAACTAGTTATACCAGTATATGCCCATCAACTATGCTGTAGAATTAGTGTAGTATATTATATTAGTACCCAGTGTCCCCCAGTGCATTTTGAGTGCATTGATGATCACATCAAAGGTGACCGATTAATATAAAATGGTGTCCAAAAGACATGTCCATATTCACTATATTAGTCTCGTTAATGTACATAAATGTAAATCTAGAACCTAAGCCATCCACTCATCAACTTAAATAACTTGATGGAGGATACAGACAAAAATAAAGCCTGCTATTGTTAGAGGCAGCCAGCAGAGGGCTCCATTTCCAATGTTTTTCATAGAAACCTCAGATCTCAAACCACTAACTCAGCTTCCAGGAAAGAAAGAGTTTTGATAGGCAGGAGTGTCATGATGTTTTATAGATTTATAGAGCATATTGAATAAATTTAAAAAAAACTGCAAAGAATCATATCTCAGTTTACAAACAAAAAAACAATATCAACAGCACCAAAAATAAATCAACAACCAATGAATAATGTAGTACAATCAATCAGGGAAGATGTAAAATCAGCTTAGAGAATGAACTAATAAATAAACATGTACTGTAGTTCTTTGTGAGGTGCAAACAAGTTTTTTTTCTCTCTCTTGTCAGAGTATTCTTAGTCCTTCATCCTACCTTCCCATACAGTCCTTCATCCTATACCTTCCCATACAGTCCTTCATCCTATACCTTCCCATACAGTCCTTCATCCTATACCTTCCCATACAGTCCTTCATCCTATACCTTCCCATACAGTCCTTCATCCTATACCTTCCCATACAGTCCTTCATCCTATACCTTCCCATACAGTCCTTCATCCTATACCTTCCCATACAGTCCTTCATCCTATACCTTCCCATACAGTCCTTCATCCTATACCTCCCCATACAGTCCTTCATCCTATACCTTCCCATACAGTCCTTCATCCTATACCTTCCCATACAGTCCTTCATCCTATACCTTCCCATACAGTCCTTCATCCTATACCTTCCCATACAGTCCTTCATCCTATACCTTCCCATACAGTCCTTCATCCTATACCTTCCCATACAGTCCTTCATCCTATACCTTCCCATACAGTCCTTCATCCTATACCTCCCCATACAGTCCTTCATCCTATACCTTCCCATACAGTCCTTCATCCTATACCTTCCCATACAGTCCTTCATCCTATACCTTCCCATACAACAGGGTAGTTAAGAATATTGGACATGCATGTTGTAATGCTCTTGACCTCTTATTAGTCTCCTTCACAACTCTACCCTGTCCACTCTGAATGACAGAACCTTACAAACAAAAGAGATACAAACCTCATGTACATCTTACTCATATTCCATCCATCCATTATCTAACCCGCTTATTATATCCTGGTCAGGGTCGTGGGGGGTGCTGGAGCCTATCCCAGCATGCATTGGGCGAGAGGCAGGAATACACCCTGGACACGCCGCCAATCCATCACAGGGCACACACCATTCATTCACTCACACACTCATACCTATGGGCAATTTAGAGTCTCCAATTAGCCTAGCCTGCATGTCTTTGGACTGTGGGAGGAAACCCACGCGGACACGGGGAGAACATGCAAACTCCACACAGAAAGGCCCTCGGCCGGGATTGGAACTCGGTACCTTCTTGCTGTGAGGCGACAGTGCTAACCACTGCACCACCGTGCCACCCTTACTCATATTGTATAGGTGTATTTAGATATTTCTGTGAAATGTCTTACAATTTCAAATGTACATGCTTATCAGTTTCATGGACTGGCTCCACTGATGCATGTAGATAGACCTTCAGGCTTGCCCAAGTCTAATCCATGGGCAGTTCCTATTTTTATATACGTTAAATACATAAATAAATAAATATGGACAGCCTTCTAAGTCATATTGGGTTACCCTACAGGTATACCTCAGGCTAAGCCACCAAACTATATAGTTTGGTGGGCTAGGCAAGGATCTGTCTCATTTTAAAATATGATATTCAATAGGTGTGTGGTTGCAATGTCTATAGAATGAGACTAGATACATGGCAGGGCTGAATTCGTCTGAGAGGGGATAACACATTACCAGGATTACTTAGCTGGATAACCGCACTGAGCAAAAACCCGGAACAGCTCATTTTACTTCAGTCCGTGTTCCAGATTTGGGAGGGTTTCGGGTGGTTTGGGAGGGTTTTACTCAGTGCAGTTATCCAGCTAACTCCATAATCCTACTTTCTGGAACACCCCCCTGATGTGGTTCATTACTAAAGAGGAATCCAATGATTTCCACAAATAAAAAAACTTTCAACATGTTTCAAATGTACATTATCAGTGCCAATCTCTATGAGAATGCTATCTGTGTAATGTCTTTGCTGCAACCCAACAGTAACCTTGGTAGAAAAACAGGCCTACACAATGCTTACCA
This sequence comes from Synaphobranchus kaupii, assembly GCA_029718625.1. Classification (NCBI taxonomy): domain Eukaryota; kingdom Metazoa; phylum Chordata; class Actinopteri; order Anguilliformes; family Synaphobranchidae; genus Synaphobranchus; species Synaphobranchus kaupii. The sequence continues at coordinate 137,214,911 of CM056376.1, read as the reverse complement.
GAAGTGAACGTTCATTTATGTAGAAGTACCAGTCATTCATTCCTTTTCTTTCCTTGTTTCCTTTTAGCAGATGTCTTCAACGTCCGCTGCGACTCCGCTGTTTATAGAAAACACTCACAAAAGTTATTAAAGTTTGAAAGCACTTCTCCACATTATTTTATTAACAGCCATTTTGTAGGAGTCATGTGATGAGTACCTGCCAATGCTGGAACACACACTGCTCAGGTGTGCCCACAGAGACTCGGTGGAAATACAAACAGCCATTTTGAATGGCTTCACGCAAATGACACAGGGCAGTTATATTTGAATATGAAGAATGAAAATATGGCAGCACTTGATTAATTTGCCTAACAGCTAAAAATTAAAACAATATAATAATAATAATAATAATAATAATAATCACGTCTATTAAATTTAGATAAAATGAAATTGAGAAAGTTGTATAGTTTTAGTTCTAGTTTTTGTTCAATAAAGAATCAAAATGTCTGCCGTAGTTCATCACTCTGTTCCTCTGAGCTGAACTTTTAACTGCTATCTTCCACACTAACAGTCAACATTAAAAACATTGCATTATCTGTGGAGATAATGGGAGTAAGCTTATGAATTCTGTAAAATCATTGCAAGGTGAACTGATAAACGAGGCATCACTTTATTTTGAGTAGTATGTTTTGATGAGTCAAACAGGGACAATTTATTATTTTAATAAGACATAGTTTTATTATTTTGAAGGGCCACTGCGATAGCCAACTTAAAAATTAAAATAATGAAATTGTGTGATTCACAGTTCAATTGGATTCACCGTGAGTTAGATTTCACTTTCTTTAATATGAACGTTCACTGATTACATTTGCCTGTTTTCTTTTAATTGTCCGAATTTGGAATGCTCTGTTTATCTGTTGTATTTACATGGTCTAAGCATTTTGGCCCTTAGCCTTATCAAGTTAATTATAAACAATGTGTACAGTATATTAATGGATTATAATTCATGGAACAAAAAAGGCAATCATGAAAAAATGACAACAAAACAAGTGGAAATGTAAAAAGTAATTTTATTTTTTCAACAATTACATATTGCTCATATAACATTATGTATAATTTAAGATATAAAGGAAGGTATTCTAGGAAGAGGTGTTCACCAGTGCATGGGACTAGCATTTACATGTTTAAAACACATGCACTGGATTAAAACCACATTGCACATGTATCAGATCAGGTAAAACTTACATTTTGCATTCCTCTACATTTCTAATACTATAACTGCCAACACCCTCATTTAAAACTTTTTTTCTAAACCTTATTCAGTGAATAGAATACAAATGAGTAGTCTACCTGTTATTCATTACTTTTTAACAAAGATTTGACACCATTTTCATAAGGCTATGTTGGTCACGTTGTCACATTTTAACTCGCGGTTTCCCTTGAAAGTGCGTGTCACTCAGAGTTAACTGACTAACACGAGGGTGTAAAATGCAGAGAAAACACCGGGACCGGACAAGACAGCAGACGAATGCGGAGGAGCTCGGATCAGGTGGCTTTAAGTAATCTATCCTCTCCACAGCCTTCAGCGTGCTTACGTCTCGCAATTCTACTCCTCCAAGATCCTATTTCCACCATCTAAATACTGACCATACACTGTGGTTATTAATAACTCCTTGGAGTCCACTTAAGATCCTCAGAGGGAGGGGGACATGTGGACAGGGACAGAGACACTCACACGAGGGCCCATTGCATGCAGTTCTGAAGAAGCCTCCTCAAGCAGCTCGCTGAGGAGACCACCAAGGTAGATATCCCAGGAGCGAGGGAAGAGGGACACTCAAAAGACAAAACCATTTTCAGTCAGAATTTGATTAGAATTCTGCAGATTCCAGCTTACACACAGATTTACGGCCCACAACCCCTTAATCTAATCAACACACAACGCACACCACACAATCTGCTCATCTAAACAAATATGGTTTATCACAAAATTCCAAATAATTTCAAATGAGCCCAGTGATATTAATCCCATACTGTACTGCTTGGTGTCCACCCTGTCTGTTTCACAGCCCCTACCATTAGAGAATTGATATCGCTGGGTTATACTTTTGAGGATGATGGATGATAATTGCATTTCCTGGTACATACAGCAAATAGATTCTGCAGTTGGCTGTCCAGTTTAGCTTGTGCCTGAGATTTTGTTAAATGTGAGAGATTTTTAGATGAATGGATTTATCTCGACGTCATTGTCATTTTTTTTTATGGCAATAAACCCTAGTTCACAGGCAGAACCAGGATGTATACGTCACTGCTTGAAAACATGTTCATTAACATTAAATCAATCAAGTAAAGTCTGTGCTCTTAGCCTAAATCTTGGTGTAAGTCTCCCTGAATAAGTCCATCTGTGCAAATGCCTACGTATAGAACTACCATCCATTTATGTAGCTGGGTAATTACTAAAGCATTGTGGTTAAGTAGTAATGGGTGTAACAGCATTGCCCCATCTAGTTTTCTGGGTTAGCATCCAGGTACCCTACCATTATGCTACATGACAAGAATATGCTAAAAAAAATAATAATGATAGCAGTTCTACAACTTACAATAAGACGGATCCATAGATATGAAATGATGTTATGATATGATATCCATAGATATGAATGAGGTTATGATATGATATCCATAGATATGAATGAGGATATCCTGTTACCAGTTGTCCTATACCCATGATAACTCTGCCTACACAACTCATGGTAATACGTTTTCTAGGAATAAGTTGATTTCACACATTTGATGGTATGTTTCAGTCCGTAAAGTGAATTCCTTCCCAAGCCTGTGGTTTTCAAACTTTCCTATTTTGAAGAAATGGCCACTTCAGCACCAGCCAAGTGAGAGCCAATCAGATCTCTGCGCACTGGTGCAGAGTGCTGAGAGTATCCTCCATTTCCATGGTTACAATCTGAAGGCAATTCCTTTGGTGATGTCTTAAAAATCATACCTTATTATATTGTGTTACATCAGTTATTGTTATATTTGCTTCAGTGCTGGGTTTGGGGAAGTCCCAACAGGAACTTCCATAGCTATGTTCAATAACACAATAACCATGTGAAGTAATTACTGACATCATACGCAATGCAATGTAGGCCTATGTTGTAAAGGACAGGATAGTATGGTTATGTCTGAGAATTTCGTCAGCATGAAGATCATGCAAAAATATCCCATCACTGGACATTTGCATCCCAGCATTTATTTTTTCATCAAGCTGCACTTTCTGTTACCAAGAAGAAGATGAATCTCAAACCAAATGATATGAGCACTATAGTTCAAGTAACAGGACAGATACAATTTGCTCTTTAGTTATTTAGAAGATACTTTTAACCAACGGGAGTATAAAAGTGGATAGATGGATTGGCTCTGTCTGATGTCATTGTTTTAAAGAGACCTGAGGTGCGTTCAAATCCAGCAAACAAGGCGAACGTTTGCGAACGTTTGCAAACTATTTCAAACTTTTTTCCGTTAGCTTTGTGTTCGCCGCAAACGTTTGCAAACATATGCGAACGGTCTGAAAAGGTAGTTTGCAGCGAACAAAAAATGGACGTTGGACTGAGGGAAATGTGTTCCCAGATGGAGATTTCAGTTGAAGATACCGGTAATGCAAACAATTTGGAACGTTCTTAAAAAGCCGTTCATAATTTAAACCGTTCAAAGAAAACATGCTTGCCACGCACGTTCGGCTCTGTTCGCTGAATTTGAACGCACCTATGGTATTTTCTTATTTTTGAATGACTGGTAATTGATTTGCATCTTTCATATTTCATATTTAACTAGTGCTACAATATACCAAAAGGATAAATATGAAGTGTCTACTACAACTGTATCTTTATCTTTCTTTTCCCTTAAATGCAACACTTTTTGTTTTTACTGTACGTGCGCCGCATTGTACAGTAAAATGTTCAGTGTTAAAATCAACACTGATGGAGTGAATTTTACTCTGATAGAGTGCATTGGTCTCTACTGACCTCATATAATCTCTGTTAAAGCTGAATTTACACTGAGCATTTTACTGCACTTGCTTACGCATAATTGTAAACTGCTGAGTGCGAGACTGTGTTCCCAGAGTATTATTGCGTAATTCTAGCTCATCGTTTAAATTATGTCACTCTAAATTACTTATTTAGAATTTCCATAGTATGATTGATCGTTTTTTTTTCAATAGATTTTATATTGTAACGTTCATGCCATGCGTTTGTTTTTCTGTGACACTCTGTAAGGGGCTTTGTGACGAGTCTTTTCTTAAAAGTTCCCCATTAAGTAAAGGTATTGATTGACTGTTGAATAGAAATTTTACTGAGAAAAGCAGAATTTTAAAGGAAAGCATTAATAAAAAGGACAGTACCAAGTATCTCTGATTGACAGGCATACTTTGCTCATAAAGCACATAATGGTGAAAGGTAATCATGTATGCAAGTGCTGTATGTCTAATGCTGGGTCCCAACGTTTTTAATTGCAACTATTAACTTTCCCACCACGTATGATTTTGGCTATGGTGGTGTATTAATGACTTCTTATATTATTTGAACATTACAGTTATTTCTCCAGTTTTAAAAAAGGAAATTTAATTTTCTGATTAAAAAAAAAAAGTTAATGCTCTTGTTAATTGCACTTGTAAAAGCACACATACATCTTCAATGCATTTCAGATCAGAACATCACTTGAATCCTGGCACCACGGTGCCCTTGTGGTGTAAGATATGACAGTTCTCCAAATTTTCTGGATGTTTTTATAAAGCATTTTTTTAAATAAGTAAAAACCGTAACATAAGCTTGCTCTTTGTAACCTTGGATGATTAAGAGCCAAATGTATTTAATATGTGTTTCAGGTCGTTAAAACAATTTCTGGTACGTATATACAAAAATATACCCCACTATATATCTGTAGACTACACGTCAATCTAGAAGAATTCATCTCGTGCTGAGTCCCTGCGGTCGTGCTCACAGGTCTCCCTAATTATGGCTGCCTTTTCTCCAGGAAAAAAAAAAAAAAAAAAACACCATGGTCGGAGCATTTTATCTTAATCACAGTGCGCCAGAATTGTAATTAATTTAACAAGTTTTCGATGAACCAAGAAACCCATATTACGAAACGTATCCCCGAATATTATAAGCTAAGCGACTCTAAATGCCGCTTCGTGAGAGAATATAATGGAAATGGGGGGGGGGGGGGTACAAAAAAAAAAAAGGTTAAGACGCGAAGACGCACCTTCCCACAGCTATTTCCCAAAAGGGAGCCCGAAGCCATCCCCCCTCCTGGTGCTTCTCATGTTTCTATAGTAATTTCCAGCCAATGATCACTAGGTGTCCACAGCCCAGCTTCCTCACCTCAGCACCAATCAGCCACACACAGCGACAGGAGACGCGGACCGAGCTAACACTCGGCTGCTACACAATACACCCCGGACCGAAAGGAAACACATAACCTGCGTAATGCACATTCCGCTCAGAGGTACACTACTAATCGCTGCCGTTACCCCATTTATTTCTGCACTAAATTCTTACTTTTGCGGATATAGCCGTCAATTAAAATGAACCTTTTGTTTTGAGCGCCTACAACGCTGTTCCTTCGCAGATCTTGCGTTCTTCCCCCCCTTCGTCGTGCAGTGATGCTCTATATTTGCAGACTGGTTGCGTCTGGAATCTCTTTTCGTCAGGAAACTGGTAGGTGATGCTCTTCCATTTTCCTCCCCCACAAATTATATTTGCATGCTTTCTGACAACTCGGTGTTACGTGGGTTTGTGCTGGTGCCAGGCGATTCAGGCGCAGGAGGATTAATGTGTTTTAATTGCACCGTCCAGCACCCTCCTCGGATTCTCCAAGCATGACCTTTGATCCGAGTGTCTCCGACAGACCAGACAGGGAGTAATTAATTGCATGGTGCAGCGGCGCGAAGCCTGCTCAATGGATGTACAGTACTTTCTCCGGCTTACCAGCTATTGAGTATTTTTGTCCCACTAAACTTTGTTTGGTGGTCTGATAATCAATAATTGACATGTAATTACCTTTCGCCGTTATGTTGCTATTTGTTTTGGGTTTTTTTAGCCTAAGGGTTGGATTGATTTGAGTAACAATTTGACCTCATATTGGTTATTCATCTAATATGTTCAATTCATTGAACAGTCTTCTCTCTTCAATAGTTTTCTATTTTTCTTTGTTGAATAACACATGTTTGTAATATTGTCTAGTTCGCTGGTAGGAAAAGGCACAAAGAAGATGCAATGTGTTGATGTACTCTCTCCTGCATGTTTTTACAAGTTAATATTCACAGGAATGCCAAAGTAAACTAAACAATGAGGGCCTGGTACTTTATTGGCATTACATAATAATAATAATAACAATAATAATTTGACTAAAGTATCCGGTTTTTATAATGTTGTATTACATATTGTCTGTAGTAAAATTTCTGCTTTGTAAGTCTAAACAGTTCAATATAAATGCCTCATCTATGCAAGCAAATTGTTATGGTTTGAATTCAAATGTTGAGTTATTTACTTAATTTGAATTATTTGGGACACTGATAGGACCATCCAAATGGTCTCATTGGTCTATATATGCATGTATATATTCATTTTCCAGCTTGTTGCCATACTAATGTAGCAGTGGATGTTTGACTGCTGTAGTGTTCCTGAAGTGCGTTGGGTTTAGCAATTAAAAGAAAAACTAAGTGAAGGTAATGGATGTGTCTAATGGGCTTTTATCAACGGAAACAAAATCCAGACGAACCTGAGAGAGGAAATGGAGTCCCCTAAGGCAACTGACACTACAGTTGCTCTGTCTCTGGCTTGGTTGGGTTTACGGTTGCTCCCATTGGCTATCTTGCTCTTATTGAGAGAAAATGTAATTTGCCTGGGAATTAATGAATGCCAGACGTTCTTTCTAAGTTTAACTGAGGTGTGTTCACACTGTGTGTCATTATATAGCTCAGGGGTCAGATTCATTGAAGATATCAGATGTTGCCTGCAGTCCAATGGACAGTAATATTTCTGTATTGTTGTAGATTTTGGAGGATGTGTGCTCTCTCAATAATATTATATATGGAGGATAGTGGACATGTAACCTGATATTGCTGGAGAAATGCAATGGTTGTTTTGCTGGATAAACAAATTATCTAATTAAAATGTATATGGACAACAATAGGCCAAACTGTCTATGAAATATGGTGTCACTCTCTAAAGTACATTCCATTTCACTGTGGAACTGTCTGACACTTCACGACTGCCTATGTTTGTTTGGGATTTTAAAGATTTGGGATTTTGTTTTCCACCTACCTTATAAACGCAATCCAGTCAAAATGTTGTGATTAAACGTCCCGTCAGGAAATAATTAAAGAAATGTCAGCCGACTCGTCAAATAGGCCAATTTGCTCTTCCTTTCGTTAAGTGTAACTCCATGAACAAAATACATCAAAACAACAATGTTATGATATATAAACGTCGGCTGTTTCTTGTTCTAGCACCAGAAAGGATGACCAGGAGGATAAAGTCTTGTTTGTAACTGTCCCCAGCTTGACGAAGGCTATCACGACCCTGGACTTTCTTTGTGAAACCCTCTCAACAGTTCCGGCCATGTCGAATATAAACAATGCCCTTTGTGTTGATGGCGGACAGGGCGGCGACGTGTCACTGCTACAAAAGGATAACCTTCAGTTGGACATAAGCGGATTAAACTCAGTCCTGGATTATAATGCGGAAATGGAAAGGTACAGGTCTTTCGCAAACTTTTACAAAGCGAACGGGGCATTTCCACAGACTGCCAAGATCGCTCGCATAACGACGCCGATTTTTCCCAGCGCCAGAATCGGCGTGTCCCCTTGGAACTGCGATAACGCCATGCTCTGGGGGAGGAAATCAGCGCCAATAAACCCTAATAGGACCGCCATGCATAGAAATGAGTCCCAGAGGCCGGGGAAGGCTGGCGTGCCGCCAGAGACGTTGCAAATGGCAAATAATAATTTCCTCACTACCTTATCCCCCGAACACTGCAGACCTTTAGCGGGAGACTGCATGGACAAGCTGAAATGCGCCGCTGCCGAGGCAGAGATAATGAATCTCCCAGAACGCGTTGGAACTTTTTCCGCTATTCCGGCTTTAGGGGGCATCTCATTACCTCCCGGGGTCATCGTCATGACAGCCCTTCACTCCCCCGCTGCCTCGGCTGCCGTTACAGACAGTGCGTTTCAAATTGCCAATCTGGCAGACTGCCCGCAGAATAACTCCTCGGCGTCCGGTGGAAACCCGGCGAAGAAGAAGAGGAAAAGGTGTGGGGTGTGCGCCCCCTGCAGGAGGCTAATAAACTGCGGCGTCTGCAGCAGCTGCCGGAACCGCAAAACCGGCCACCAGATCTGCAAGTTCAGGAAATGTGAGGAGCTAAAGAAAAAGCCTGGCACGTCACTCGAGGTGAGACAGGCTCTTCTTCCTCTCTCTCTCTCTCTCTCTCTCTCTCTCTCTCTCTCTCTCTCTCTCTTCCACACTCCAAAGCATTAACCTTTTCATTTAGTCACATTTAAGCACTTCAGTTTTTTTTTTTTTTTTAGTCCATGCCCACCCATGCCTGAACATCCTGGGCTTCTCAAATCTGCCTGCCCGCCTAGCCTAATTGGCAGTAATTAGGGGTGTTTGCACGGAGCACAAGCTGAGCTTGGCTCAGACACCCCTAATTGCTGCCAGTCAGGCTGGGGCTGGAACACATCCGAACAACCGCGGGCTTGGCTGGGTTCCAAGCAGAGTTGGGAAATGGTTTTCAGCAGCTAGCCTTCCCTCTCTCACACTTGATCATTTTACCCAATTATGTAAACTCGCTCTGGATGGACGAATCAATATCCCACACAACACAAGTCCCAAGTGCAAGACCCAGACACGTTGCAGTGATGCCCCAGACGTATTTTCAATAAAATGCCCCGAAGTTATGACACAAAAAAAAAAAAAAACGTGAGCTTTTTTTTTTTTCCCCAGTGATGATGTAAATTGAATTGATTGAAGATAAGCCTGAGGTTGATGCTCCACCCCCATCGCTGCCTAACAAAAATAGTAGGCTGCACATCATGCTAAGATGATTCTTGTTATAGTTTATACATTTTCTCTCTCTGCCGTGCACCGAGTTTAAATTTAATTGCAGTATTTGGTCCATGGTATAATGCATGTTAGAAAAGGGGCTTCAAACGGAATTGCATATTGGCAGTTAAAAAATGACATTATCCAATGAAAATTGCGTAATAAACAAAATCCATGCCAATATTGGCAGACTAATTACATTTGTAAAACCAATTATTTAATTGGCCTCTCACAAGTGATTTTGATATGCTTTTAATAGAGTTGTGCTGGGTCTGGCCACATCGTTTATAAACCTCTCATGAATATATTTTACTGTGTGTCAACTTATATTTATTCATATTTCACATATTTGGTAGAATAGCAATGGTGTAGTGTCTATGCATTCTGCATTCAAACAGGCTATGGCATCCATGAATTCAGGAAATATGAACAATTTGAAGCTAATGTGTGTATACTTATGATTGTTTGCTTTACAAGCAATAGCTTAATGACTTTGTGTATCTGTGTTTGACTGTCTTAATATGTTTAGTGTGCTACATCACATTAAGCAAGTACAATCTAGATTTATGCTTGTGCTTTCTTTGTTTTTACATTTTCCTTTTATTTTGGAGATGTATCCATAGTGACGAGAATCTTATTCAGTACAGGAGCTGACAAGGCTGAAATTTAGATTGTATCTGTCCAATAAGTCGATAATACTAACCTTAAAAACTATAGTCACATGCGTGATCTGATGTCTTGACATTATTGCGTGTTAATATAGGTTAAATGGCTGGGCCTGTATACTTTGCTTCTACCTTGGTTCACGAGGAAATGCAGAACATCACGTATAAGATGTGTAAAATGTATGTAGAATGTACTGTATGTAGAAACTCTGGGGTTTTCAAGACCAGGCTTGATACGGTGCTAGATACTATCTTGTTTGTAGGTAAACGGTGAGCAATAGGTACCATTTAGTGGTAGGAAAATGGCGAGCATTGTTGGGTGGAATGACCTGTTCTCGTCATTAATTTATGTCATGTTATGTACAGTATGTTACGCAGATCAGATCAGTTATGCATGAATCAAATGTGTTTGAGATCCACAAGTCAACCAGTGATTTTTAAGTAGAAGGTTAAAGATGTTTTTTTTTTTCTCCATTTAGAGGAATTCTCTCCAAATGGGTCAAAAGACGAATAAGGCATCAGGGTTATTATTCTTTTTTTTTTTTTTAAATATCTATATGTGACACATAACGGAACTATTTATATAAACCCAGCAAGGCATCTGACTTTCAGAGCAGCACACCATACATGGTATATTTACTTGTTTATGGGAGCACAAGGACACTGCATACAATTCAGAGATAAACTTAATACATGAAAAATTCAGACTAAGTGAAAATAGCGTTGCCTTGAAGGGTCCAACCAGTCACTGATAAATGACAGATGAAACGGATTCACAGAATGAATCATTTTAGAAGGTCCAGTAAAAATCTTTTTTTTTGTGAAAACCGACGTTTGCAGGTGTACAGCAAGAAATTACAGGGAATACCACATACATTGTGCCTGTTTTCAAGGTGGCGAGATATGTGAGGAAAGTAAATGCTCACTCTTGCATATCACAAGGGATTTGCACACACACACACACACACACATGCATGCACGACCCCCCCCACACACATACGCACATACACACACACACCCAAGAATGCGCAAGCTCACTATCTCAGTAAACCCGTGCATCATATCTCCTGCCATGGACGATATGATAAGGCACTGGCAGCCAGTCATATTTTGCTGTCAGTGTTTCCTCATGGGAATAACCCTGAACTAATTATATCTTAAGTAGCTGTGGAAAAATGCAAATGGCAATTTTACTCAAACCTCTGAAATGGGAGAGCCAATTTGCTCTAATACCACTTTAATTTAGCTCAGTTATATGTTACCTTAGGGGGTTGTCCAGTGTCACTGCAAGGCATGACTCTCTCTCTCTCATATAGACCCCAAAATGGATCTAGCATATGGAGGTTTAGCACATTCCATAGCCCTTTTAGTGAAGGGCTGGTACCCTTTTTTTTCAAAAACATATGTCACCTCTAATAATTATTTAAAATGAAAAAAATAAATTGCGTTAAAATGTTTCTTTTTTAAGTCAGTGTTCTTTTACTTATCACTCAATGGTGACTCTTCCTATTGGTCAGGTTCCAGCAGTATGTCTGCACTAAATGCACTAGATGTCTTCCAATTGGTCAGGTTCCAGCAGTATGTCTGCACGAGATCTCTTCCTATTGGTCAGATTCCAGCAGTATGTCAACACTAGATGTCTTCCAATTGGTCAGGTTCCTGCAGTATGTCTGCACAAGATGTCTTCCTATTGGTCAGATTCCTGCAGAATGTCTGCACTAAATGTCTTCCTATTGGTCAGATTCCTGCAGTATGTCTGTACGAGATGTCTTCCTATTGGCCAGGTTCCTGCAGTATGTCTGTACTAGATGGCTTCCTATTGGTCAGATTCCAGCAGTATGTCTGCACAAGATCTCTTCCTATTGGTCAGATTCCAGCAGTATGTCTGCACGAGATCTCTTCCTATTGGTCAGATTCCAGCAGTATGTCTGCACTAGATGTCTTCCTATTGATCAGATTCCTGCAGTATGTCTGTACTAGATGTCTTCCTATTGGTCAGATTCCTGCAGTATGGCTGCACTAGATGTCTTCCTATTGGCCAGATTCCTCCAGTATGACTGCACTAGATAGCTAACTATTGGTCAGATTCCAGCAGTATGTCTGCACAAGATCTCTTCCTATTGGTCAGATTCCAGCAGTATGTCTGCACTAGCTTCCTATTGATCAGATTCCTGCAGTATGACTGCACTAGATGGCTATCTATTGGTCAGATTTCTGCAGTATGTCTGTACTAGATGGCTTCCTATTGGTCAGATTCCTGCAGTATGTCTGCACTAGCTGTGTGGTTTCATCTGGCGCCATATCTGGACTATAGAGTAAAAAAAAATTTTTTTTGTGTTTTTTTCAAAAAATAATTTAGCCTATTGTGATGGTAGGACAAGCCTGAAATTACGATTGGGTGGTTTAAATTGAGGAAGAAATTGCAGAGGAATAGAGGCCTTTTGTATACTGAAAGCAAAAAAAAAATCAGTGTTCACAATCTCAAGACACATCAGAAATGAGTATGCATTCAGACGAGCACGGCTCCTTACCGACAACAGTTTAAGCAACCGTGCGTCACCAATCTTATTACTGAGATTAAAGCATCTTTGGAATCAATAGTTCCCTGCATGCCGATCTGCCATTGAGGCACCTGAACACCCGTCGCCAGATTAGCTCCCATACTGTAAGACTGAAGCTCCAGGATGGTAGCGTCATTAGCTCCCGTACTGTAAGACTGAAGCTCCAGGATGGTAGCATCATTAACTCCCGTACTGTAAGACTAAAGCTCCAGGATGGTAGCTTCATTAGCTCCCGTACTGTAAGACTGAAGCTCCAGGATGGTAGCGTCATTAGCTCCCGTACTGTAAGACTAAAGCTCCAGGATGGTAGCATCATTAGCTCCCGTACTGTAAGACTGAAGCTCCAGGATGGTAGCATCATTAGCTCCCGTACTGTAAGACTGAAGCTCCAGGATGGTAGCATCATTAGCTCCCGTACTGTAAGACTGAAGCTCCAGGATGGTAGCGTCAGAGCACAAACATCAGCTCAGTGTGGATTAACTGGCTTACGGCAACACATCATGTCTGCTCACGCAAACGTTCCCTCGCAAAGTGCCATAGCGATAACGGCACAGCCAATGATGAGTCAAAGATTAATCCAAGCCAACATGGAGATGCTTGGGGAGCGTCCCGTCCAGGTTCAGATCGAGTCGACCCGTTCGAATCTGAATGTATGCGCTGTAATACAGAAGACATGGAGATCATGGTTCATGTTTATTGGACGGCTCCTTGACTGTAAAATATTATAAAAATGAATGTTCTGCATTTTCCCATGTACTTTGTGCAAAATACTGCCCTGTTATGATGTATTTAGATATGACTTTGCATGGCAACTTTCTTGGTAAACAATGTGCGTGAGTGATGGATTGACCACCTTAGTTGTCTCAAATGAAGCTCTTCGATACACTGGACTGGTGTGTCCAAAAGACTTACCGTGCTTCATCGTGACTAGCACCATGTCCACCTGCTGAGTGATACACTTCCTTTCCCATTAAGTGGAATATGAATGTCCACATAAATAAGTGCTCTTGTGTTGTTGAGGACATTTCTGTGTGTGAGAGTTACTAGAAGCAAATGAAGGATGTGAACGATATTGAGCTTGTTTATTGCAAAAGGGACTCCCTTGATTTTTCATCCCCTTTTATTTGAAGTGTGCTTGAGAATTAATGCTTCATCATTTTATGCAGTTGATTTCTTTTGTTGTCGAAGAAATAATTTGCTCAGAATGATTTATAATTTGATTTAAAAAAAGAGCCTGAATCGTTTGTTGCATTCTTAAGCTTTTGGTTAACTTGAACGGTCTGCATTGGTTGTAACGTGATGTAGAGAGTAAGTGTTCAAGATTTTACCAGAACAACTTTGCTAAACTGTTAGTGACAGTTATAATCCGTCATAATGGGAGTAGTTTTGTAGCTCATTTGCAATGACCATTGTTTAACAATAATCATAAATTTAAACAAATAAATTAGTGCAACTATCTTCTTCCACTCAAAATTGTCTTAAATAAATTTTTTTGTACATTTTTTTTTGGCAAGAATTTAATTAAAAGGATAAGGTCTTGCACGCAAGTAAGACTTCTTATGGACAATGAAGCATCTGGGTCCGAGTTGATTGCATTAAGTATTCAGTATGTTCGTTAGAAAAGTAATTCATCAAAAACCCATCATCCCAGCTTGTGTAGAATATAGACTGGGAGTACCTGCTACCTCCTCCATTGATATGTAATGTTAAGGTAGCCGGCTACTAGGTTAGGAATATATTACAGTTTTTTTACGATTGCTTTGACTCATTTTGCACAACAGAGTTTCAATGTGCAAAACTCTTAACACAGAATGCTATACTGCTCATTTTGGGTTCAAAATGTAATATAGCATGCAAAATAAAAATACCAGTGTCAAATCCGAGAATATTATATGCAAAAGTTTATCACAGCACCAGAACATTAGATATTTCAAACAATGAAGTTAAATCATTGCTGCATTTTCAATATACAACAGTCATCATGAAATAATGCTGCCATACACAAAATCCTTCTTATAAAAAAAGAGTTTGAAAGTGTTCTTTGGTCATAACGCAAAATGCTATACTCCTAATCTTGGGCTCAAAATCATATATAGCATGCATAATAGAAACAACTGTACCAAATTAGATTGTATTTCATGCTAAAGTTTATCATAGTGTCAGAACAGTGGATATGTTCATTGGTGAAGTTTAATTACATGTGCTCTTCGTTCTCCGCACTCTTAATTACGAAAATATTCATGGAAATTAAACGATCTGAAAGCTCAGCTTTTGTTAGATTCTTTTTTATTGCAGGTTTAGCACAACCTCATCTTTTGTTAGATTATTTTAAAAAAATAATTAAAAAAATTATCTAACAAAAGCTGAGCTTTAAGATCGTTTAATTTCCATGGATATTTTCGGAATTAAGAGTGCGGAGAACGAAGAGCACATGTATCCACAATTATAATGTTGATTAAAATGTGCACAATTTTGCGATGCAAGTTAAAATAATTTTATTACTTGCCTAATAGCCTAATTGAGGAGAACTGGCTACATTTGATGGCATTGAGTAATTGGTGAATTAAACGCTGATGTAGCCTATTGTTAATCAAGGAAACTGATTGAAAAATGATTAAGACCAATAATCAGTTTAAAGGGAAGTTTTCTGCCTCCCCAATTTTCAGCTCAGGAGCCGCCACTGCTGTATATTTACTGTACATGGTCCACGACCATGACCACGATCATGACCACGACCACGACCCTGTCCATGATCCTGTCCTTCGTTACCAACCTCAACCTCACTGACCTGCTCCATGTTGTCAGAAACTGCCATTCAGGTTTCTAAGCAGCCTTTTATGTAGTGGTGAAGAGATTATCAATTGTGTTGCAATGCTACTCACCTGGGCAAGGTTGTTGGAAGTATTGAGACATGACTACAAAGACCTGTTGAATTGATTTAGTGATCTGCATTTGTAGTAATAAGCATTTGAACATTGTTGTAATATTAGGTGGCTGTATTCTGAGAATGGAGCATATGATTTGAGTTTGGCACTTTGTATTAACAGTTTTGCGCTTTGTATGTCAGCATAGGATGTAGTGTCTTAAGGTAAGAATTCTGCAAGTCAGTTTAGCACTTTGCATTAACAGTTTTACACTTTGTATGTCATCATAGGATGTAGTGTCTTAAGGTAAGAATTCTGCAAGTCAGTTTAGCAATTTGCGTTAACAGTTTTACACTTTGTATGTCAGCATAGAATGTAGTGTCTTAGAGTATGAATTTTGAAAGTCAGTTTGGCACTTTGCATTTTGAGTTTTGTACATTGAAATTCTGCTGTGCAAAATTAGTCAAAGCAATCGTAAAAAACTGTAATGATATTTGTGTAAAGTACATGCTGAAATGAAAATATTAATTAATTAAATAAATCTGTATCTGTTTTTGCTTTCTTTGTAATAGCAAGATAGACATGAATGCTTACCCTCAACATACCATAGAGAACTCCATACCTTATTGACACAATCTGACAAAGGTAGTTTTGATGTTTGCATCCAGTTAATTATAGCAGAAGGAAAATGTATCCATCTCCCTATTGAACTGTACCATCCATGGACACAATCTGACAATTAACATATGCCAAGCCCCGCTCAGTCGACTGTCTACAGAAAGAAAAAATTCTTCTGCAAAATGTTTTTGTGTGTGTGTGCGTGTGTGTGTGAGTGCGTGTGTGTGTGTGTGTGTGTGTGTGTGTGTGTGAGTGCGTGTGTGTGGTAATGAAAGAATGAAATGATTGAAGGGATGGAAGGTCAGTGGAAAACTGTAACATACAAAAAGCAAAGAAGACAAGACCTTGAGGAAGGAATGGTAGGAGCCATAATGAGGATTATCGCGCACGCTAGTGTGTCACCAGCGAGATAGAGCGTGCTCGGAATAGATAAGACTGATTCGGTGGCCCTCCCCTCTCCTTGCCTTTCCTGAAGATAAGTGAAGGTGCTCCCAGCCAATCACTGCAGGGCATAGGAAGTGTGGGGGGAGGTTGCCTTAGGGACAGATAGCCTTTATAGCCTTAGGGACAGATAGCCTTTACGTTCGATCCGCAGACTTCTAAGTTCGTGGATTTATACAAGCTTTTAAAACAGCTGATTAATTTGACTGGGGTTGAAAAAAAAAAGGCTCCCTGCACAATTTGCCTCAGCCCTCTAAGGCCAGCCCTAAGCTCCTGTCAGGACAATAGGATATTGCCATCCGAGCTGCTCACCGACCGCTTAATTATACACACCTCCCGGCAAGGAACCCAAGGCTACTGCAGGCTAGAGCGGCAGGTCGTGCATTAGCCGCGCGCCGCGGATAGTCTGTCAGCTTCGATTTACGCCGCTATTCCCTCTGCCTTAGCTGTTCAGAAAGGATACAGGTGATGTGAAATGAATTTACCAGCGTTTCTGTTTTTCTTTGTGTGTGTGTGTGTGTGTGTGTGTGTGTTTGTTGTTGTTTGTTTGTTTTTTTGACTGCCACCAATTAAGATGGTGAAGGTGTAACCAGAGGTTGCCTGGCCAAGCTCTTGCCTGGTGTGGGCTGTTGGCCTTCTCTGGCCCGGTTTGATCGAGCAGGCTGCAGTTTAACAGTGAGAGAGATCGCATTGTAACTGGCTGTGCTATGGTGGGGTAGGAGAATGGTACCGGATGAAGGGCGGATGGTGTGAGAGGTCATTAATGTGCTACACTTTAAATTTCATTAAATTATTAATGTTGCAGAGTTAAAATGAGAATCATCTTTTCAGCAAAAATGTGGGCGGGTGAAAACACAGGGCAAGTGGAAGTTTGGGGAAGTCTCGTGAAGTCCAACAAAGCTTTGGCTTCATTGAACATTATGTAGTTAACTCATAGAATATAGGCTAGTTAACCTTGATTAAATAAACGCTGAATGCATATAGCTGAGCTTTGGAAGTTCATACTACTTATTTCAAAGGAGTGAAAGAAAATGAAATGACAATAAAATGACTAAAAGAAAAGAAAATCTGAGTTATAATTTGGCAGATTTACACCCAGATTGAAATGTCAATATTCCCAAACTAGGCACGGCCAGCAGTTTGAAGAGGTGTCCAAATAGTGAGTGCCGTCAATGTAATTATTCACTACTTCCTATTCAGAAACATTAGTGCTTCTCTTCTTTCTTCTGTCATCAATATTCTAGCTTAAACATATACAGTAGCAGGCAGGATTCATGCTCTAGTGATAGTTTGTATAAAGTCACAGCACTATCTCCAAAGACGTTCATAATGAAAAGTCAAAAGAAGGCATAACACTGTTATTCAAGCACTTCCTTTTTTAACTTTTTGTTGGCTCAAACTTAGAGAACTGTATTCCTGTAATTTGTAACCTTCGATCCAAACATAAATGCTTACCGTAATGCTTATTACAGCCAATCACTACAGCAACCCGGGGCTCTAAAATGATTTATTGCTGTCAACCCAGAAGTGCTTTTCAGTACCCTTAAGCCAGATCCAGCGAGGCTAGCTGTCCCATTTTGAATATAAATAAGCAAATGTTATTACCATACTTTTTGAGAGCAGCCACTTTCATGTTTTGTATTCCAGGGAGATTTAAACCTGATGTCCGAGCTTTGCTTATTGACATTGCTATTTGCCCTGCGCTATTTTCATAGTTTTGCTTTAAAAGATGCAGACCAATGGCTGCATCTTTCGATTTTTCTTTTTTTTTGAAAATGTTGATTTGCTTTGCTAACTTTCTTAATTAGTGCACTTAAATTTATGCCATCAATAAACAGAGGGTTTTTACTGCCACCATTGCTTCTGATCTGCGTGAAGAACAGGGAAGCTACCTTAGGTTAGCTTGTCCACAGAAGTATGAAAATGTACGATTTCAAATGGTGATGCTTTTGAACCCATTAGCCGTTGCAAATACCGGAAGAAGAAAAAAATTATGCACGGTTCTATGATGCCTTGTATTTTAGTTTTAGACCCAAATATCTATCGTGTAAATTTGGTCAACTCGAAACAGCTGTTAGACTGCTTAATGACACTGGACATCTCAAGACAGCTAAGGCAGATAAGGAGCCTGACACTTGGCTGTATTCCACTCGACTCATACCTACACTTCACTTAATTAGTTTCATTAATTCAATGATTCTATTGAATGTCTTTATTTAATATGTTTGTTTGTCTGTCTATGTATTTGTTGTTGTTGTTGTTGGTGGCTACAACTGAAGTTGCCTCACAGGAAAATAAAAGTTATTCTATTCTATTCGTAAAGCACCAGCAGTTGGTGGAAAAAGCATGAAATAGCACACAGTGCATTGTCATCATCATGCATGTTGAAATTGAATTATCTGCTATAAGGTAAGCAGGCTGTTGCATTGTACAGAGAAATATATTTCAACTTCAATAAAAATCATTAATTCAAAATGGTGAAATGGTATCAGTTGAGATAATAAGTTGTTCCAAGATATATTGAAGAGGTCCATTTGCTGGTCATTCAACCAATCTCATCTGTGGCACAAAAGTTCCTGTTTTTAGTCGTTATTATTTCTGCACTTTTACTTATGTGGCAAATTAAAATGCATCCCTTGCAAATTGACAGGCCAGTTTCCAATTAATGTTTGTGAATCATCACTTGCTCGACTTCAAAAATACATGTGAGCAAAACTAGCTTTTTACTTTATTTGTGCATTCAGAGATGACACCAATACCCATTTCTGAGTTTTAAAAAATATTTAAAAAATTGTGGTCAGACAACTGAGGCCAGACACAGCCTAACATGTAAAGTAATACTGTAGCAGAGAACATGAAGCGTTGTGTGACCCTCGCTCAAAAAATATCTTATAAAGGCTGATCTGGTGGCCGAAAACATTACTTTACTTATGAACTGTGCTCAATAAAGGTATTTTTCCATGGTCACGTGGTCACTTGATTTGCATCAGTACTATAGTGAATCAGTTATTAATATGGCGCGGATAACGTTCACGGCTGTTCTGCAATAAGCTACACAAACTGTGCTGTATTATTTCCTAGTGAACGTACCTCAGAGAGTTTTAGAATAATTATCTGAAGAAGCAATAACATCTAGCTTCCCTCTCCTTACTACAGTTCAAAAGTATCACAATCAAGTAAGCTTTTAGAACTTACCCCCCACTGTGTTTCGATGACACAAGTCATGATATGAACAGTATTTTTATTTTAAAAGGGTTTTTATTTTAATTTATTTTATTTGACCTGTATTTTAGGCGGGTCAATTAAGATCAAAATCTTATTTAGATTGAAGGCCTGGCAAGAGTGAAAAGAACTGTTGAGGAGGCATGGGGTGTGGGGGTGGGTTAAAAGAAATGAAGTTAAATAAAATAAGGACAGACAGAATAGCAACAAAAGACAATAGAGACAGACAGAAGACAAGCAATTGTCAGTTAAGAAGCGCAAGGCAAACAAATATACAAATTCAAAATGCAACAGCACAAGCACAAAACTAATGGCATAATATTTACAGTGCAGGGCAAAGGATAAAGCAGCAAAAGGCACTTGGCATGAACATGATAGAACAGATCATTATGAGTCAAAACAACAGCATATTTCTGAGATGGAGTCCATAAGACAGTATTTGCCCATGGATGTAAAAGACCTCCAGTCATTGGGATTGCTTCATTATGCGACCAAACTATAACCCTAAGAGAAAGACCCTGCCACTGGATCCAAGTACCTCAGGTGGATACATAACTGAAGTTTCCTGTGGATAAGGCTTTTTTGTTGTTGTTGTTTTTATTGATTTTAGTGACTTTGCGTGCCTTGGATATCTGCGTGTGCACCATTGCAGTTTCAACAATTTAGGCCCCAAAAGTTGGGAGGTATTTCTTCACAAATTAAGCTCCAGTACAAATTGAGTTGTTTCAGTCTGACTGAAAGGCATATTATTATTATTATTATTATTAAGTTGGTTGTTTTGTAGCCTCATTTTAAGAGTTATGTTGCAGCAGTCAATGTTTCAAAAAATACTTAATTTCAACGTAAAAAAAAACAGGTTGAGAGGGTATATTTTAAGTAGATTCAAAATCAGTCGTTTATGCTTAATTTAGAGCTTTGGAGTAGGGTTCAAGTATTGGAGGGCTCCTGCACATATGCCAACAATATGCTGGGAACCAAGAGTCCTGCTGCGACTTCGCAGTTCGTTTCAACATTTCAGAGAACTTGCAATATGTTGCCTCATTTACCCTTTGCTCCGGTACTCCCACACGGCTCCTGAAGGAGTGTAGTGACGCATCCTCTTTAGAGAACAGATTTTGGCTGAGAAACGGAACGTTTCCATGCTACAGCCCTGGTTAACTGCAGCGTGTGTTATAAAGTCTCCTAGCCGTGTTATAAAGTCTCCTGGCTGTGTGCAGAGTCAGATCACAATTACGTTTACCGCAAACACTCTACCTCAAGTTTTACGTCCGTATTTTGTGGGGGGACTTTTTCGAAATGTGTTCTCTCTTGCCATTTCTTCTGTATTTCCAGAACCAATGCCTTTGTTTCATGGTATTTTTCCCTTTTCAAGGATGAATGACTTGCAGAAACGTTTGCCTAAACTGATGCTTTGTCATAGACCAGTATGATTAAAATAAGTACAGTCCAGTACAGTCTGGCCAAAGCAAATTTTCTCCATGGCACTATGTATAAATAACTGCATATTTATAAAGCATGTTTTAGACCCACCAATAATGGGGTTTCTTGCAGATGTGGAACGGATTGTAAATATCTTTTTTTATGAAGATATATGTTGTATTTTAATAATTAAAATGTATTAAATGTAATATGATCTGTAGGAATGTACTTAACATAGGACATACAGTGTGAAGGATTCATGATGTAGGAATGTTGGTCAGAGGGTTAAGCTTAATTCGCAAAATAAAGTATTATGTTATTAGAAAATAATTGCATTTTCTTAAGATAAATGTTAACGAAAGCATTAAACATTCTTTATGATTCGTTATGACAATATGCTTTGTGTGACGTTTTAATTTTTTCTCCCCTGAGCAGTGATATTCAGAAGATTTGAATTTGTCCGTAAGTCACAGAATTGCTATGTTAGTGGAGAAAAGAACTTGTGATTCTCCCAAAAAAAGTGGAAAGGAGTCACACATTCCAATGATACAAAAAACGTTTTTATTCTATAAATGCATGTTGATGCCTTTTAAAATCAGCTAGAATAATGCAAGGAGCAGCACAATGAACAGAAAACGGCAATAAAACAGGTCTAAATGCATTTCTCAACACATTGACAGATGCACTTATCAATTAACAGCGCTAGAAGCAATTTAGCTTGAGTTGGTTGTCAGAAGCCACCTTTGCATGCATCGGCAGACAGGTGCTCACCTTTCAATGTCCCATCGCTGGCACACTGTATGTCATGCTTTTATGGTATGGCAAGGACCATGGCTGGCTTTGCCTTCAGTTTCAAAGAGATAAAGTTTCAGAATTTCACAGAACCCCCTATTCCCAGTGGGTTAAAAAAAAGTCGCCGTTGCACCCCTCATGCATAGTGCCCACTGTACAAGCCTCTGGAGGCAGTGTTATGAGGGGTTGCTTCAATTGGTCAGGTCTAGGCTCAGCAACGTTATGCAGCAATAAAATGAAGTCAGCTGAGTACCTGAATGTACTGAATGACCAGGTTATCCCATCAATGGGCATAATCCAGGATGACAATGCCAAGATTCATCAGACTCAAATTGTGAAAGAGTGTTTTTCTGACTGTTAGCAATGGCCTTAGACGAACAGGGTAGGATCAACAGAGCTGCCTTCTCCAATTACACCTGCAGTGTCTGGTGCAGCTAGAGCTAGCACTAGCATTGCTAGACAGGTACTGTTATTGTGAGGGTTGTGTTAAGGTTCTGAGAACCAGACACGACCGATAAGGATTCTAAAAGCGTATCTAGAAGGATACACCACAAACCATGTTGAATGACCAGGTTATCCCATCAATGGGCATATTCCAGGATGACAATGCCAAGATTCATCAGGCTCAAATTGTGAAAGAGTGGTTCAGGGAGCATGAGGAAACATTTTCACACATGAATTGGCCACCTGAGTCCTGACCTTAACCCCACTGAAAGTCTTTGGGATGTGCTGGAGAAGACTTTACGGAGTGGTTTGACTCTCCCGTTGTCAATACAAGATCTCGGCCAAAAATGAATGCAACTCTGGATGGAAATAAATGTTGTGACGTTGCATAAGGTTGTCGAAACAATGCCACGACGAATGCGCGCAGTAAATCAAAGCTAAAGACGGTCCAACTTAATATTAGAGTGTGCGATTTTTTCTTTGGCCAGGCAGAGTATATCTGCTGTGGAGACACACTAGAGGGAGAAAGACACTGCGCAAATATGCCAGCTTAATTACATTGATATGTCTATTTGACTATTTGATTACTACTAAAAAAATTTAATAAAATTAGCGGGAGTTAGCAGCTGCAAAGTCAGTTTGTGTTTTTCCATCTGTGGCCTTCTCCCTATTAGAATCAGTCACATTCAGCGTAAGCATAATTGTGGGAGGAATCACATATAAGAGAGAATAGTAGTAGCTAGCAAGCTTGGTTGCTTTCTTGGCTAGCTAGGATAGCCTTTTTTCTGACTGTTAGCAATGGCCTTAGACGATAAAAACAGCGTAGGTTCGACAGAGCTTCTTTCTCCCATTACACCTGCAGTGTCTGGTGCAGCTAGAGCTAGCACTAGCGTTGCTAGAGAGGTACTGTTATTGTGAGGGTTATGTTAAGGTTTGGAGAACCAGACGCGACCGATAAGGATTCTAAAAGCGTATCTAGAAGGAGACGCCACAAACGCGATAATAGCCGCACCAGAGGAGAGGAAAACAAAAGAACGGGAGCAAAACTTCCCTAGCACAAGCCAAATCAAAGCAACGCCAAAAAAAGGCGAGTCTCGATAAACAGCAAGAATGAATAACAAAAGAACCTCACTCACTAAATCATTAGGCGTAACAGGAGGTAGAGAAACAAAGCAGAACTCGATAAAATGAGTGAAGGACAAGAACACAAAAGAAAACCTGTTATCCAGAGCTCTTGTGGTAAAAGAGCTGACACAAAAGGTAACAGGTAACAAGAATAAGGATAAAGAGAATTGGAAGATTGGAAAATAAAAGAGAAAACCAATCTAATCCTAATTCTCTAACCGGACTTGCTGCGTTTCTTATTCGTACAAACCAGAAATGCAGCGACCAAATTTCCTATACCTTACCACTTTGTTGTCAACATAGCAAAAGACAATATCGAAGTGTCAGAAATGCGGAAGTCCTGGGCTATTCATAACCGGCAGGAAACCCGAAACAGGTGGAAGAAATAATTGCCGGGCGAGATAAAAACAGCGAGAAAAAATCAGATAGAGCATCCCGACGACGCCAAAAGGAAAACCAAATGGCGAAACAGCAAAGGCTGCTAATAACCATGACAGTTATAAAATGTAGTTATTCAATTCAATTTTATTTTTATAGCGCTTTTTACAGAGAACTGTCACTGATGGGAAATTGGGCAAAACCTAGGCCTGAACCCCCAAACAGTGGCGAGAAAAAAAGTCCTCGATGGGAAGATATCTCAGAAGGAACCTGGCTAGAGAGGGGGAGCCCATCCTCCACTGGCCGGCCTGTTGTATAGGTGGAATGGACGGTAACAAAAATGTAATGAGGGCTCTAAAATCTAATGGGTTGAGCAGGTTACAGTCTGAGGTGTTAAACCAGCTTGTAAAGTAGAAAGTCCAAATGAAAAGATGTATAATATGCAATTCAGAGGGGTTGGGTGATGCATCTGGAGTTCCAGGTTGTGTCAAGGCGCACAGAAGTCAACTGAAATGGATGATTAAAGCCTTTCTTTGCATCCAGTTCCTAGGCATAGTTCTCCCCTTATTTAACCATGGATATAATGTTTTATATAACGTGAATCATTTCCCTTGCCTTATTTTCTAGACAGATGATGAAGATCATTATAACATATTGAAAACATTTTTTTTTTTTAACTTGGTATAAATGGTGGACTTGAACAACATATTTTAAGTCTTTCTTTGTTACTTAATATGTTTTTTTTTTGTTACTTAATATGTAAAGGACATACTCTTGATTTTGCATGGGGAAAAGGCTTAACAGGAATAACTTGGCTTTGCTCTAAATTGTAGAGGGAGGTGATAGAAAATTCACTTTATATTTCACAGAGAATTTGGAAATTGAATAAGTTATTAACCACAGAAAAAAAGCATGAGTAAAGAGACGAAAAACCGATAAAGGAAATGTCTCGTAGAAAAATAGAGGAAATTCCCCTTTTCATCACAGACAGAACAAGGCAGCTAAAGCAAATGTTTTAGAAATATTATGGTATTATAAAAAATGCATTTAAAAAAAGAAAAGTGGACATTTCAGTCAGTGGTTCGGATCCCGAGGTCGACTGTGCTATTTTGTCATGTGGTGGGTGATATCTTTCAGGCGATTGTTTTTTCAACTTCCTGGCTGAAGGTCAAACATCATGTGAGGAGAGAGTTGGCGCTTATGGTAGCTATGCCTGCTGCACTCTGCAATAGTAATCTGCTTTAAGATGTTTCAGAAGGGATAGATTCCTTTCTCCCTCATTGCTTCCTAGACTAATCCCCACCCTTAAACCATACCTCTTATGCAGGTCTGTGCCTCCATAACACAATAATTCCTTTTTTCTTTTCTTTTTTTTAACAAGTCAGCAAAATCCATACGTGTCTGAATGCCTGCAA
Source organism: Synaphobranchus kaupii (assembly GCA_029718625.1). NCBI lineage: Eukaryota > Metazoa > Chordata > Actinopteri > Anguilliformes > Synaphobranchidae > Synaphobranchus > Synaphobranchus kaupii. The sequence continues at coordinate 137,189,890 of CM056376.1, read as the reverse complement.
ATAACATCCCCAGAATTCCAAAATAATAATAAATGCTTATATCAACTCACTTTAGAAAATATCTGTACTTCTCTTCAATGCGTTCATTTCACTGGACTCTAGCTGTGATTGGCTGTGTGAATGCGGTGCCATATCTTCGCATCACGGCTGGAGTAATCAGACTGAGCGTGCTCATGAGTAATGAGGCTCCACCGTGGGGGTCAGAGAGCAAGAACGTTGACACCATCACAATTCTGTGAATCCGACGTCATATACAAGTTTATGTTTGAGTTTTGTATTGACTCATGCTTTTTATTTTTTTATTTTTTTTTTGGTATTGTTTTTGTTATGGCTTTTGGAAGTGAAATCCAAGATGAAAACTCAAACTCCCTTGGGCCTCAGAAGGGCTGTGTCGGCGGGTTTGACACTTTGGCGGTTGATGCACTATGGAAACATAAGTTAATGAGGTCATAAGTCAGGGGTCAAGTCCCTCCAGTGCTATGTCCAACATCTAAAACAGGGTAAATGCCATTCAGCAGTATTGTGCGTACGGATGGGGTGTAATCGTGTAATCTGATTGTGACATTATCTTCTGTTTGTGGGGGCCATTTTGGTTCAAAGCTAAGCCATCCGTTGCATGAATAACCTCAATTCCAAGATCCACTGGACTGTACGTACAGTAGCATCAAGGAAACAGCCACACTTGAGTAAATGTGTGAAAGGTCGCTTTGGATAAAATAATCTGCTAAATGACTGTAATGTAATGTAATTTAATGTAATGAAAGGAGCTGTTTTAGCAGGATTTTTATTTTTGCGGCACACTGAATTTAGATTTACACTGAAGATTATTTTTTTGTGGCTATAATGTTACATTTGAATGCAATAGCTATACATATTACTAGCTCCTAGTAGTTAAAACTACAATAATTACATACAGTACCAGTCAAAAGTTTGGACACACCTACTCATAGGTTTTTTAAAGTTTTTTTTTTACTGTTTTCCACATTTTAGAATAGTAAAGTCATCAAAACAATGAGATAACACATTAAATTATGCAAACAAATCAAAAAAAGTGTTATATTTTTAATTCTTCAAAGTAGCCACCCTTTGCCTTGATAACGGCTTTGCACATTCTTGCCATTCTCTCAACCAACTTCTGTGGTAAACAGGTATTCCACAGGTAAACAGGTGATGCTATCATGACTCTGTATAAAAGGATATCGAAAGACTCTTGGCTACTTTGAAGAATCTAAAATATAAGAAGTTTTTTATTTGGTTTTTTTTTTGGGTCTTTGCATAATTTCATTTGTGTTATCTGATAGTGTTGATGTCTTTACTATTCTAAAATGTGGAAAACAGTAAAAATAACGAAAAAAAACTTTCTACGAGTAGGTGTGTCCAAACCTTTGACTGGTACTGTATGTGCTATGTGTGTAACAGTCTTAATTCTGTCCTCGCTTTTCTGTAGTTCAGCTACAGGCTATAGCTAACTAACTTGTTTATTAGCTATATAGCTTAAATCATACATCTGCACCCCTATAAGACCCTGATTAGACCCTCTTAGTAACAATAGCAACCTCCGTACAACTATAGCTTTGAACAAATTTGTATTCCAACATGTTTTCATTGACTCTTAATATGGAATGCCCTATGGTTTGGGAAGGCACACACTATAGTCTGTGCTGGCATGGTCAGGATTTGATTTCGGGTCTTGGGGTGCATCTCCCCATAGAGCTGCCTGAATACCAGTCCCGACTCTCCATGTGTGTCTTCTGCACACCAGAGAACAACCAGTGGTTAAAAAAGAGGTGAGCCACTTGTATATGATGAAACTGGAATGGTCTCTTATTACTGTAATATGGATCTAGGCGTGTTCTTGTAGATGGACTGAGTGTGAACATAGTGACGATGGCTGTAGCTCCGGGTCCTCAGGGTGGGCGTACAGCAATGTGCTTTTACTCATTTTGTTTTCTCAAGGCAGAAATCACTCCTAAGTACCAATAGTCACATGAGCCAACTGCATTTCTACCTCGTTCCATGCCTTGTCAAAACGGGTCCCAATATCAGGAGGAGGCACGACGGGAGACACGTCCAATACAAAATTATTATATATTATATATTATATCGTACTGTACATACTGTCAGGGGTATCCCAGAGTAACCGAGTTGGCAGTAATAGGTGAAATATGAGTGAAAAATTATGAATGACGGACACTGAATTATGTAAATGAAACATTGCAGAGGCACACTTATTGCTGTGCACACGTTTGATGGAAGCACAAAATTGATGTACAAAAAACATGTCTTGTTAATAATTTTGCATTTCAGAACCACAATAACTACTACCGGTAATTTAATAAATACTATCGCTGGTGAGAATGAATCACTGAATTTCACGATGAAGCAGCATTAGGCCTATATATTTCACCATGTTTGAATTCCAGCATAGCACTCCTCGGATATCTTTACCTAGTTAGATCGTCGCTTTCTTTCAGGCCAGAAAGATTTGAGTTGAGCAAGAAAAAAAACCATGTCGTGAGCTACAATTTATTCTGCCATCACTGCATACTGCCAGAAGACTTTCCAAGAATGGACTCCTTTTTTAACCCTCATATTCTATCCGGGGTCAATTGACCCGATGCAATGTTTGACGTCTCTTAAAAACCAGTTAACCTTATTTTTTTTGATTTTCACACTGTATGACTTTTAGTAATTTGTCGGGATTAAATAGTAAATGTGCAATAAACAAAATGTTATGTTTTAAAAGTCCTGTACCAACTCTGTATACAAAGGTATTGTGTGGAGTAATTTGTGAGGTAGCTGTATAAGATTTTTGAAAATATATGACATTTTTTATTTTTTATCTCAGACTTTTTTTATGGGTGATTCTAGTGGCACTTTCCCATACAGGTTTTAAACTTCATGAAATTTCACTTACCTCAGGCTCTAAATTTAGATGTTTCATCAAATTTATCAAATATATTTAGGGATAAAAGGGTAGCCAATTGGGAGACAGACAAAAGGTGACTCAAAAAGTGTCAACATTTTTGTTATACTTTTGTGTCAGTTTAAACTTTTTGGGTCAATTTGACCCCAAACATTAAAGGCGTCATAAAATGTCAACATAATATGAGGTTCTGTATATTAGTGTAGGTTATGCTTGAAAAGACACTGGGTAAGTGGAGTCATTTGATGGGCAGTGTGCAATTATGGGCTTTGTGGTTGTGGAGGAGTTTGGGTATTGTAGTTCAGTTCGGTTTCCAAGGTAACGTTGAGGTCTCATTTGTATAATGTATTGTCCGTATGTCTCAAGAAATGTCATGGACTAGAGCTGCTTACGATGCAAAACGAAATATCTGAGATATCAGATATGTATGTCGTACAATAGAATATTATTTTACTGTACACTGTGGAAGCACACTGGCATCTTATTTGACAACTTTGCCAGGCCCCAAGAATGCCAGGCCTTACTCCTCACTGGCACTAGCCTGGCACTACAATGGCACAAGTATATTAGCGAGAGTCAAGTAAGTTATTCGTAATATCCCAGCATCTTTACGCTCTGTGACTACAAATTTGCAGCAGATTTGGCTGACAATATTTTATCTATGATATAAATTTGTCTGGCTTCTACAGAGTCGGCAGACCTAGACAGGCGCACGCAAACAGGAAATCCACAGGAAGATGATACGATATGGAATATGGCATAAATGTATTTCTGCAGTCTGCGACGTGCCATTCCTGAAAGACATTTCACACATGGACAACTAAACGATTGCAGCTAGATATGTGCAACGCTGCTTAATTTATCATGTTCTTTTTCCTCAGGTCCTGCAGTAATCAAGTGTGGATTAATAGATGATACTGACTTTGGCCATAAGTGTACTGTATGTCCAGTTTTAGTGGCTATAATTTTATCTTATTTTTTAAATAATTTGGCAGCCAGCGCGGGGCTGTCTATGTCCAATTACCACCCTAATTTGGAACGTCCAATTTTCCCCCCCAACCATGTTCATGGAACAACCCCACTGCACAGGACACACGGCTATCTTACCTCGGTGCAGACCCACGGCTTTCCTTCGAAACACCCTTTTCTCCCTACGCACCATCGCCAAACTCACACAGAGCGGAATCGAAGGGAGACCACCCATAAGCAGCTGCATGCAGACCATGGGCTTGCCCATGCCCAGCGGGGTATTAGCGGCTATAATATCAGTTGCTAGCAAAAAAAAAAAAAAAAGAGATTAGGAGTCTCCCTGAGAGTGCAGGTGATTGATTGCTTTTCCTTGCAGGTTTGAGCTCAACAGAACCCCAGTATTTCTCCCATTTAAGTAACGAGCAGCGCACAACACATCAGTCAAGGTTGGCTGCGCACACAAACTTTCTCTCAGTTTTAAAATAGTTCTAACGTGCCATGTTGCACTTTATAATGGATGGCTGCATAATGGCGGCAGTTCTTGGCTTGACAAAAAAAAAAAAGATGTTCCTGATTTCTTGTCTGTTATTCAGTAAGGAAATTGATTAATCATTCCTTTTGGGGCTTGGGGGAGGGGGTTATTATTTCAACATAATTACATAATAATCTCTTGAAAAAACTATACGGCATATGATCATATTTAAAAAATGATTAGATCTTTTGAAAGGTTTGCTAGGATAGCTGCGTGACCTGCGTTCTTCAACACATTTCGCTTCGTTGGTGATCGGTGTGAAAAACGTTGTTTTAATTACGGCACGGAGCCAGAACCTGGAACGTAGAGGGAGGGATTGTGGTGTCTGTGCTCAGTTTATTTATTTATTTTGAAAGCTGTCAGCTTCGCCTCCAAAGAATTGCAGTTGTAGAAGGTGGCCTGGTTCCCAGTCCCTGCGTTAATAAATAATGGGTATGTCAGGGTAACGTATGGGCCATGCGTTATAATGAGCATTCTAGAGCACATCGCCATGGTCCCCCGGCTGTCATTCATCGTCTCTCAGCGAGGAGCGGAAGGTCTGCCCAGTGACAATAAGAGCGCCCCCTCCCCCACACCGCCCCCCCCCCCCCCCACCCCCACCACGCCACCGCCACCAATCCGCCTTTCTCATGCATGCCGTGCATTGTCCTATTTTTAAGGCCCATTATATTCCAGTTTTAAAATCAATATTCAGTTTGGAGAAGTGTTTTTTGTGCTAGTGTGGAATTTACCCATCATGATTGTAAAGCGTTGAAAATGGTTGGGGAAAAGGGGAAAAATCCTTCAAAATAAAGGTTTTTTTATTTTTATTTATTTTTTTTAACGCTAACCTGAACACCAGCCTTTTCCGCCATGTGTTGACAAACGCAGTTTTAGTCACAGCCCTTTTGAAAGGGTCGTTTGTTTTAGTCACAGCGCTTTTGAAAGGGTCGTTTTCGAGCAGATAAAGGGCTTTGATTATGACAGGGAGCTGCGGCGGAGGGGGGGGTGGATATTTGTTGGCGGTGCTCTCCGGCTGAGCTGAGCTGAGCGTCACGCGTCTATAACGGCGGCTCGGCTGGCGCATTTCACCTTTCTCTCTCCCCCTCCCGCTCAGTCACAGCGGCACGTCTGCGCTGATTGAATTTTAGCCACTGCGGCATCGCTCGTTACCATCTGTCCTCGCATTGTGCGCGTTTATCGCCGCCTGCCCCCCCCCCCCCCCCCCTCCCCCCGCAGGGCGAACCATGGCGGGCTGCGGGGCGGAGAGGCGAGGCTTCGGGGGAGCTGGCTCCGGCAGTGTCCCTGACAACCGGCGGATTAGCCTGTGATTATGAGTCAGCGGCTCGGCGACGCCCGCTTCCCCTCTGCGAATCCGCGCAGGGCACAAAGGCCAACCCGCCATTAGCTGGGCTGAGTGTGGAAAACACAAGCCGTCACGCGCTGCCCGGCCAAGGCACGTCCCCCGGCATTTTACAGCCCAAATGGGACAATCAGAGGCCGGCGTAAGTCGCTGGCGAACGGGGGAAAATTCACGTTAATTATAGATGCCTGTTTTTACGGGTTGCAAGTGTATAGTGACAGCGTGAGGGACTCCTCTGGTGTAAGGTGAATGAATGCTTCACTCGAGCTGGGCACCGCACTGCAAAAAGCAAAAAAATACATCAATCTTAACAAACATTTCAGTCTTATATTTAGACTTATTTCTATTAATATTAATATTTCTATTATTATTTTATTTTACTATTATTTCTATTGCTTTTTTGATAAATAAGACAAATAAGATTGCCAACGGGGTGAGACTTTTACTAATTTCAAGATTTGCCGATGGGGTAAGATAATTTCACTTGTCAAGAAAAAAAGCTTAAAATAAGCTAATATTTTATTAAAATGTATTACTTGAGAAAATGATTTTAAGTCTCATTACAAGACTAAAACACTTGTTAAGACAGACTTTTTTGCAATGCGTGCCTTATGTTGCGCTGAGCTGAGATTTCTGGCTCAAACCTGTCCAGATGGAGTGGTCATGACAGAGCATTTACAGGACGGACACTACCATCCACAAATCCAAAAATGGACTGTATCTGGAAACAGACATAACCTCGTGCACATAGGTGTTCTCGGACAGAAATTTGCCATAAATTACCAGACATGGCCGTCCACATCTCCGAATGAGGATTATCCCAGTCCAGAAATCCTTGATCACAGACATGGCCCAGGAGTGTGCAGAAGTTTCTGGAATATAGCCTACGTGTCGACACAGGAAACTGCTCGTGACCAACATCTTCCAGAAACTCTTCTGTTCATACAGTGGGACTCACTGGGCCTCATAGATAAACGGTGCATACGTACAAAAAAGATGCGTACGCCAGTTTTCCCGCCATCGGAGTCCGCCAATTCCCACAGTCTCAAAAATGTGTGTATACGTGAGTCATACTCTGCGTAAATGCGCACATGTTTTGACGTCAAGTTTGTTTTTATAAATCCCAAATCCGTGGGGAAAGTGACGTACGCATCTTTTTTTTACGTATGCACTGTTTATACATGAGGCCTACTGAGTTTATTGTGTCTGTCCGCAGTAAAATCTCCAGTGTCGATTCAACACTAACAGAGTACATATGAGTCCAATCAGGTCATTTAACACTGAACATACGTACTATGTATGTTCCGGGGCACCAGGTCCAGCTGTCAGGTGTGAGCTGGGTTAGGTGTGAGCTGGGCAGGTGTGAGCTGGGACAGGCGTGAGCTGGGTCAGGTGTGAGCTGGGACAGGTGTGAATCTGAGCAGCTCCCTGGATCAACAGCCCAGCATCGAACAAAAACGAGGCGTTCCTGTCACACACCAGGGTCAAGCCATGCGTCTGCTTTGACTGATCCCTGCGAAAGCACAAACGGCGGTCCAGCTTGTACCCCTCCCTGAACTCTGAACCCTGCCTTTAGTTATGACCAATTCATAGCCATTTTACAGAAAATCAAGTTCCCATTTTATGAATGAAGGTCTGAAATGCAACAATCTCACTGAAATTAATACAAACAACAGCAAAATATACATCAACTGTTGCTTTGGTTTCTTCTTGCAATGTACATACTCGGTCATTCCATATGCTCATTGGCAAACTGACTGTATGGCAAATAATTTTTTTAAAGCCTTTCTGGTCATTTCAATTCGTGCATAGTTGTCTCCATCCGTGTCAGCTCCACTCTGCATTGCATGACCATTTCCGTGTGGCTGAACATAGTGTGAGGACAGGTCGTGCCATTGGCCACGAGTCATGTGACCCCGGGTGTCTCACCTGGTCCCTTCTTCCCCAGAACGCCGTGTTCTGCTGTTAATATTAATAAGGCTAGAGCTCAATTTTCTTTCATTTGAGTAAAAATGTACTCCGAGGCCCGTGTCTCTATCAGGCGCCTCTTAATTACAAGTGAACGTGGAGATGTGTTTGCACTGCAGATGAACTTGAGCCGTAACGTTTTCACCTCGCTCTTATTTCCTGAAACAGAGCAGATAAAATCCCACGGCACAGGCTTAGGGGGATGAGAAGTTTGTTCTCATTTTAAAGTGATTTTATTTTTTTTATCTCTTCTTTTTTTTTTGCAGTGGCTTATGCACAAGAAAAGTGCTCCAACCAAAAAGGCAGTAGATCCAGCTCTTTACAGTGCTTGTTAATTCATTATAATAGAGACTAACAGGTGTTTAAGTCACACCTATACAGAAATAAAGATGGCGAGGTCAATGCGAGGGGAAGTGACCGCATGAATGAGCATCGCGAACGAGTTCGCAGAGCAAGTTCTGTCGGAGAACCTCGCACTGTAGCCGACCATGATTGGCTAGCAATCATGCATCACATACTCAACCAATCACATGCACACACCTCTAATGGAGCGCCCTTTTTAAGCCAAGAATGAGTTCTCTCTGTACTGCTTGAATGCTGATGCGCTGCCCTTGGTTGCTTAAGGCTTGTGTTAAAAGAGATTTGCGGTCACCCTCCACCACCCCAGCTTCCACCTGTTGTTTAGATCTGCTTTAGTACGGGGGGTTTCTGGTCATCTCCTGTTTAGCGGGGGGAGATTCCCGTGCTCCGTAGCAGTACGAAAGCAGATCCATTCACCGCCAAACTAAAATAATTATGCAGCACATTCATTCATTAAACATGTCATTTAAATACGCGAGTTGTCCTGACAGAAATACATTTGAATACATTTTTCATTAAGATCTATGTAAAACATTCTTTAAAGGTGCTTGATCATTATTATTTCACGTGCACGCTATTTTAAACAAAGTTTTTTTTTTATCACGATAACATATATGTTTATTTGTATTATTTTCTCTATTTATTTCCCTATTATTATATTCTCACGGCTCGCACAACGGTTGTCTAGTTTGCGGGTTTGGTCTCTGAGTCCTTTATCTGACCTTTAATGTGAGGTGTCTCGAATGAGGTGTCAGAGGAAAGGCGAGTGTGAGGTGCCAATTACTACAAGCCGTCCTGGCCGTGTGTCACATTACGAAAGGAGCTTATAATGTGTAAATATGTCTCAGTTTGCATCAAATACCCATGTGGGTGTGTGTGTGTGCGTGCGCTGCTCCTAGACTGAACCACCAGTAGACAGAGCAACAGAAATGCAGAGCCATCAATAGTTGTCTCTGTAGGTTGGTAGGTTTAAAAAAAGAGCAGACAGCATGCAGGGTTGCATTCTATCTCTCTCTCTCTCTCTCTCTCTCTCTCGTGTGTGAGGCCGCATAGTGCTAGTGTTAATGGCGTTGTGAGTCACTGCACAGTGCACGTCTCACATCCTAGACGGCGACCCAGTCAGCCGTCCCGTCCTTCCAAACGCACGTCAGCTGTCAGACGAGAAATACTCCAGAAATACAGAATTAATTAGCAGTTAGGAGTTAGGCCGGTTTAAGCCGGTTTTGGTCCCAGGGCTAGGTCATATAACCACCTTTGTCACATTGTGCACGGTTGTGACATGGCTGATTGCGTGTGTATTGATTAATAAAGATATTTTCAGAAAACTGGAGGGGATTATTATTGTTCAGCCATGGGGGTGTGCGAAGGGGCATGATTTGTTTTTTTAAAAATAATAATAATAAATGGTCCTTTTGAGATGAATCCATTTTCCAGTGAAAAAAATATTTTACATGTGATAATTTATGATATAACTGCCAAACTAGTTTGAAAATGCAGCGTTTATATCTGGCTCAAGACCTGGCATCTTAAAATAAAGACCATAATGCTTCCATCTGCAGTAGCACAATTTGCCTCTGCAATTAAATGCATTTAGTTTGGCAAATTGAGCCAAAGTATCGACAATGCCATTATCTGTAATTATTCTTTACCTTTGATGTGCATTTTCATGAAGTTTATGAATAATATAGTTAAAACATATGATGAACGGGGAAAAGTGTTGGGAGGATGGTTATTCATACATTTGTTCAAAAATTGGAATGAAGGTATTTAATGCAACGTTTAACTGATTGTGTGCTGAATCTTCTTCCACTTGCAAACATGTTGTGTTTGTATCTTCTTCTTATAGAGGGCGCCAGCCAATGGGGGCGAAGCATTCCGGTGGTTCTTCTAGACCTCCTGCGGCCACAGCATTACACAGAAAGCACTTGGGGGGATCTGAAAGTCCCAAAAATCCAGCTTCTGAGAAGGAAGAAAACGATGTAAAAGAAAACATGGTGTTGGTTTAAACTCTGTACTTTCCTTTCCCGTGTAATAATGTACCTTTTGACAGTATCATAATGTATATTTTGGTGTCAATAAATGTGTTTCAGTGTTGTGACTGTACGGAGAACAGTCACGCTTATGTAAATGACACAAAAGACAATCAAGACGGAGAAACTTAAACAGAAATGGCCACTGCGATTAATGACCAATTGCAACACAATACACTTTATAGATCTGGAGCAATAATCTTAGAAGTGACTACTGTACTGTTTTTTTTTTTTCTCTTCAGTTTATTGATTTATATATAAATTCATAACTATATATTTCATGTTAGTCCCCTTTGTGCTATCTACGTATGTAGGGCTTTGGACACACTGCAAGAGCAAATCCTCTTTAATTAATGAGCTGGTTCGTAATTGAAACAGTGTGAGCCTGGGACAACTACAGCGATTGAGTTTGTTTATTTTTGCTGTCGCACAGCACGTAGCAGTGCAAGGCACATTGTCTTGCGTGGCACGTCGCAGTTTCGCAGAGGAAAACCTAATTATCCCCTTTCTCTAGCACAAGACTTACAGTCAAGATATATTTTATTGTATTGTCCACATGTTGTTGAGACACTAAAAATAACTGAAATACATCGGCCCATTAACGGAAGGAGAGACATCAAAAGAGAAAAGATGTAATTATGCTTACGCTGGTTTAATTACTATAAAGACTACATAACAAACGTAAAATAGCCAGTGGACCCTTTAAGAATGATTTTGTTGTCGCGTCAATAAAGCTGTTGGAAATGTAGGTAGAAATACCACTAAAGGCATTTCTTCATTTTGCATTCAATGCATTATAACGGATTGTAATTTTCCGCTACGCAGATGATTTGAAGAATTGTGTTGAAGAATAAAGTAAAGTACACATTCCAAGTCAATTATTCAAAAAGTTACTCATTGTCTGAACCCTAATGTTGCATGTATAACCGTGTTTTGGTTTTAAAGATTATCAAGAATTTGTATATTGTTGTTGTGATGCTTTTATGTGTTAAATAAATAAAAAATAATTTGATGTCAATTAATAATGTAAATTTTTACTCTCACATGTACAATTAAACATTGATTATGATTAGCAGTACTTTCCTTGCTGTCGTTTTGGTTTATTTTGTAAGTTACAAGAAAGCTTTGGTCATGTCTTCTGCCCAGTACTACAGTGAGACAGTGAACAGACTGACTGATAGTGAATGTGCATAGCAGGAGGTGTGGAAAAATTAAACGTAACTTACGTGGCATCGACCAATCACACCTTGGCGCTGGAGCTTGCATGACTGCCATTGGCTGGATTCGCTGATTGATAAATGGCAAAAATTCAGACGGTCAAATTTGGTAACAAATTCATCAGCTGCCAAAATGAACTTGCAAAAAATTATGTTTGTGAAATAAAAGAAGGGCTAATTCTGAGTCAAAGTTAAGGACAGATGATTCACTGAATCCAGGCAAGTGTTTTAATATTTACTGAAGTGAGGTTCAGAAGTTTGTGGGTTTGATTCTCAGTGGGGTCTGCTGTTGCTCTGTGCATGCTTCCCTGAGTCATTCCTTTTAAAATATCCACCTGGGTAAGGGGATAATGTGTAAATAGGGGGGCGATGGGTCGTGCCTGAAATAAAGGTACCGCTGAGCCCATATGGTGCTGCCGGTTAGATCCAGAGAACAAGGTGTGCTCCGTGCCTTCTATGGTGATCAGAGCATGATAATGCGGAGTAGAACATCGATGGTCAGATTACAGAACATCAGAGAAAAGCTTAAATATTCCTTTCCTCATTCTACATTCCACAGCGGTTTAACAGAAATAAGAATCTGACAGTTCTCAGTAAATAAAATAAAATGAAAAGAAGACGTTGAGGCAAAGAATTTTTGTGTAAACTTTTTGCTCATAGCAATGCTCGGAATCGGCATTCCGTTTGATTAAAAACCGTTTTGCTTACAAGACAAATGAGCCTACAGAATGATCAGAATTCAGTATGCTATGGCGTTCATGTAATCCCAACATGTATACACATCTTGGTTAAACTTTAATTCCACAGTTATTCCAATAAATTCCATCACTTTTGCCTATGTGATTCTTAACCCTTTGAGAAGCAGGCTTTTTGGAATGTTTCTTCAACAATCTAAGTCATTGTTCTAGAACTCCATTGATGATTGTTACGTCAGCATTAGAATGTTCAGTTAAGAACATTATAATCAGATATGTTTGATCTTATTCATTAAAGGATTAAACATACAGCATATTGAAGTTACTTAAGTATTGTAACATACTTGTACTGTAGATTCTTATGCAGATGATGCAAACCATTCTACAGCCTGTCAGTCGAAAGGAAATGAACACAATGACCTTTAATTAGCACATGTACACAGTATGGCTGTCATGGTGTCTGCTAGCTAGTAAACAACAGGTTGACTGTAGCATAGAGCGTCTATTTCAGTCCATATTAAACAAAGCAAAACAAAATGTTAATTTATTGATTATTTTAATTCCATTAGACCATTTCACCTAAAATATTATAATTAAATTCCCCATGCTGAAAGCCCCAGGAAAAGAGGTTGTGAAACTTCATCATCAATCCATTCCACCTAAGAGACAGTGCTTAAACAATCAAAGCAATTTAGGCCATTTCCCAGAGTCTCTGGGATATTTCCTACTCACAGGGTGATCTTTATTGGTGTTTGTTGGACTTGATCTTGTGTTATTGGCCCTGGCACGAGGAACTGAGACAGCACATCATACAACCAGGAAGGAATTATTAACACAGAGAAAATAACTGAAAGAGTAACATCCAATCCCAACTTCTGCACATTAGACACTGTAAACTGGAAATGTACAGGTCCCCACACTCTCCAACACATAATTTATGGGCACGTTAAATTATGCGTCAGAGTCAAAATCCATACAATATTAACACATATATAAATCTGTTTGGAAATGCCAGTCTAGGCTAGACGTACAGTACATGTTCCAGAACACAGGGCTACTTTGAATGGCACCAACAGAGACAAGAGAATGAAACACATCCTGCTGCCTCCCTTTCATTATTTATTTGCAGTTTTTTTTTTCCATTGCAGGCAGACTGAGGCAGAGAGAGTGGGTGGTAGTGTGCGTCAAAATAATTTCCTGATGAAGATGGCAGGGCAGAAGTAATCGAGGAAGCCGTGATGCAATATGAGAATGCATGTAAGCGGTTTGTGCACAGTATGTGAGAGAGCAGGAGGAAAAAACTGGTTATGAGATTTCCACATGGAGTATTGGGGAGGGAAAACCTTTGTAAAAAGGTATAAGCTTGGTAACTGTAATCCGGGTGTTATGTTCCACAGTTGTGTTCATGATCCCTAAAATCCATAAGATAAAAAAATATTTGTGTCACTTGCAGGCCTTTTTTAATTTAATTAAAATGGTGGCTAAGAATGCATTTTTTCAAAACAACATCACACCTTATAGAGACTCATTGGTAAACATGATCAATTATACGCAAGTAATAAAATGTCTAAAAAAATGTCTAAAAAAATATAGTGTATTTATTTATTCAAATACAAATATGCAAACCTTGGTTTTTCCATTATTATAAGTCTTTACCTTTTGAAGAGTAGGTTTTTTGGAATGTATTTTGTATTTTTTTCAAAATTCTAAGTCAGTGTTCTAGAACTCATATATACAGTAGTTATCAAATAGGTCTTCAGTCAGCTCAGTGTAATAATTTGATGGTGAACTTTCTCAAGGGGGCAGCATAGAAATATGATAAATATGTTTTTTTTTATGGGAAATATGTTTGGTTACTTGTGGCAAAACTAGTGAATTCATATTTTTTTATGAATTAATCATATTTCCCTTAATAAATGTAAGCTGTATATTGACAGTGTGTGTAGGAGAGTGGCACATGTAAAAATGCATTCTATTTCTCATGCAAGTTATTCTGAGCATAAAAAGTACATTAGGATTGTTATAAAAGAGAGAACGCAGATTCACCGTTCATGAAATAGTTTGATATGTTTTTAGTGCATACATTTACTTGTACTTCAGTCTTGAGTAAAAGGTATATGTCACAGGTTAATATAAATGACTCCACATTTGCACACATCTACTGTGGGATAAAATGTAATAAATACATTATGTTTATGTACAGAAATCCTGCTGGGATGGACCCCGCAACGCCCTGCGTTTGGCCGGATCCCCTAGTCTGTGTCTAAAGAGTGTGCTGGCTCCTCACACATTCGTCCTGCTTTGCTCTGGCTTCTCCAGTTCCATCCTATTTCCCAGAGGCAGGCAGCTTAGATTGATTAGTTGTCCTGAATTGGTCGCCATGGCATCCAGGGTGTGCACGACTGGCCCAGCCGCACGGCATCGCACAGGTGACCGGGCAGGCAAGGCATTGGTTCCTGCCTTCAAGGTAATTGATGAAAGGAAAGATTTATACATTCAGGGTTGTCTCAAATGTGCATTGAAATTGAGTGGCTGCACACCTGATTGATTACCATGTGCCCTAAGTCTGGGGTCAGGAGCCATTTATCCCTCAATGCCATTTTTATCTTTTCATCTTTTTTTCTGAAGAGCCATGGCAATGTTAATATTTACATGGAATTAAAAATATTCAGTTTTTATGTATAACTAGTCTTAATATTATAAACATTGACAAATACAATTTTTTTTAATAGAGGTAAAATAAAGCACTAGTGAATTAGATCATATTATTCATTTTGCTATTATTTATTGATTTTATTATTATTAGCCTTTTATGGTGAAACACTTCGGGAGCCATATGATTTCTGGCAAAGAGCCAAGTATGGCTCGAGAGCCCTAGGTTCCCGAACACTGTCCTAAGCCATGTCACTAACATCTCCCTGGACAAAGACTCAAAGTCACATCCATGCACTTTCAGAAAAAAGTGCCTAAAAAGGTACAAATGCTTGTCACTGGAGTGGCACCCTATAGGCACATAGAATTGTACCCCTAGCCAGAAATATTTAATTAATGTAAGCTTTTTTTTTGCTTGTAAAAGGTATGCATTTGTAACCAAATAGAACATTGTTGTACTTCCAGGGTACATTTGTGAAATGTGTTCCTTAAAGGACAAAACCACTGTACCTTTATTTGTGAGAGTGTGTCATGTATGGCTTTGACATTGAGATAGCACAGCTAAGTTATCCATGCGGTGCGTGCAAAAGCAGCCTCGGTATGTGAAAGACGCAGTGCGCAGGTACTTCAACGGGATCCGTGCTTTGTGTAATCCTCCTGCTCCTGATACATCAGGTTCAAAGGAAACCAAAAGCAAAAGAAAGTTAAAACCCCTCTCAAGCCAATACAGGTCAAAGGTCAGGCTGAATGACAGGCAGCTATTCAACATGCGTAAAAAGGGAGAACATGATTCGGACTGGGTATATATAAAAAAGTCTTGACAAAGAATAAGATTTTTGTTTTTTCTTTTTTTAAAATATCTCACTCTTCATCACTGATGTCAGCCGGCAGAATTAACAAGGCAAATTGTCACTCCGTGTACTTTATCCTTCCTGACAGATGCAAAGCAAAAACAAGCCAGACTGAGGCTAACATCAAAATGGAAAACTTTGAAATAGAAACACGCCCTGTAAGATAATACCGCGCATACTATTGTGATTAATGACCCAAAGCTATGTAATCACTCAATCATCTATGTAAATGATCTAACTGCCTCGTCAGGTTTGAGTGATGTCTGTTCACTTAGCTCGCAAACTGTCAGTGTGACCTAGATCAGCTGTCTGGAATGAACTGGCATCCTATAAAAATGCACATAGAATGCTAAGCATTTTGGTTCTCTGGCTACGTAGCTTCCCTTATAGAAATGGAATACGCTGCAATACATTGTAGTCATGGAACAGGGTAGTTTCTATGTTTTCTGTGCATAGTGATCAAAGATGTTAATGCAAGAAGGCAAAAAAATTATAATAAAATGTTAGCGTGCTAAAAGAATGCTTAGCTGTAGAAAATTAAATTAAATGTTACCTTTGGAAGCAGAATGTAGGAATATAGTTGAGATATGGTGATGACTCATGTGAACAGAGACATTCATTATCAAGAGCTAAACAGCGGTGAGGAGTTTAGACTGGTTTACAAGGAAGTTTAATCAACATTTCCAATCTTGGGGAAGTACAGACTGCAAAATAATTTTTGTGAGCCTATTAAATAAATATTGAAAAGAATCACTGAAACCGCAGTAAAGCAATCTTGACCAGGATAAAGTAAAAATAAAAAACCCCTGGCTAATATTCACACGGTGTGCCATCATAACAGATTTTAATAGTTTTCATAGCAGTATGGAAAATATCTCACACTTTTTTAAAGATCTTTACAAAAGACTTAAAAACACTCAAAGCTAATAATATATATATATATATATAAACAGTGAGCACCGTAATTCATTGGACAGTGATACATTATTTTGTTATTTTGGTTCTGTACTTTGAGTTTGAAAGGATACAATGACAATGAGGTTGAAGTGCAGATTATCAGCTTTAATGTGAGGGTATTTCCATCCATATCGGATGAACCAATTAGAAAAAATAGAGCCTTTTGTACAGCCCCCCCCCCCCCCCCCCCCCCCCCCCCCCATTTCCAGGCATCATGCCATGAATTCCTGATGTCTGTGACCAAACAACATCAAAAGACTCTTGATATTTTATTTTCTGGTACTCTTACAACTAACACTATGACTTATCTGCATTTGAATGGATCTCTATGGGAATTGGGGGGTGGGACTAGATTTAGCTGTAAATTATACTGGAACAGTATGGAATACATGGTTGGCTAAATGGCTGTAAGTCATCAAGGGTCTGAGGTATCAAACGAGCCTCAAACCATCACTCTGCTGCCAGATATGCAGTAGATATGTGTATATAATATAATTGAATTTTTTGTCTTAATTGTTTGAAGTAGGATAAGTTATTTTTGAGATTATCTTTACGGTAATTTTCAAAATATTTAACCATAACCCCAATCAATGATGGTTTGTGAATACACTTGTAAAATATGAATATTATTTCCGCTAATTAATTCAATTTCATTGTAAATATATATTGATAGCCATATTGATTATTTTATCAAACATACTTAGCATAAGACAGCATTAGCATAAGATTTACATAGGTTTGTATCGCTGTGCTGAAACTTGATTTCCTTATGGAACATCAGTATGCATGAATACATAAAGAATTTAAACAAATACTCCCATTGGCTCTAATTGTTCGCTATTAATAGTAATTACATGATAATTACATGATGTATATTATGCTAATTGCACAATGTCACGGGCATTTGTTCATGATTACACATACATCTGAGCTATTATGAGATATACTCAAATATTCACAAACATTCAAACAATTACAACCATATGTTTTCACGTCCGGGGGGAAAAACGGTCTCATTGCAGACATTCTCTGAAGCAAGTTTCTCGAAAAGCACCGAATAGTCCTGGGCTCTGCGCTGTTAATTATTAATGTTCTGGTTGGAGGCTCGGGGAGGCTAGGTTTCCTATACAACTGGCTTATTGGCAGCAGAGACCTCTGTAGGGTAGAGACTAGTGCAGCGTTCACACGGCTCAAGAACTTTCAGTGACTTTTCCTGCTCATCCATATCCAGCAGAATCCTCCGGTTGTTCTTTTAATTGAATTTATTTAAGCGGTTGAATTAAATTAGCGGTTGTACGTCGATTTTGTTTTAATTGTCGGCGATGGACTGCGGTCCTCTTCAGGCGATCGTATTGATGATATTCGAGTAGATTTCAGAATGATTGTTTGTTAATGTGCTTTGAAATACGTAACCATGCAGAATGTATTTATTAGTTATGATTAGGTACTGCATAGCTTTTACATATATCGCAAAACACAGAGCCCAATGCACAATGTTATGTTTTTTTTTTTATATTCAAAGGGTTGAGTTCTTTGGACATCTTAACTGTTCTATGAGATATTTTCAGTCCTGACCTGCCAAACAGCCGCACAGTCGCACGTTGATGAAATGCAAGATTTAGGCAGCTGAGCTGAACAGCACATATTGGGCTCTTGGCTCACAATAACCGTGGTTCTGTCAAAACAATGACAGCCAAAGATGAGGATGCTTTTCCTCCCTCAGCTCTGATAGTCCATGAAAACAGCATTGCTGACAACAGACTGGAATGTGCAATAGCTATATATTAGCCATCAAATTCGCATCTCTTATAGAGATTTTTTCTGTGCCTACATATGTTGTAGAAAATATAATTGCTCACACATTACCTTCTTATTGGTTGATTGGCTAATGACCATACGTAGATATCAAACAGCGCATTAAGCGCCTGATTTACTAAGGTCCTTAGTGTGTGCAAAACCTTTTAGCAAAACTAATAACACAGCCAACCATTGGTGCAAAACTAATAACACAACCAACCATTGGTGCAAAACAAAATGTGATTGGTCATGTTATTGGTTTTGCGTGTGCTAAAAGGTTTTGCGCACGCTAAAGATCTCTTTCTTACTTTTAAAGCAAGCATTCTCTGAAATAATGGTATTGGAAATAATAAAATACATTCACATCTGCCTCAGTTATTATATAGCTGGCTTGCTACCTAGTCACACGGTGGTTCATTAAAACAACATTGTAAACTTCTCGTAGTTCACTTGCGATGAAACTGTGAGGACAACGAGCTAGCTCTTACCTCTCCTTGCCCGTGGACGTTACCTAGGTTACCACAGTAGGCAGCTCTCTGTTGGCAGGTATCGCCATGTGCTTCTGTGTTTCCTAGCGGTACGATCCATCTGTCCATCCATCCATTATCTAACCCCGTTTAGTCCTGGTCAGGGTCTAGGGTGATGGAGCCTATCCCAGCATGCATTGGGCGAGAGGCAGGAATACACCCTGGACAGTTCGCCAAACCATCACAGCTAGCAGTAATAATGTATACATTTTATTTTATTTTTTTAAATAACGTGATATCCACAAAATATAGAGTTATATATAAAGTTAAGGGCACTGATAGGGTCATGTGTGGCTATACAGGTTTCGTGTTTGGGGATATATTACTGGCTCCAGGGCGGGATTAATGGGCTCATTAACTCTTTCAATGACACAGACCTGTTCAGAGACTGTGAGTAGGCTATGCCATTATTAGTCCTTTTTACTGGTTATTTGTAACATGAAGGTGTTCTCGTTGCCTGCATGAATGAGTGAGTGAGTGAGCGACTGAATGTCCGACACGTTCCTAACACTACCAAAAAGATGTAGGCAAATCGCACTGTATTTTATCACAAGGTAAACAGTGGGATCACACTGTAGTTTATCACTAGGTAAACAGTGGGATCACACTGTAGTTTATCACAAGGTAAACAGTGGGATCACACTGTAGTTTATCACTAGGTAAACAGTGGGATCACACTGTAGTTTATCACTAGGTAAACAGTGGGATCACACTGTAGTTTATCACTAGGTAAACAGTGGGATCACACTGTAGTTTATCACTATGTAAACAGTGGGATCACACTGTAGTTTATCACTAGGTAAACAGTGGGATCACACTGTAGTTTATCACTAGGTAAACAGTGGGATCACACTGTAGTTTATCACTAGGTAAACAGTGGGATCACACTGTAGTTTATCACTAGGTAAACAGTGGGATCACACTGTAGTTTATCACTAGGTAAACAGTGGGATCACACTGTAGTTTATCACTAGGTAAACAGTGGGATCACACTGTAGTTTATCACTAGGTAAACAGTGGGATCACACTGTAGTTTATCACTAGGTAAACAGTGGGATCACACTGTAGTTTATCACAAGGTAAACAGTGGGATCACACTGTAGTTTATCACTAGGTAAACAGTGGGATCACACTGTAGTTTATCACTAGGTAAACAGTGGGATCACACTGTAGTTTATCACTAGGTAAACAGTGGGATCACACTGTAGTTTATCACTAGGTAAACAGTGGGATCACACTGTAGTTTATCACTAGGTAAACAGTGGGATCACACTGTAGTTTATCACTAGGTAAACAGTGGGATCACACTGTAGTTTATCACTAGGTAAACAGTGGGATCACACTGTAGTTTATCACTAGGTAAACAGTGGGATCACACTGTAGTTTATCACTAGGTAAACAGTGGGATCACACTGTAGTTTATCACTAGGTAAACAGTGGGATCACACTGTAGTTTATCACTAGGTAAACAGTGGGATCACACTGTGTCTGAATAAAGTGAGAGGGTCTTTTCCCCCCTCACCAGATGCACTTCGCTTGAAAGGAAAAACTAATTTTGTTTTGATGTTGATGCTGTCAGAGACCAACTGGAGAGGGGAGGGTAAACGTTACTTTGGCAGTGAGCGTTTAAAATCAATTTCTCGGCCACGGGCACGGACACATCTCTCCACTGAGTCATGAATCCGCGGCTGCCCTGTGAAGTCAGGCCGGATGTGGATCTGTGTGACAAACAGACAGTAATTTATCAGAGCGGGGCGTACCTTTCAGCAGCAAGTAAACAATTGCTTTCGCATCAGTATGGCTAGCGGGCCGTATATTAGCGCCCCCCTTGCTATAATTATTTCTCAGGGTCACTCCTATTTCATTTCTGATTTGTTTCCCAGCTGGGTTTCCACACTCCGCAGCTCTCTGTTCGTATAACAAGCGAACAGGGGTAAGGGATAAGGAGGTAAAGGGGTAAAAGGAGAATCTGAGATTCTTCTCCTCTACGCAATTCTGAAAAGGAGCGCTTAACTCATTGCTCAAATGGACCCTATATAATTTTAAAAAATAAATTAAAAATTTTTTATGAGCTATCCATATTTTATTTTATTCTATAAATTCTATTGTGCTTCTGACAAGCATTTTATATCAACTCTCTGATGAAGGTTTGTTGACCGAAATCGTAGCTTTTATTCACAATCTCAGTGTGGCAAAGTTTTCCGTTTTGATATGCGATGCATTGGCCACTGGAATATGCCTCGCTGGCCAAACCAGGGATCCACTCTGAGATTAAATCAGTTTTAATGTTTGTTTTTTTTATATCTCTGTGCACCTGTGCATTCAGTTATCAGCCATAAGAGAAACTGAGGAATTATTCAAGCACTCTCCATCTTCTGTGTGCAAAAATGAGAACTGTGCCTTTTATTTTGAGAGGGGGACTGATAAATGAATTGAAAAGGCAGTGGCCATGGACCAAGGTCACAATCAGCAACCCCCCCCCCCCCCCCCCCCCCCCCGACATACCGCACTGTAACAAAGCCTGATTTCACATTGAATAGACGCAGAGTGAAACAAATCAGTCGCCTTCAATATCTGCCGAAGACAAATACAAGTGGGTTGAGCTCCTGCCTCTCTTCAGAATTACAGAGGTGACACTTTGGCTAATTGTGAACCAATGCATCCTCAAAATGGCTGATTACCATTCCTACAATCACTTGCCATTAAACTTCACGTTGCTATACTACAGTTTAACACATGTATAGATGCCTGTATTGTAAACTAAATCAACCACATACCTACATTAAGGAATGAGCACATTTATGTCATCCAAAGATTGACTACAGGCTTGAAATAGCAGAACCGTGATATTCCGCATAAATATCAAAATATATAATATATGTATTTCAATTATTCCATTTAATTATTCAATTATAGAATATTTTTGAATATGGATCTTTTTTTTGAATGACGTCTTTCACATGATTCCAAATCAATGTAAAATTAATAATTCATATGATATCAATAGAGCAACGCTCATCTTCTATGGGTTCTGCAGTCATAGAAAAATGAGGCTGAGATTGAGGTATGGAAATACCGCTTAGCGGTAGATTGTTGGTGGAGTTACCCTTTAACGACTGGCTTTCACTCACTGTCTACATAAGTGTGTCTGTCTATGAAGGTTACGGTTACCAGGCAACAGGCATAACAGTGACACAGATGCTCTGGTTTTTATACGTGGTGGTGACTGTGGTGTGTGTGTGTGTGTGTGTGTGTGCACTGCAATGTAAGTCCAACTTTAGAGTTAAATCACATCTTTGATCGTGTTTACCTTGACGTCAGCTTTTCACAATGCACACTGATTTATAC